>OX244032.2:67024074-67624074 GCA_945859785.2 Tridacna gigas | reverse complement strand
GCCAGTTTTCAGATTCCTTAACAAATATTGCTTGCTTAAATTGTTCCAGGTCAATCGGTATCTTTGATTCATATGTTTGTATGTGATTTACGTTTTCCATTATATGTTTTATTTCTGAACACCATGATTTTCGATTGCAAGCGTAATCATAATTAAGAATAGTTTTAGGTAAGCGATTGTCAGCCATTTTAATAATACGATTCCACAATCGTAGCATGTTGACCCAACGTCTGTGCCTACAGCTAATAACACCTATATCGCCGGAAATACATAGTAGAGGAGTAAATTTATGAACACCAAGAAAATATCGAAAACATCTATTTTGGATTGACTCTGACTTTTTATATTCTTTAAACCCCCAACTAGAAGAGCAATAGTCAGTGACCGGTATAACGCACGACTCGTATAGCTTTATATAAGTTTTAAAACCAATATCTTTCTTACTGTGTATTTTATGTATGACAGAACCAAGTGCGCGGCTTCCAGCTTGAGCAAGGGTATCTGCAGTGTATAAAAAATCCAAAAATTGATTTATAAAAATACCGAGATACCTATAAGTGTCAGTATATTCTAGCACATTGCTTTTAACTTTAAACAAATATTTGCTCCTGGATTTATCCTTGTTTCTAAAGTGCATACAGTTTGACTTCGAATGGTTTATACGTAATCTCCATTTATTACACCAATCGTTGCTAAAGTCTAGCATTGTTTGCATTTCGTTTTCAGACTCTGATAGTAAAATTATGTCATCTGCATATACCAGACAGCTTAATTGGTTATTTCCATATTTGATTCCTTTACCCAGACCGTTAATCCCTTCAATAAGGTCATTAATATAGAGAGCGAATACTGTTGAAGAGCTTGTATCTCCTTGCCGTACACCGGAAATAGTGGGAAACCAGTCGGAAAGTATACCGTTTAGTTTAACGCATGACTGCGTATTTGTAATTAAAGCTTTAAATGAGCTATAAAATTTACCATTAATACCATTTTTAATCATCTTGAAAAGTAACATGTCTCTATTGACAAAATCAAATGCCTTTTGTAAGTCTATAAACGTAGCAAACGTATCTTTTTTCTGTAGAATTCTGTTTCTGATTAATGTGGTAGCTGAAAAAATATGCTCTTCACACGATCGGTGGGGTCTAAAACCATTTTGTTCTTCAGCAAATATATTCTCATTCTCAAGATACTTCATCAAACGTTTATTTAAAACATTTGAATAAAGTTTACTGACTACTGATATTAGACTTATTCCACGATAATTTAAAGGCACCCGTTTGTCTTTAGATATATCTTTAGGGATCGGTGATATTATTGCTTTTTTCCAAGCTGTTGGAACGATACCTGTATCGAGGCACAAGTTAAATAGGGAATGCAATAAACTGATAACTATAGGAAATTTTAGCACTTCGTAGGGAATTTTGTCTATACCAACCGATTTTCCTGACTTTGCCGCCATGACAACTGATTCTACTTCCTCTAGAGATATAATTCTGTTAAGAAATAAATTCTCTTCATATAATGGATCAAGCATGTGCCCCTCTAGAAAATCTTTTTCCCAAATTATGTTTTCATAAAATTGCTCATCGAATTCATTAATGACAGAGCTGTTATCATATAATGTTTGAAAATCTTCAGACCACTTTTTGAATACGACGTCTTCATTAGAATTAAGGTTATTGTCATTATCATACACCTCGAAAGGTATTCGAGTGTTGCGATTCGGGCCAAGCTTTTGAATATGCGACCAGAATGCTCGCGGATCATTTGTACAATTGTCTTCTATTTCCATGCATAAGGACTTATTAAATGACCGTTCAGCTGTTCGTAAAGCTTTATCAAATTTGTTTCTCGAAACTAGAAACTTTATTCGTAGATTATCTCTATTTTCCCGTCTACCGCGAAATCTGATGTAATCTTTTTCACATTTGTGCATGGCGCGCCATAAATTTTCAAGTTCATCATTCCAATATGGTTTGTAGATTTTATAACTTTCTTTTGTTCTCTTAGACGCATCAAACGAAGGGATATGTTTGTTCATTTCGTCATAGACAGTTTTGGTAATTGTTTCATATAAGTCATCAATATCATTTTGGTTTTCACGACAAAGCTCAATTTGTGGAATAAGTCTTGCGAATGTAGATTTGGATAAATCAGATGATAAAAAATTTTCTGGGATTCTATTTAATTTAAATACTTTGGGGTTAAATTTCTCTCTGCTTGGTTTTTGTTGAAGGTTTACTTCGTCATTTTGCATTTGGATTTGACCATAGTAATTATTGTCAAATTTCAATGCATTATGATCAGGTAATTTGCTACCCGGCCCAATAAGTGACTGGAGTTGATTTTTATTAACAATATCAGAAAGGGGGATAACTTCAAATTGTTCACAGTTGTTAATGCAGTCATGTGGGACACAAACATAGGCTAATCTACTACAGATCGCCCTCTATGCGAGACACATGTGAAGTTATCAAAGTCAGAATTGAACCGACCATTCAAAATACACATTTTTGAATCACATAAAAAGTCTACAAAAGTAAGTCCATGCTGATTAACTACATTATCAATACAGTTTCTCAGGTGAATATTATCAGTCACATTTACCAAATCAGACTTGTCCCCTATTCTGGAATTAAGATCCCCACAGATAATCAAGGCATCTGCATTAGACTGTAAGTAAACTTGACCAAGTAAGTATGCATAAAATTCACTACCATTTCGCCCCCATGGAGAATTTTCTGGAGATAAATATACTGAGAATACAATAATATTATATTCTGACTGTTTATGAGTCAGAGAAATACCTAATGTACCGTCATAGGTATTATCTACTACACTTATGTTAAAGTAATTGAATAACTCTGATTTAATAAACAGTCCCACACCGCCGGATCCCTTTGGTGCGTCTCTATGAGTTTCCTGTCGATTATGTTTGAAAAATTGGTATCCTTCTAAGGTAAGGGTTTCTGATGATTTTAAATGAGTTTCATTTACACTGATAATGTCAGAATTTAGATGTTCGAGTAATTTTGATCGTAATGTATTGTTTGATACTGTCCATCCTGCTACATTCAGATGCGATATAGTAAGTTTCTTACACAACCGGCTGTTATCTTAATCACGTGTCGCATCGGTCATGGTTGGCTGAGGCGCACTATGGGAACTCCTTGCTGAGTTGTCTTTCTTGACAATTCGGCCATTTGCTGTGACCCGGTAACTATTCCCGTTAGGAATTTCAGAGAGCAGACTTTTGGCATTCAATTCCAACAAACGTTCTGTGTGTGTTTTACTACTGCGCAAGTAAACCTTTTTATAATGTATGCTTTCAGAAAGCTTTCTTTTGGCACGTAAAATCGCAATTTTTTGGTCCACCGTTTCAAAAGCAATTTTCAATAACGGGATTTTCCCGTCACCCCTGTCAGCACACCTCTTAGCTTCTGTAATGGTGACTTGTTGCGCAATATCGCCAAGGGCATTGATTAAGTCGTGAGCCGATTTCAGTGGAGAGACATTTTGTCTCACCTTCACATTTGACGCTATTACCGTTATGTCGGCATTATTGACTGAACAATCGAACTGTACATTCTGCCCACTCTGCTCTTTAATTGAGATGATCTCACTTTCTACATGGCTGATACGATTTTCAATGGCTGCAAACTGTAAATCTATATCAACTTTTACAGACTTTATCTTATCATCTATTGTAGACATATCTTTTCGAAGCTTTTCGATTTTGCTATCAAATGTTTTCTGCAAACTCTCTTGACCCTTTTTCAATGAACTTAACATTTCCATAACTTTATCCATTTTTTCAGTCATGTTAGAGGATAACGGAGAATCACACTTTCTGCTTTCACTATCCGCCATTTTGGCTTGTTTACAAAGGGGACTGGGCTCCGAAGTGTCTTGCCCAAGGACACTCCCACGAAAAACCCAGTGGATCCAGCGAGGCTCGAATCCGGAGCCTCAAGGTCACGAGTCCTACACTTTACCCCTAAGCCACCCAGGACCCCTATGGCCAAAAAAACTTTGATATTAAACATATAGGATCTGACATGAGTTGGCGTTTGAGATAAAATTTTATCAAACGTGTGTAGAAAAAATGTTATTAAGCGAGCCTTTTGCACACGTTTAATAAAATTTACTTCAAAAGCCAACAAATGTCAGATTCTGTTTATCACATAACTGTTTATTAAGAATTATAGCCCATGATGTCTTAAAACATAGGCCAACATGTATGTACGTATGTATTAAAAGTTACATGAAGCCTATTCGCTTCTGTGACAGGTACATTACGGATGAAAACTAGTTCCAAAGAAACTTGCATATAATGATTTTGCTTTGAATCTAAGGATGATAAAATATGCAGCTTTGTCACGATCACCAATTTTGACTTAAGTTCGCAAACAAATCTGTTTCAGCAATGTCTGATAAATGAGGCGTATTGACAAAATACGGCACTACTTGCTTGTCCCAAACGCGTATAAAATAAGAAAATTCGCAGCGGCTGTACACACTGAAAACAAGGGTAGTTATGTGATAAAAAAATAGATACTATTTTACTGCGTGAACATAGATGGTCCATTTATCTAACGCCAAAAGGGTTAACCATAAATTCAAAGCTTTGAGAAACAGTCAACTCCCTACCAAACGACAAAATGTGTGATACATCCAAATTTAAAGCATTTGCAGACGACAAATCAAAATTTGTTCAAATGATGAAAATTGTCTTGGAAACGATAGAAAACATTCTTGGAAAAGGAGAAAATGCTGGTTACCAGCATTTTCTCCTTTTCCAACAATGTTTTCAATAACTTTCTTCCACAAGGTCGTTAAAACTCATGACTATGTGGTAAAATATTAAATGGGTTAAATCAATCCGCAATGAAGCCAGAGATAAATGTATTACAATTTCAATGCTGTTCATCCTCATTGACCCAGTTCCGATGTATTCCGTAAACTACATTCATCGCCCCATGGTTATCTCGCGTAAGTTTTCTCCTTCTCATGAATTAATCATGAGGCATTTTGATCGGTAATCTCAGTTTTTCACTGAGAAAATTTAATCTATTTTTACCAGCCACATGCCATCATTTCTATTTTTACCTCGTCTACAACCAATCAAATCGCTTGTTTCAAGTCAAGCTTGGCGATACTTAAATATGGCTGAGGCCGTGCACATCATTGACAAAAGTTTACAAAAAATCATTCGGCGTCACCCCGAAAGAGTTCCAGCTTAGTATACAAGGATTTGTAATGTCTGCTCTGGACTGTCGTAAGGCAAATGCCACAGAAGGAAGGCCCCACCGGCGGCCACCATATTCGTTGATAATGATGTGAGTTTTACCCGGTTTATTCACAGTAACGGAAGAAATGTGATTATCCTCCAGTACAAGAGAATATCGTTATGTTATCGACAATTCGATTGGCTATTCGGTGTACTTCGCAATTTTATGAAAATTCATAGGAACGACGGTTTCGCAATTAAACTCCCTGGGGTGATGAATGGTAATACTTCACACCTGGGTTAACGATGATGAATGCTGTTTTGGCCACAGAAAATCCAACATTGTCTGCAAAAGCGAGTAAAATTGTACTTTGCGTTCAATGGATTGATTCGATGAAGAAACTGCTGAATACGAGAACACAAATTTATTTTTCGCTCGGCTGTTTTTGAAGAAAACATCGAGCTAATATCATAGCCTTGGCATCATCTGCGACATCTTCGTGCAAAAACTTTGATCTTTCAAAATATCTCTGTTATTACTAAAGATATTTAATTCAAACTCGGATTAGTTGTTAACTATCAAAACGGAAATCCATACAGCAGAAGCAGGTAACCATCAAATTATTTTTGACACTGTTATGTCCCTTTTTTTCAATCGAGGATTTTCAAAAACTTTGATATTACATGATATCTCTATTATATCTGAATGTATTTACTTAAAACTTGGACTAGTTATAAACTATCTAAAAGGGAACCCATTCAACAGGAGCAGATAATCATCAAAATGTTTTTACACAGTTATGCTACTTTTTCGGCATAGAATTTTCACTACAATTAAGTGCAACCGAGCTTTGTCAACCGCATGCAGCGCTCTCCTTTTAGATTCGGCTTCAGGAAAACCACATATATTCGAGGTTGTTACTGTTGACTCTAAACATACAATGAAGCCAGGATTTTTCATACAATGTTGTTACATTAACATACATATCATTCAACTCGAAGAATTTGCTGGAATTAGCATGCCCTTGAATTACAAGAGGGTCATGATGGCCCTGAAGTCGCTCACCTGATCTTTTTGACAAAACATGACCCATTTCCAATCTTTTCCTAGATAACATGACAAGCATTCTAACAAACTTTCATGAGTCCTGGGTCCGTATTCACAAACCATTCTTAAGGACATTCTTAGTCTTATTCTCCAAGATTTTCTAAATTTGAATGTAACACAACTTCCGATTTGCTAAACCAAACGGTTTAGCCAATCAAAAGTAGCGTTCCTTTCAAAATTTTCATATTTAGAAAATTCTGGAGGATAAGGCTGAAAACGTTCTTAAGAATGGTTAGTGTATACGGGCCCTGGACTGGAAATGTGGCCTCTAGAGGGTACACAATGTTTTTCAAAAATTTCCCTCCATGACCTAGTTTTTGACCCAATGTGAGCCATTTTCAAACTCAAAGAAATCATCAAGACAAACATTCTGACTAACTTTCATGAATATTGGACTGAAAACGTGGACTCTTAAGCGTATACAATGTTTTTCAAAGATTAAGCCCAGTGACCTACTTTTCGACCTGTCGAGACCCATTTTCAAACTCGTCCTGCATATCATCAGACAAACATTCTGACCAACATTCATGAGTATTGGACTAAAATAAACGCCTCAAGAGAGTACACAAGATCTTTCTATGATTAGACCTGGTGACCTAGTTTTTGACCAGATATGACCCATTTTCACACTCGTCTGATATATCATCCAAACAAACATTCTGACCAATTTTCATAAGCATTGGACTGGAAATGTGGTCTCTAGAGCGTACACAAGGTTTTTCAAAGATTTGATCTAGTGACCTGGTTTTTGACCCGACGTGACCAATTTTCGAACTCGTTTGAGATATCATCAAGACAAACATTCTGATCATTTTTATGACTATCGGACTGAAAATGTGACCTCTAGAATGTACACGAAGTTTTTCAAAGATGTGACCTAGTGATCGAACCAGCGACCTCCTGTTCTCAAGTCCTGTACGCTACCGACTGAGCTACGGAGGCTTGGCACGAAGTGCTCAAGGTGAGCTTTTGTGGTCGTGCTGTGTCCGTCGTCAACTTTTACCTTGTATACGCTCTAGAGGCCACATTTTCAGTACAATACTCAAGAAAGTTATTCAGAATCTTTGTCTTGATGATATTTCAAACGAGTTTGAAAATGGGTCATGTCAGGTCAAAAACGGCGTTAAACACCATACAATCAATCAATCAATCAATCATGAGCACTTCGTGCTCAGGTGAGCTAAAAAAAAAAAAAAAAAAAGGCGATACTTCTACAACATATACACTAACCAATCTAGATAAAACTTGTATTATTACTCCAAATTCCAAGACTGGCAATCAGATTGGCTGGAATATACTGTCTCAGCAAGGTTGCTGACTTGTCTTGAAATACAGAATTGACCCATGCTATGGCAAAGAGGGTTTTCATGGATATCTGTGATTCATTATAAAAAGCAAGTCACCCCATAATTATGGATCCATAAAATCCATTTTGTCTAAAGACTAACTAGTTCGTGCGATAGACCAGTCCTTTGGCATCTAGACAAATGACTAATAATAAAAAGTTTCGGCCTAGGTCAGACTGTGCGGACTGCGCAGGCTGACCTGAACCGATACTTTTTGCAGATGCACTGAACCTCCTTTTCACAGAGCATGGCTCATTTAAATTAACTTTCTGAATTTTACAAATTCTTCAGTCATAGACCCAAACTTTCAACTAGACTTTCCTTCAACAACTTCACTGATGGACTACGCAAAAACGGAGATGTCGCAAGATTTGACGGAGGCAACTGTTTGTTTCTGGATGAAAACCGATGATGACGAAAATCAAGGGACGCCGTTTTCGTATGCAACACTAGAGGGGTCCAACATATTCACTCTCTCGGATTATGACGGGTAACTGTTACTTCGGTTTAGATTGGTTACCTCCCCTGATACAGCAAGTGTATAGGGATCGGTGCAGGCTACTAAAAACGGGCGGAATTTTGCCCGTCTATTTTTAGAACAGCCATGACGCAAGACTAATAGAGATTCATGGGAGGTCAATCTCACATCGAAAGCAGAGTATTTTTCAATATTTTTGACCTCACGAATAAGTAAATTGTATTTTTGGTATCACATTTTATGTTTACGTCTGCTAATATTCTTCTTAGTTTCGAATACCAATTTCATACTGCGCAAAAAATCGCAATGTTACCTCTACAGCCAAACTGGAAATGTGTATGCTGCTCTGATTGGCTATTCTGTGATATACATGTAGCCCACAATGAAAAGTAACGACACAATAGCCTGTGCCAGTTGTTCTATGTATATCTACAATGGGGACCAGTTCAACTTCGGTTATGAAATGATATAATATTATCGTTCCTTTACGAGTTAATCAGTTAACCTTTAGGCTGCTAAGCGCGACTCAAAGACCTTTTGCGGACAGTGTAGATCAAGATCAGGCTGCACAGAACGTGCAGTCTGATCTTGGATCTACACTGTCCGACAAGGAGATATTTTACCCCAAAAAATACCTTTGAAATAAAAATAAATTGGTTTTTACTATCGGCTTGAAAATTTCGTTTAATTTATTTAGCAGGTTGAGTTGCGGACAGTGAAGATCAAGATCAGACTGCACAGAACGTGCAGTCTGATCTTGGATCTACACTGTCCGCTAGGGATTTTTCCATTAAAAAATAATAATAAATAAATAATATTTTTTTTTACTATTGGCTTGAAAGTTTCATTTAATTCATTTAGCAGATTGAGAGTTAATGTTACGACTGTAGTGAACATGGAAGGTTTTTTTTTGAAACATTGTGAAAAAATGAGAAAATGCTGGTAACTAGCATTTCCTTCGTTTCCAACAATGCATTAAAGTCTTTTAAGAACGAATAATATCATTTAACCCTTTACCAAACAATCCTGTGTTTTATCGACCCTATGAAAGAAGCCTTTTGAAGACATCGTGGGAAAAGGAGAAAATGTTAGTAACCAGCATTTTCTCCTTTTCCCACAATGTGTTATACCCTATCCAAAACAGAAATCATCATTTGAGCTACATTTAATTTGTCGTCTGCAAATCTTTTCAATTTGGACCAGTCTAAAATTTTGTCGTTTGATAGAGTTAAGCCACATTTATCTGTCGTCTGGAAATGCTTTTAGTTTTGGATAAGCTTGACCCTCCACCGCTTAGTTCCGAATTTTAACGGCCCTGATAGGAAAGGCTATTACAAACATTGTGGGAAAAGGAGAAAATGCTGGTATCCAGCATTTTCTCCTTTTCCCCCCCACAATGTTTTCTAACCTTTCAGAGGCAAATACCCTCATTTGAGCCACATTTAATTTGCCATCTGCGAATTCTAAAAAAATGTCGTTTTATATAGAGTTAACTCTTTACCAAACAACAAAATTTTAGAATGGTCCAAATTCAAAGCATTTGCAGACAAAATAAATGTGACTCAAAAATTGAAATTCATTTTAGGAAGGGTAGAAAACATTGTGGGAAAAGGAGAAAATGCTGGTTACCAGCATTTTCTCCTTTTCCCACAATGTTTTCAAAAGGCTTTTTCTTCAAGGTCGTTAAAACTCGGGATTGTGGGGTAAAGGGTTAAGCTGCAAAATAATAATAATAATAGCCCTCATCGCGCCATACGCGATTATAGGTGTATTATTACAGTGATGCATCCAGCGTGCAGCATTGCAGCATTGCCCCTTTATTTCCGAAAATGTTCCCTTAAATCCAAAAACTATGCGCGCAAACTGTCGCATTTTTTGCGCAGTGCCAAAAATTCCAACACGGTCTCAAAAACAATTCCGTCCAAAGACTACTATATTTCTAGTATAAGGGAAACGACTCTTACTTGTACAGAGGTCATTGGATTTCCCTGGAATGTCCAAATGACGTTATTCTATGACATCATAAATGTAAAAAATCCCATGAATTTGATTGGATAAAATTGTTAGTCGTCAAATTTCGCGAGTCATCGACGGAAATGGCGGTAGATAGGCATACTTTTATTTTGGGGAATATAGAACAAGTTGAAATTTACGACAATATTATTTGTTACAAATTTTGGATAAATGAGGTGAACTCGGTATGAATAATATCATACCGTGTAACGGGTTTTTTAGGCGCTGCCAATTTTTACTTTTTTTCACGACCCAGACACGATCGCAAAAAATTCCCCCTACAAGCTGGCGAGTCATTTACACGATAGAGGTGTTAATCCACTTATCTAGTGTAAAATGACTGGTTTTAAAGTCACCTGCTACCCTTATTGACAAATTCGTGCCAAATAATGCAGCAATATTTCTCCAACAATTAATTGACATGAAAAAAAAAATCGCTGGAAAATACGCGAAAACCAATGACGCAACAAAGGCCAGTTTGACATCGTCCGATCAAAGGCACTTCAACCTGGCTTTTTTATCTTTAATCTAAACTGTGAATTTACATAAAATCTCTGTATAATAAGTGAAAGCTAAAATGTCTGTTTTATAACGAGAAAAAAAAAAACTTTTGTTGTTTTATGAAACAACGTACAAGTTACATGGGGCGGGGGGGAGAACCATGTTTGCAGATTTTACTGCTGAGTAACTGGTGATAATGATGGCCAAAGCTGTAGTGAGTACCAAACATTTCAGTTATTTATTTGTTTGTATGGGTTGTATTATTGTAGGATGCATCAGAAAAGAGGCATGTGTAATGTTTATTGTAGCTATCCTTCATCTGATCTAGTATTCTTTTCATTTTCTCTGAAAAATCCAGTGCCCCATTTTCAGATTAGAGTGCCCCATTTTGTTAGAATAAAGGGGGCATGTGCCCCACAATTTGAAGTTTCTGAATGCACAACTGTATTATTCCGAGCGTGCAGAAAAAAAATAGACCTAATTATAGGTGCTGTCAGATCTTAGTTTACGATCTACAATATATTGTCAAAAACTGAACATTAATCAAAATTTAAAGTTACCTTAATGTGTAAAATATTGAATATTGAATGCCTATGAATGTCTTAAAAAAACAGTGTCAGTCGTTGACAACAAATAGCAAAAAGCTTAGCATAGCATGATCCATATACCGTAGGCACATCTCTTACTGCTTCTGTATAATAACTGTACTGATTGCAGAGGCCTTGCAGCAAACAACTATTGAAAACAATCTAAAGGAACTGCCTGTAACTACATATAGCAAGGTCTGCTTATGCTACAATGTTTAACGTATATTCATGCATTAAACCAAATTAACTTTGATAATCGAAATTTAATGTGTGTGTTTTAAATGGGATTTTCTGTAATACATTTACAAAAGGTGACAAATGGATCGATTAGACCTATTGTAACCGTGCGAGAGGAAGACCGTGATACTGCAGTTTCGAAGCTTTCGGGGTTGGAATATATCTAATAGAATGACGAACAGTCTAGATCTAAAATCAGACTGCATGCTCAGTGCAGTCTGATCCTGGATATACACTGTCCTCAGAAGTGATTAAAATGATTCTTGAGACCATAATATCTCAGCTGATATCACTGATTTTAGATTTGTTTTCAACGTGAATGGCGAGAAGATCACAACAACAGTCAAAGCCAACGACGGGATCTGGCACCATGTTTGTATCATCTGGGCTTCAAATAGAGGTTCCTGGAAGCTATACATGGATGGTCTGCCAGTGGACAGTGGACAAAACTTAGCTCGAGGCCAAACAATCAAAGGTAACAGAAATATATGAAAGGCTGATTCACTAATATGTATTTTCTCATCGATAAGCATTTTTTCCTCGACATTTAAAGTGCCAACAATAAATTTAATTTAGAGCTATTGATTTTATTTACAAAGTCGATCAATGTTCTGTCATTTTTTATTGTGTACCTATACTCATTGAGAAATTGTTCCGAAATGGCGTCAGAATTCCAAGGTTTTTGTAGTTCAACTGTAGTAGTAAAAAATCAGAGAAGTCGTAAAATAAACTGACGATTGGTATACCAATTTGTGGGCCATTCAGATAGTGATTGAGCCATGCTCTGTGAAAATGGGCCTCTAAGCATCTGCAAAAAGTGTCGACCCAGGTCAGCCTGCGCAGTCCGCGCAGGCTAACATGGGCCGATACGTTTTGCTATTAGTATCTTTGAAGTTTTCTGCTTTGCCAAAGAACCATTCAGTCAGTTGTTAGTCAAAATGGATGTTGGATTCAAATGAATGTGATGACTTGAGAGAGAGAGAAAGAGAGAGAGAAAAGGAGAGAGAGACCACGTATCTAACTCAGGGCCAACAACCATGATGCTGTGATCTGTATCATTCTAACTTTGCAGGCGGCGGTGTATTTGTGATTGGCCAAGAGCAAGATGCATTGGGCGGGGAATTTACAGCATCCGAGTCGTTTATTGGTCAGTTGACACAACTCAACATGTGGGGTTCTCAGCTTTCACTTCGAGATATCGAAGCCTTGAGAATACAATGTGAAGGAACACAAGGTGACGTCATCGCCTGGACAGACATTGCAGGGACAGTTAGAGGATCGGTGTCCGAAAAACCAATAGAGTTTTGTAAAGGTACTAGGAAAGCAAGGAGGAGAAACTATCAAAAAGGAACTTGTATACCTGTCACGTGCTTTAAACATTCATGACTTGTGTGTGCTAATTTTTATGTAATCGCTTATGTAAGTGCTTTTAAAAATCACTTGCACGCAATGGCGCATGCTGCTGAATTACCAAATACGATGCTGACTAACTTTGGTTGCTTACGTATCCGAGGTCAACCTGTGAATGCGTGCCAATCTATTCCACATATCAGTGATGCATTCTTTAAACATTCATGCACAAAAAATAAGCAACGCTGTGGCAAAAGGGGGTTTAATGAATCTCCATAATGTATTATACCAAGCAAGTCACCAAATAATTCTGGGCCCATAAAATCTGTTTTGTCTTACAACCGACATAATCACGAGATAGACAGGTCCTTTGACATGCAGAGAATTTGCCAATAGCAAAAAGTCTCGATTCAGGTCAGCCTGCGCAAACTGCGCAGGCTGACCTGGATCGAGACTTTTTGTAGATACATGAAGCCCCCTTTTCACAGAGCATGGTTCAAATGTCTGATGGATGTGTTGCACTCTTTCACAGAATTTAAATGGCTGCTCTGACGAACAGTTGTGTTGCTTATGCTTTCATCATCACAGGTAACTTTACATTTAGTATTTGTATGTAATGCAAAAGACTAGGTAAGAGAACAAGAGCACCGCATACGGGTGCCGATGCTCGACTTGGTTGCGTGAATTTCATCGAAAATTCTTTGCGTTAAAACTCCAATACAAACAAACAAACAAGCAAACGGCAATACCTCGAAGTTTTCTTCGGAAACAGCCGATCTAGACATATAAGGCAATGAAAATATACAGTAAAAACTCGATTATTGCAACATGCAACAAATGGAATATATCTAGTACTTTGACGTATAAACTTGGATAGGCAAAAGAAATGCATCAGTTCTGAATTCTCTTGCAATATAAAGAAAACATAAGTATATGAGTCTTGCTCTGTGAAAAGGGGGCTTGATGCATCTGCGAACAGTATCGATCCAGATCAGCCTGCGCAGTCCGCGCAGGCTGACCTGTGCCGAAACTTTTCGCTATTTGTCATTTTCCTGTATTTTCCATGGCCCATTCTAGACCTACCTCATGAGAAAGTCCGTTGTAAAAAAAAGAATGGCTGTTATGGATTCATGGTTCGGTTATTCCTTGATAGGTATAATGCATCACGGAGATGCATTAAGCCCCCTTTTGCCAGAAAATATCACATATTTATGACAACTAAAGAGCAATCAAATATGAGCCATGATCCGTGCAAAGGGGGTGGGTAAAATGCCTCTGCAAAAAGTATCGACCAGGTCAGCCAGGATAGTCCGCACAGGCTGACCCTGGTCGAAACTTTTTGCTATTGGTCAATTTTCTGCGTGTTCAAGGCCCATTATTTATCAAGTTCAATCGGTTTTTCGACAAAATCGATTTCGCTGGTCCATTATTATTGAGAATGGCTTGTTATCATGCGTCATGGAGTGGTATTTAACCCCCATTTTGCCAGAGCGTCGCTCATGTGTGAAATAATCCCTGAACTCTTTCACTGCCAATGTGGCCTTGAACAGATTTTGCGGATAAAGATCAGACCTCCCCCCCCCCAAAAAAAAAAAACGTGCGATCCTCACCGTTTCCTACCTGATGCCGATGCTTTGACGAAAATCAGCTGCAGTTGACCTCTCTGCCGGTTTTGATTGACAGGTCCTATCAGCCAATCAAAAGGCAGTAAACAAACGGGTCAGACAAAGTGATAGACTTTACTATTGACAGGCAGTATTTTTTTTAATTCTTAAAATCTTATGCCCCTACTATTGATTATAGATAATGCTAAGAGCAATCTCCTCACGATGTGTTTTGACTTTAAATGCTGTGACCAAACACGGAATTACTAACATATTTGCGCTATTTTCATTTTTCGATTTCTCATAAAAATGACATTATTAAAAGTATTTTTTCTTGTTACTTTGCCGAATTGATAAGAAAGTTGGGGAAAGTGTGCTGTAATTCGAGCGAAACATATGCTGGAATAAAACTGAAATAATCTATCTTTCTCTATGTATTGGACGCCATTTTCTGGTTTGCTTGTTCGGCGTAGCGACCAAAATACCGCGTTGCTAAGGTGGGCGTGCCAAACTCGCGTTTGCAGGAAGGTCAATTGATACAGAAAGTACTTTAAGACAAGGATCAGAGTCGAATCCATTTGACTCTTTACCAAACGACAAAATTTTAGACTGGTCCAAATTGAAAGCATTTGCAGACGACAAAATAAATGTGACTCAAGAATTGAAATTTGTTTTGGGAAGGGTAGAAAACATTGTGGGGAAAGGAGAAAATGCTGGTTACCAGCATTTTCTCCTTTTCCCACAATGTTTTCAAAAGGCTTCTTTCTCCGGGTCGTTAAAAGTCGGGACTGTGTAGTAAAGAATTGAAGTTTGCTTTTGGAAGGGCAGAAAACATTGTGGGAAAAGGAGAAAATGCTGGTCACCAGCATTTTCTCCTTTTCCCACAATGTTTTCAAAAGCCTTCCAACTCAGGGTCGTTAAAAGTCGGGATTGTGTGGTAAAGGGTTAATAAACATGCAGCGAAAAAGTTAAGCGAATAGCGACGTTCTGAGATTTAATTTTTCGGTGATCAAGGGCTGTACTCCCAAACACTTCCATAATTCTTATTCTAATCTCAAAAGTAAGCTGTCGGGTTGCTTAGGAACAGAACAGAACAGAACATTTTATTTTACTAAAGGTACACAGTTGTACATAGTCGTACAGAAAAGATATATTAACATGAAAATCACTAGATCTTGGGCGAGCATGACGGCGAGACTGACATATATACATTTTTAGTACTCCCCAGCAAAGTCATTAAACACGTCTCGTATGATTTGACTTTACTTGACAGTACCAAACTTATACTTGCATACTGGATTAAAAAAAAAAGAGAGAGAACATAATGAATTAGAAGCCCTTTTGCAACACACAAAATAGATAAGCTTAGGACGGGTTTAAAAATTCAGACAATATTGATTGAGCGGCGCTTTCGGGCAAAAAAGGGAGTTTAAATGCATCTGTGCGATGCGTTGCGCCAAGCAAGTCATTACATAGTTAGAGATCCATAAAATTAATTTCGTCCAACGACCGACATAACCATTTACCAGACGACAAAATTCTCGCCTTGTCCAAATTGAAAGCATTTGCAGACGACAAATTAAATGTTGCTTGAAACATGAAATTTGTCATTCAAAGGGCAGAAAACATTGCGGGAAAAGGAGAAAATGCTGTTTACCAGCATTTTCTCCTTTTCCCGCAATGTTTTCAAAAGGCTTAATCCTCAGGGTCGTTAATACTCGGGATTGTGTAGTGAAGGCTTAAACATGAGGTAAAAATCGCTCTTTGACATGCAGAAACTTTACAAATACCGAAAAGTTTTGACTTAGGGTCAGAGTGCGCGGAATGCGCAGGCTGATATAGGTCGATACTTTTTGCAGACGCATTAAATCCCCTTTTCACAGAGCTTTAATGAAATATCTTTACATCTGCCGAGTTTCGAGAATTTTATCACTTTGACCTTTATTTTTCAAGTAAATGTTTTAAATGTTAAAACAAAAACCCGTATACATGTATGTTTTTTTTTCCTCTTAGGGAAAGTTCTTTTCTTTTTAAGTCTTTACCACACGACAAAATAGTAGACTTGTCCATACTGACAAAGCCTTTGCAGACGACAATTTTATCGTGGCTCAAGAAATGTAATATGTCCTTGATAGAGTAGAAAACATTGTGGTAAAAGTAGAAAATGCCGTTTATTTTCAAGAGGCTTTTTCTTCGGGGTCGTTAAAACTAGGGATTTTGTGGTAAAGGATTAACCCTTTCCCAAACGATAAATTTCAGACTGGTCCAAATTGAAAGAGTTTGCAGACGACAATTTTAAATTTGATGGAAATGACAGAAAGTTCTCCAAAAGGGTAGAAAACACTGTGGGAAAAGGAGAAATTGCTCGTTACGAGCAATTTCTCCTTTTCCCACAGTGTTTTCAAAAGACTTGTACTGCAGACACGTGAAAACCAGGGCTTGTTTGGGAAAGGGTTAAACCTTTCATTATACGAAAAAGCGTTGGTAGATCCCCCCCCCCCAAAAAAAAAACCCTGTGGTGGTCAACAATTAACCTTAAACTGCTAATCCCGACCCACTGACCTTTTGCGGACAGTGTAGATCAAGATCAGACTGCACAGAACGTGCAGTCTGATCTTTGATCTACACTGTCCGATACGGTATTTTCTTTCTGGTGAAATCAACTTTGAAACCGCAATGTTTGAGCTTTTAGTGTTGAGTAGAAATTTGGGTTTCATTTATTCAGCAGCTTAAGTGTTTAAAAAAAAACTTGTGGAAAAAGGGGGCACAAATGCTTATTGCAAGTAAAATCATTTAATACTTCCTTTACGAACAATGTTTTCAGGATCATTACAAAATGCATTCTTCTTTCCTGCAAGTTTTTTCCTACCTTTTGTGTAATTTTCACCAGAAAATAATATGTATAGAAATGTGATAATTCTTTACCAAACGGCAACATTTTAGACTTGTCCAAATTCAAAGCCTGTGCAGATGACACTTTAAAACTGGCTCACATAATGGATTTTGTTTTTTGGAAGGGTAGAAAGCATTGTGGGGAAAGAAGACTATTCGCATATGACAAATCAAACATTGCTCAACTCTTTACCACACAATCCCGACTTTTAACGACCCCGAGAAAGAAGCTTTTTAGAAAAAAAAAAAAAAAAAAAATAGTGGGAAAAGTAGAAAATGCTGGTAACCAGCATTTTCTGCTTTTCCCAAAATGTTTTCTACCTTTCCCAAAACAAAGTCCAATTTTCCAGTCACCTTTTATTTTGTCGTCTGCAAATTTGGTCAAGTCTAAAGTGTTGACGTTTGGTAAAGAGTCAAATGATGGGATATTGGAAACGGGGTAAAATGTTAATCACTTGTATTCATCCCGTTTCCCCATAAGCCAAATCCCCCCCCCCGCCCGAAAACCATAGGATTGCTTGGTAAAGTTTATCCAGTTACATTCCGATAAATGTGTGCAAATATTGTGGTAACAGGGCAAGTTGTTTTACACCAGAAAAATTACCTGTTGTGAGAAACAAAGTTTGCAGTTTATAAGCTTTAGTTAGCTTTCGTCCCAGTTCTTTGGTAATCTACGATTACAAATAAATATATTGAACCCTTTACCGCAAAATGCCGCCTTTTAAAGCCCTGGGAAAGACACCTCTTGAAAACATTGTTGGAAAACGAGAAAATGCCGGTAACCTGCATTTTCTCCTTTTCCCACAATGTTTTCTACCCGATCAAAGAAAAATTGCACCATCTGAGCCACATTGAAATTGTCGTCTGCAAATGCTTTCAATTTGGACAAGGCTAAAATTTTGTCGTCTGGTAAAGGGTTAAACTAAAGTTTGGAATAAAATGATAGGTACAGTACTGGATATTTGTCATAATTGCATTACCTCTGGTACAACTGTAATACTGTTATCTCACACTGCACAAGTATCGGCTATTTTCAGTCGAACAGCCATGCTAACCAAAGCTTATCAAATGTACGAAGTTAACATCCAGCGAAATGTAGGTTAGACAGCAACTTTTGGTATGTATTATAACTCTTAACTCTTTACCAAACGACAAAATTTTAGACTGATCCAAATTGAAAGCATTTGCAGACGACAAAATAAATGTGACTGAAAAATTAAAATGTGTTTTAAGAAGGGTAGAAAACGTAGTGGGAAGAGGAGAAAATGCTGGTTACCAGCATTTTCTCCTTTTCCCACAATGTTTTCAAAAAGGCTTCTTTCTCAGGGTCTTTAAAGGCGGGATTGTGTGTTAAAAGGTTAACTTGTTAAACCTTTCATTAACAGTTTATATTATTGTTTGTTTTTGGGAATACATGCTTAAAACCACGAACCGTGATGAGATAAAATAAACGTTATCGAGTTGGGTTCATATATTATTATCTCGTCACGGTATAACTCCAACTCGATAAAACTTTCATTGACAGTTTATATTATTGTTTGTTTTTGGGAATACATGTTTAAAACCACGAACCGTGATGAGATAAAATAAACGTTATCGAGTTGGGTTCATATATTATCTCGTCACGGTATGACTCCAATTTGATAAAACTTTCATTAACAATTTATACTATTGTTTGATTTTGGGAATACATGTTTATTACTCCAACTCGATAAACCCTTCATTATCAGATAATATTATTGTTTGTTTTTTGGGAATACATGTTTAAAACCATAAACCATGATGAGATACATAAAAAAAAAATATCGAGTTGGGTTTATAAATTATATCGTCACGGTGCGTGATTTTAAAACTGTTATCCCAAACATAAACAATAATATAAACTGATAATGAAACGTTAATCGAGTCACAAAAAGAGCTATATGTGATTTTAATCCTGTTATCCAAAATATGAACAATAATATAAACTGATTATGAAAGGTTTACCGATTGAGAGCTATATCTTTACTGTAACATCAGTGTCCTTGCAAGTTTGGAAAGAAGCATTTATTTGTTCAACACAAAATATATATGAGCCATGCTCTGGCAAAAGGGAGCTTAATGCATCTTCGAAATCCATAATACCAAGCAAATCTACATATACTTATGAATCCGTAATAGCCACATTTTTTTTTTTAACAAACGACTTAATCAGGAGATAGACTGGCCCTGGGACATGTAGAAAACTGACAAATGGCGACAAGTTTCGGCCCAGGTCAGCCTGCGCGGACTGCGCAGGCTGACCTGGGTTGATACTTTTCGCAGATGCATTAGGCTCCCTTTTCACAGAGCATGGTTGAATTATAAACCCGAACTTTCTCGACGGTTGCAAATAAAATCCACTGAAATTCAGAAGGATTTTTAACGTATAGGCCTGACTTAACAAACGGGCGGTGTAGATATAAGTTCAGACTGCACTTTCTGTGCAGTCTGATCTTAATCTATAAAGGCCACAAAAGCACTATGGCGCTAACAGAGTAAATGGGATTTTGATCTCACGGTTCCACTTAGACTCAAAGAAAACGACAAACGTCTGTTCGCTTACTTAGATTAATTTGTATGCTTATAATGAATTTCAAGTTGCATTCAACAGTAATTCAAACCTCGATGAAAGCCCACAAATTCGCGTGTTCCTAGGAATCGACTGGATTCTGCAGCGCCTTCCTCAAGATCATTCCCAGATCAGCTGCCCAAGTGGAAATCGAACCAGCGATGCCTTACTGCGAATACAAGACTTTAACCGCTGAGCAAAACATGACGCCTCACTAAGATGAGATCAAGTAAAAAAAAACAAAAGCCAGTAAAACCAGTAGAAAGTTTAGTAGTCCCGCTGTATCTGTAATGTACACGTTAATGCCAAAGTTTAAAGTCGTAACTCTGTGGGAAGTGTGGAACGAGCATAATAGTGTCACATAAGCTTGCAAAAAAGCAATCAATAGACCAGTTGTTATAAATGAGTGTTCGCATCCGGTTTGCACCAGGAAACACCAGTGTATGATATTGTCACTCCCTAATAATAAAAATTCGCGTTGCTTCTACTTCTTTCTAATAATCCACTACATTGCAGACACACTGGCGCGTTTACCGCCGCAGGTACGCGTGTGACTCGGTAAGGGAATCCTATCATGGTATCCCATGATTTTAAACAAGTCTGCCACTGCTTTCCACTGGTTTCAACAATGAAAACTTTCTATATAGTTGACTGGGGCTCATCTTAATTCATCGGGGTAATCATTACAAATCGAGACAGCACACCATGGTTTGCCAAGAATTTAGAGCGTAGCTACAACGCCTGTTTACGATTCCCCCGGCACCAACCAATAAACGTTACAGGGCGATCAAGATAGTGGTATTACTTCCAGCATTTAAGAATTTTTTCACATCTGCTCCAACTCGTTTTCCGGTTTATTTTCTAGTTCGTTATTGGTATTTTCAAGCACAAAATAATCAGAATCCATAAAGATTTTATGTTTAAAGCTGTATATATAAAATCATTTTCAACTCTTTTTTTTACGGCGTAGCTGAATGTGCTGGCTTTTGACCTACTTCTTGGTACTGATAAAAAATGAACAGATAGGAATTTGTGATTGGTCAAAAATGTAGACATGTTTATTTTAAGGGCCACCTGCGTATTTGCGGGCATTTACGCCGTCTATCTTTTTTACAGATATTTCTTGTTTTCTTTGAATCAGAATGTCCGGAGCCAGATGTTGGGGATTATGGCGCCGTTGAGAGGGATGGCCTAACAGCAGGATCGTTTGCTACATATACTTGTCAGAAAGGTTTTAACGTGGCAGGAAGGGCAGAGCGACAATGCCTTGTGATAGGGCAGTGGGAAGGGTCTGCCCCGTCATGTACTAGTAAGTTGACCCTAAAATTGAGCCATGCTCTATGAAAAGGTGGCTTAATACATCTGCGAACAGTACCGACCCAGGTTACCCTGCGCAGTCCGCGCAGGCTGACCTGGACCGAAACTTTTCGGTATTATTTATTTTTTTGCATGTCAAAGGACCAGTCTACTTTATGAGTCAGTCTGTTGTCAGACAAAACGGTTTTTATGAATCCCTAATTATGAGATGACTTTGCTTGGTATAATCCACAACAGAGATGCATTAAGCCGCCTTTTGCCATAGCATGGCTCATACCTGTGTAACCTGGAATACATTTATTCTCTCCCAGACGAGAAGTGTTTGATGTTGTCCATGATGATAGTACGCGCGCCCGTATTTGCAGACGACGAATTGAATATGGCTAAAATAGTGGATTTTGTCTTTGAGAGGGTAGAAAACACTGTGGGAAAAGGAGAATATATTGGCGAACAGCGTTTTTACTTTTACCCCAATGTTTTCTGAAGCCCCCTTCCACAGGGTTGTAAAAACATGTAGGATTATTTGGTAAATGCTAACTCTGTATCAGGCGACAAACTTGGTGTTGTCGACATTGAAGTATTTGCAGAACGTGGTGAAAATAATCTTAGTTCAACATGGTGAAAAATATTATGGGAAATAATGGCGGTCAGTGACGCACCCATGTGTTTCCTGGTTTTCTCACACCAGTACTAACACAACTTTCTTTCCAAAGCCACGCCACTGACTACTTTCCTCACATGCATTAGAGGTGAGAGGCAAAAATCGCCGGAGAGTAAGTTTGCCTCAACTGTATATCGAACTCGCAACCACCAGGTCACGAGTTAGATACGCTAACCGCTGAGCAACCCGGGCGGGCAGAATGTGATTGTTATCTAAAAGGTTATCACAATATTTTTTTTCATCTTATTTTTCCAGAGATTTCCTGTGGATTCCCGCCTCCATTCTATCATGGTTGGATAGAAGGTGACAGGTACACGTATGACAATAGGATTCGCTACCACTGTAACCGTGGCTACAGACTGGTGGGGGACAATTCAAGATATTGCACAGAATTTGGGTTTTGGGACGGAAACCCTCCTGTCTGTGAATGTGAGTACAAACCGGAGTAGCCTGGGTTCTAGTCCGATAATGTTTTCCTCTTTTACGCTCGGACTTTTCTTTTATTTGTCAAAAATGACATCATCCGAATATAAAAAGGGAAAAACATGATCGGACCGGAACCCAGGGTAAAACCGGTGTAAAACCTCAATGATGAATCTTTTCAGTTATAATATAAGCCATGATCTGGCAAAAGGGGGCTTAATGCACCTCCATGATACATTATATCCAGCATGTCATTACATAATTATGGATTCATGAAATCCATTTTGCAGAACAACAGGCTGAATCATGAGGGAGACTAGTCCTTTTGGTAGAAAATTTACCAGTAACAAACAGTTTTGACTCATGTCAGTCTGCATGGACTGCTGCGCAGGCTGACATCCGTCCATACCTTTTTTTGCAAATGCGTTAAGCCCCCTTTTCACAGAACATGGTTAATACTATAAATGGATCCGGAAATAACAGTTATAACTGGTAATTTGTATAACGAAAAGCCACTTAAATCTTTACTATGGGAATGATGAGTACATTTATAAATATTTGAGCCATGCTCTGTGAAAAGGGGGCTTAATGCGTCGGCAAAAAAGTGTCGACGCATGTCAGCCAACGCAGTCCGTGCAGGCTGACATGGATCGAAACTTTTTGCTATTCGTCAAACGTCTGCATGTCAAAGGACGTTTGTCAATGGACTAATCTACCTCGATTTATGTTTCCATATTTGTGCAACGGCTTGCTCGGTATAATGTATCACGGAGGTACATTAAACCCCCTTTTGCCAGAGCATTGCCTTTGTTATATTATCCATGCTCTGGCAAAGGAGGCTTAATGCACTTCCGGGATTCATGAAAGCCCAAGAAAGTCAGCACATTATTATGTAACTTCGTGTTGTTCATTAAACATATTTTAATTGATTTAAAGAAATTAAATGATGGGCTTATATTTATTTCAGTGATAAAATGCCAGTTACCAACTATTTCTGAAAACACATACGTCACAAATCCGACGCCAGAATACAAGTACAATCCTGGGGATGAGGCGTTCTTTGCATGTGCTCCTGGAAACAAATTCTTCACGGAACATAACTCCGTCTATTGCCAGAAGGACGGTACCTGGGATCGCAGCATTCCCACTTGCGATCCACAGAAATGCTCGCTGCCGATACCTCCCATCGAAAACGGCAACTACATCAATGAGCAGAATCTAACGGAGTTTCCTGTTGGCCATATCATGAATTATGAATGTGATTATAGTTACAAACTCTCCGACAGCGGGGTTAATCCGCTAGGTCAAATAGCCTGTCTCCCGACGGGAAATTGGGAAACCGATCTCCCTGAATGCACAATTGTCACCTGTCCAGAACCAAAGAATATTGACCATGGTAGTTTTGAATTGTCTGACGGTTTAGAGTTTTTAAGTGAACTAATTTACACATGTGATGAAGGCTATGAACTTTCTGATGATGCTCCCATAGAGTGTTTTGAAGACGGTACCTGGAGTTCTGCAGCCCCTGAATGTACACCCGTGCGATGTGGACAACCAGGAGACATTTTACACGGATTCTTTGAGGGGGATGGTGTTTATGAATATAAAAGTGTCGTGTCTTACAGGTGTAATCTTGGTTACAATTTAATCGGGGAGAGTGAAATGACCTGTTCGTCTGATGGCACATTTAGCGCACCTGCTCCGGTATGCAAGCCCGTGTCATGTGGAAGACCAGATCCAATCGAACATGGTACCTATATAGGAAGAGATTTCACCCTGAATAATGTTATACGGTATGAATGCGGCCCAGGATACCAGCTGTCTGGATCTGTCGAAAGAGTGTGCCGAGAAACTGGCAACTGGCAAGGAGAACCGCCGACATGTTCTAGAATTGAATGTGAAACGCCACCAATTGTGGCTAATGGCTTTTATCTTGATGCAACATTTTACTTCGAAGATATTGTTACCTACCGGTGTGACGATGGTTATAGGCTAAGCGGAGAACCAACCCTGGAGTGTCTGAGTAATGGTGTCTGGTCCCCATTGCCACCAACTTGTGAAGTCATTTTGTGTGGAACGCCTCCTAGTGTTGACAATGCTGACATTTTAAATCCGCTTGCATCCGGTTCATACAACATAGGCCAACGTGTGCAATACCAATGTGACGTCGGTTATGAGCTCTCTATAAACAGTTTAAATCCTTTGGGCATTATCAATTGTCAGAATACTGGTGAGTGGGAAACCAATCTACCGGAATGTGTTTTGGTGACCTGTCCGCAACCAGTCCCAATTCTTAACGGTGAATTTCAAGCTGAAGCACTTGTCTATGGTAGTAACGTTACATACTCTTGTGAAGAAGGTTATAAACTGATCGGTAAAGCCGTTCTTACCTGTGGTTCAGCTGGGTTATGGGTTGGTGAGGTGCCCTCGTGTAACGCAATCACATGTGATGCACCAGATTCCATTTTAAATGGTCAAGTAGTGTATAAAGATTTGAGACTTGGGTCTGTGGTAAGATATACGTGCAACGATGGTTACGAGCTCTCGATTGACAAAGATGTTAGAAGATGTCTGGCAAATCTCTCGTTTGAAGGTGAAGATCCTGTTTGTGAACCAGTTCGCTGTAATGAACCTGAACACCTGCTACATGGATCTAAAGTAGTGGAAGGGTATGAATTTCAATCGATTGTAACTTACCAATGTGACGAGGGCTATATACTTAAAGGGGATAGTGCTCGAACATGTACAAAAGACAAATCTTGGAACGGTGAAGCCCCGTTCTGTGAAATAGTGCAGTGTGATAAACCATCTGAAATAATATCCAACGGAAGGATGTTAGGTACGAATTTTACATATGGGTCAGTCATAGAGTATGTCTGCGATGAGGGATACAGTCTGGATGGTATTTCCAACGAGAGGCAGTGTTTGTCGTCGGGCCGGTGGGATAGGCCTATCCCTGTGTGTACCGCCGTGGAGTGTCCGAGATTATCTATACGAAATGGGTTTGCGTCAAGTAAGTGTATCTCTACATTTACTTAAAACGAACAAATTGGTGACCTATGATATTTTTATCAACTTTTTAGGATAGATACCTGGTAGTTAATTTTCTCTTGAAAATGACTCTGAGATCTGACACTTTATGGTATTACCGTTGGTGTCTTTCCCTGCAATTTTTCATTAATCATACAGTATATTAAGTACTCTTGCAGAATGGATGTCACTTAGTCTTTTCTCAGAAAAAAAATGGTCTTAAACGTCATTATATTGCAAGTACAGCTGCTTAAATCTGACTCACATCATGATGTCGTTATTAAAACGGCAATTGTTTCAAACCTCAATTGCATTTTTTCAGTATTCATTTCATCTCCTATAAACACACACACACACACACACACACACGCACACACACATATGTGTGTGTGTGTGAGCCATGCTTTGTGAAAAGGGAGTTTAATGCATCTGCAAAAATTATTGACTAAGGTCAGCCTGCACAGTCCACCTACAGGGGTCGAAAACTTTTGCTATTGGTAAATTTTCTGCATGCCCAAGACTGTTCTACCTCATGCTTCAGTCGGTTGTTAAACAAAATGGATTTCATGTTTCCATGGTTATGTAATATTTTGCACAGCATAATGCATCACGTAGTCGATTAAACCCTGTTTTGCTAGGGTATGACTTATATGTGATTCATTTTTGTCCTGTCAGTTATTACCAAATAAAAACACTTCGCGATGATTAAACATAATAATTATATTTGAGCCATGCTCTGTGAAAAGGGGCTTAACGCATCTGCGAAAAGTATCGAACCAGGTCAGCCTGCGCAGTCCGCGCAGGCTGACCTGGGCCGAAACTTTTCGGTATTGGTCAATTTTCTGTGTGTCAAAGGACCGCTCTACCCCATGATTGAGTCGGTTGTCACAAAAAGTGGCTTTTATGGATCCATAATTATGTGATGGCTTAATTGGTATCATGCATTACGGAGATGCATGAAGCCCCCTTTTCCCAGAGTATGGCTCATTTATTTACTTCTCAACTGTTTTGAACATTTGACTATTTTACCAATGCAAATTGTACATTAGCATTTCAGAGACAGTATGGGACAGTTGTTACTTTAAGTTGCAAACCAGGATACAGACTCGTAGGACCAAGCGAGAGGACATGCCAACAGTCTGGGGCTTGGAGTGGAGAGACAACAATCTGTGTCAAGTATTCCTGTCCGAGACTTGAACCTCCTGTAAACGGTCAGGTATTTGTTACGGATAGTGTAGCAACCTATCAATGTCTCGAAGGGTTTACCCTCGTCGGTGAAGCTCGAAGAACTTGTCAAGCAAACGATACCTGGAGTTCGGTGGATCCTGTTTGTGAACCCATTGCCTGTGAAGATATTACAAGCGAAGGATTTCCCAATGGACAAATGACGTATGATGACCTGGTGTACGGGTCCTATATCACCTTTACGTGTAATACTGGATACATATTGGAAGGGCAAAGAAACCTTGAGTGTTACGCTGACGGTACATGGAGCGCCTCTGTCCCGTTATGCAGAGAAATCCAATGCTTTAATCCATTTACTCCTCGCAGCAGTCGAATAATCGGAGACGATTTTTCTTTCAACTCATCCATTACATATGAATGCGAGGAAGGCTATAGAATAAGTGGAAATGCGGAGAGAGTCTGCCAAGCTGACGGAAGCTGGTCCGGCAGTGCGCCGTCATGTATATTGATCATATGTCCGGTGCCCCAGCCCAATCCAAATGTAATAATATCCGGCAGCCTGTACACGTATGGAGCCGAGATCCAGTACCTCTGTAACAGCGGCTATACACTAAAGGGACCGTCATCACGCGTATGTACAGGAGAAGGTCGATGGTCAGGAGAAGAGCCGGAGTGTATCCGTTCAGACTGTCAATTGCCACCCTTGTTAGAAAACGGCAGGACTTATCCGACTGGATTGACCCCGGGCAGTATTGTTGCATACGAATGTAATGAAGGCTACAATCTAATTGGAGAACCGACCAGAACCTGTCTCGAAACAGCTGAATGGAATGGTGGAGATCCATACTGTGAGAAAGTCAGTTGTGGGACCCCTGCTCCTCTTGAAAACGGATATGTAATCGGCCGTAGTTGGTATTATGAGGATGTTATTGAATACAGATGTGATCAAGGCTTTACATTAGATGGAACTAACACTAGTGTGTGTTTATCTATCGGTCGATGGGGAGGGGCTGATCCTACCTGTACACGTGTATCATGTGGTCCGATCAGAGTTCCAGATAATGTTCTCTTTACACTACCTGACGGTTCCGATGAGGGTTCATTTGAAGCAAGGGCCGAGTTCACCTGTGATGAGGGTTACCAGGGTGTAGGAACAAATTATCAGGTTTGTCAGGCTAATGGTAGATGGTCTGATTTGAACTTTTACTGCGAGATAGTGACCTGTGCTGAATTCAGTGAGCTGAACAGTGGTCGTGTAATTGGGTCATCCAACACTTATGGTAGCCGTCTGGAATTCCAGTGTGACGAAGGGTACAAACTTATCGGCAGCAAGGACACCACATGTCGTGCTAATGGTGAATGGGACTTTGAGATCGAACCTTTCTGTCAGTTGATTTCTTGCCCCAAACCTCAACCTCTAAATAATGGTGACTTCACAGTGATAGGGACTGGTTTAAATGCAATCGTTACATTTCGTTGTGATGAAGGTTATAAACTCCATGGCTCAAACAGAAGGGCCTGTCAACAGGATGAAACGTGGAGTGGTGCTGATGCATATTGCAGACTAATTATCTGTGAAACACCTCCCGTCGTAGAAAATGCGCGACCGTTCGATGCTGTTAGTCGGTATCTCTACAATTATGCGGCAACATATGTATGCAACAAAGGGTTTGAAATATCTAGCGGCAACAGAACTCTTACTTGCTCCAAGTCTGGAAAATGGACAGGGAAGGTTCCCACGTGTTCACGTGTATCTTGCGGTGAACCAGCATCAATTGCTCACGGGCTTATTTCTATCACTTCATCCGAGTATGAAGGCACGGCGACCTACAGCTGCGAGGAAGGATTCAGGCTAAAGGGTTCTCAAACAATCAATTGTGACGAAACCGGAAATTGGGCTGGTGGCATTCCTAGTTGCGTTCCAATAAATTGCGGTCCCCCTCCGGATGTGTTAAACTCGATATTGATTGACACACAACAGCACACGTTCAACAGTATTGTGACATATATCTGTGACGAGGGGTACAGCATTGTAGGGTCCGGATCCTCTACATGCGAAGCTACTGGTGTCTGGTCAGGACCTAAACCTTTCTGCGCGCCAATTTCCTGTGGACAACCTCCCGAAATACCAAACGCATATCATACTGAAGGGAAATATGAATACAAAACTAGGATCACGTACAGGTGTATTGATGGGTTTGAATTGAAAGGTAACCCTACTTTGGAGTGTATTTATAACGGGGCCTGGTCCGGCGAGCGACCCACTTGTCAACAGGTGGACTGTGGACCACCTCCCGTACTGGTAAACTCTTCTACTACTTTACCTAGAGGTTCTGGCATTGGAAAAGAGGCACTGGTTGAATGCAACGAAGGCTATTATCTGGTCGGTAGTTCACGAGCGATATGCACAAAAAGCAAAGCTTGGAAGTTCGAGGGCCCTTCACCGAAGTGTTTGCCTGTGGATTGTGGAAATCTGGACCCGGTTAAGTTCAGTAAAGTGTCATTTGACTCGTCTACTTTGGGGGCAGTTGCAACATTTGCCTGCGATGAAGGTTACTATATGAGAGGATCAGGGCGTCTACAATGTTCCGCCAATGGGCAGTGGGCGGGAGATGATTTCTCTTGTCAGATTATAGATTGTGGTCTTCCACCATCCGACGAACACATGATTTTCACTGCAGACAGGTAGGATATGAATTTTTATTTTTATCAGTTTTTCTTCTTTAGTTTTCTTCTTTTGCGCGAAGAAAAGGGGATGTTCACCTAGTTTCGTGACCATTCTATTTTTTCTAGTTGCCAAGACTAGCAATCTCATCGGCTGAGACTTACAGAATTGATTGTCATACCAGATTTCTTTGAAACTCCATTGGTCTATTACGGAACATGGAAAGTTTTCACTAGCCGATCATTGCTTCTAAAATAGCAAACTGGTGCCAATATGCTATTTTTAAAAACGGTTCTTGATGATTTACCAATAAATTTTTTGTGTTCCGTGATAGACCAATGGAGCGTCAGTAGCCTATAGTGATCTACAATCGTTATTTCTTTTACAAAGTAACATATGCTATAATTTAGCAGTGCTCTGTGAAAAGGGGGCTTAATGCATGTGCAAAAAAAAGTATCGACCCAGGTCAGCCTGCGCAGTCTGCACAGGCCTTAAATGGGTTGAAACTTTTTGCTATTTGTAAATTTTCTGCATGTCCAAGGACCATTCTACCTCAAGACTGTCAATTGTTAGACTGAATTTGTTTATGGTTCCATAATCATGTGATCAACTTTTTGCTATTTGATCATTTTTCTGTTAGTCAGGGGACAATTCTATTGCAGGATTCAATCGGTTGTTATACATAATTGTTTTTTTTTTTTATCCATAATCACGTGATGACTTGCTTGATATCATGAATCACGGAGATGCCCCCTTTGACTAGAGCATAGCTCAATTCTATTTTTATCTCTAGTTTCACATATGGAAGCTCGGTGGAATATACATGTGATCCCGGCTACAAGCTTGTTGGAAGCGACACACTGGTTTGTACGGCAAGTGGAGCCTGGTCGGGAGATGCACCTCAGTGTTTAAGTAAGTATATTTCCGGTTGTATCTTCCATGGTATCAAAGATTTTCGCTTTATTGATAAGCATCCATTGAACGAACGAACGAACGAACGAACGAACAACCAACCAACCAACCAACCAACCAACCAAAAAACAAACAAATGCATTGCCATGGCCATTTCCAAATGTTCTGTACATGTAATGTACGCATATTGTTTGCCATAAGGTATATAATAAAAAAAGATAGACCAAATAAAATCAAAAATGAAAACAAACCAAGAAATACCCCAAATAAAGTACACCTATACATGTTCAAATTTACCAAGTCTCTCTCTTCTGATCAAACAGTGCCGCAAAATTGCTAAATTCAAATTTTCAGGTAGGGTTACTTTTTGACTACCTATAACCTGAAAGCATTCTGCTGTGTCGTCCCGACCTGTTTATCAACTCCTTACTCATTATAACAAATTTAACGACCCTGGGAGAGAACCCCTTTGAAAACATTGTGGGAAAAGAGAAAATGCTGGTAACCAGCATTTTCTCCTTTTCCCGCAATGTTTTCTACCCTATCAAAGAAAGATTGCACTATTTGAGCCACATTAAAATTGCCGTCTGCAAATGCTTCCAATTTGGACAAGGCTAAAGTTTTGTCGTCTGGTATAGGGTTAAACAGGATACGGGTTAAAACAAGCATTTTCTCTTTTTATCACAATGCTTGTAAATGTTGTCTGTTACTAAACTAAAAAATGTACAAGTCATCTGCCGATAGAAATTGGTAAAACAATGTTAGGGAAATAAGCAAAGATTGTTCATCAACTTACAGGAGTATCATGCAGCCCACTTGAGTTGCCCGAACATGGTTTGACGCTGAACGGGAACGTAAACTTCAATGCCTACTATGGAGACAGCATTGAACTTGGTTGTGATGAAGGTTTTGTCATGAAGGGAAAGGCCGAGTTGGAATGTCTAGATACGGGGTTATGGAGCTCATCTCCTCCAAAATGCGAGCCAGAAGCACGTAAGTTCCTTGTTTAGTGTATATCAACTGACAACGCTAGAAAACGGAAATGGTTCCAAAACGGACCGCCAAGTATGCTAATATATACGTAGTAAAAAAGTATAAATAAGTATAGCAATACTTTTGGTATGCTATGAAAATTTATGTGTACATATAGATTTAATGCGTTTGCGATATGTTGATTAACCTTGCCCACAAGCTTCTAATTTGATTTTTTATACGATAAACCTAATTTCGTACTATTTTTGTCACTAGATTTCATAAACCGTTAACTATTTAGTGGTAAACTAACAAGTGTTGCTAGACCTTTTTTACAGGACATGTACTATTGTTTTTCTTCCTGTATATTCTGAGTGCAATGGATTGCCGATGACGCCATTGTCTACCTTTTCTTCAGTCTCTAACTTGTTAAAGCCCATATCTGTTAATTCTTTGATATATTTTGCCCCTCCCTTTCAGTGAGCTGACTAGCATTCAGATACTCGTACAATAAAACAGTTAAAAATTTCAAACTTTCACTTTTCCCGATTTACATAAAAATGAACAATGCTCCGACAAAAGGGGCTTTGTGCATCTCCTTGATTAGATACCTATCAAGTCATAACATAATTATGGATCCATAATGCCCCCTTTTTTTAACAACCGACTTAATCATGAGGTAGACTGGCCTTTTGACTTGACCAATAGCAAAAAGTTTCGGCCCAGGTCGGCGGGCGCAAACTGCGCAGCCTGATTTGGACGATACTTTTTGCAGAGGCATTAAACCTCCGTTTCATAGAGTATTGTTCATATATGATATTTCGAATAATAAAACAGTTACAGACTTTCAACCAATGAAATAAGAGCTGGTCATCAACTCAAAACATATATATTGCAGTGTCGCAAGTATGTAGCGGAATCACTGGAGTAAGCCACGCCCTTGCTGTCAGGGACGACCTATACGCAGGGGCGGTAACCACGATTGACTGCGAGGTCGGCTACAAGGCGACCGGGAATATCTCTGTTACATGCAATGAGGATGGGACATGGACTAAGCCGACTGGATACTGTAGCAGTAAGTAGCAATTGTGTGCAGTTTATTTACACAATGGATTGTTGTCAGGTTTCAGACTGATATGAGCCATTCTCTGTGAAAAAGGGGCTTAGAGCATTTGCAAAAAGTATCGGCCCATGTCAGCCTGCGCAGTCTGCGCAGGCTGGCATGGGTCGAAACTTTTTGCTACCCGTAAATTTTCTGGTTTTCAAGGGACCAGTCTACCTCATGATTCAGCCGGTTGTAAGACAAAATGGATTTTATTGTATACATAATGTCGTGATGACTTGCTTAGTGTGATCTTTCACGGAGATGCATCAAGCCCCATTTTGCCAGAGCACGGCTCATATATATATATATTTTTTTTTTTCAAGTTCAACCAGAGATTCAGTGCGCATAACCAAATATAGCGCTATAATGGACAGTTTTCTGTAACGCCACAGTAGAATTCAGTAATTTTCTACTTCAGTGTTAAATTTATTGCCCCCCACCCCCCTGCAAACAATTTTGTTCTGCTCGCATCAGACTCGTTTTGAAATATTAAATCGAGAAGATTGTAACAATATTTCGTCTAATTTAAGTTTAAAATGGATTTATGGCTTAAAGTTTTGAAAATTCGTACCGATAATCCCTTATTTACATGGACGCTCAAAATTCTTATGCTGCAATTCGTTTCAAGAGAAGGCGACACATACCAGGGGGTAATCCCACTTGTGTACATTAACCATGTTCCACGAAAGCTTTCTGCTGGCTTCAGAGCCCTAGCCTACAACTGGTGAAACCCAGGAAAGACATGAATATGTGACCTGTCGCCGTGATTTGAATGAAATAATGTTGAAAGTGGCGTAAAACACCATGTATAATCAACCAATCAACATTTTGCTGGTGCTTTATTGAGGAGTTAAAGTCTAACTGTTTGGTACTTTCGATCCTTGATTTTGAAATTGAAATCGGTAAAGCTAGTTCAATGATATATCATTATACATGTATTTGTAGGGGTATTCTGCGGAAAGCCAAAGCTTCGGGACTTTGTTAATGTGGTGAGAATCCGGGGAAATTCCTTCTATCATAACGACCAAATATCTTTCCGTTGCCGAGCTGGTGTGGCGCCTTCACGGTTTCCTGCAGTGGTCACGTGCCAGCAAGATGGCCAATGGGATGGCGACATTGCTTGCGGAGGTATGCATATAAGATTTTGAAAATAGTTCCAGTGCTTTACCACCTCTAATGTCCTATTGTACAGAAATAGCAAACCGAGATCACCCCGCTCATAAGTGCAGTCTGATCTTGATTGCTGCACCTCCAAGTTACATATGAGTCATGCTCTGTGAAAAGGGGGCTTAAGCATTTCCGTGAGGCATAATACCAAGCAAGTCCTCACAATATTTTACATCCCTAAAACCTATTTGTGTAACAACCTACTGAATCATGAGAAAGACTGGTCCCATGACATGCAGAAAATTGACCTAAGGCAAAACGTATCGACCCAGGTCAGCCTGCGCAGTCTGCGCAGGCTGACCTGGGTCGATACTTTTTGCAGAGGCATAAAGCCCCCTTTTCTCTGAGCATGGCTGATGTAATTGATTAGGACTTATCTTACCCATTTAAAATATCTAAGCATATCAGAAACGGCTGCCGACTCCGTTTGTTCTTTTGATTAACCCTTTACCACACAATCCCGAGTTTTAACGACCCTGTGGGAGAAGCCTTTTGAAAACATTGTGGGAAAAAGAGAAAATGTTGGTAACTAGCATTTTCTCCTTTTCCCCACAACGTTTTCTACCCTATCAAAGAGGAATTCCATCAGTTGAGCCACGTTTAAATTGTCGTCTGCAATTGCTTTCAATTTGGACAAGTCTACATTTTTGTCGTTTGGTTGAGAGTTAATTAATCATACAGGATAAACGCAGGATGATAGCAAGGGAACATATAGGTGTTGGTATAGCGGTTTTCAGGGTCCATATTCACCAATGATTCACCAATGATTCTTGAGGACGTTCTTTGTCTTATTCTCCAGAATTTTCTAAATTTAAAAGTAACACAACTTCTGGTTGGCTAAACCATTAAATTTTGGTTTAGCCAATCAGAAGTTGTGTTACTTTCAAATTAAAAAAAAAATCTTAATAAGGCTGAGAATGTTCTTAAGAATGGTTCGTAAAACGGACCCAGGTCTCCATTTTTTCACTTAAACCTATGTTGTCGGGATGCATAAATTATGGATGGTAAAGAACACACCTTACTGCACTTTAGCTAAAATAAAACTTTTTTTTTCTTTGCAGACTTATTCAAACATACTGTATTCCTTTTAAGTAATTAAGAAAATTTGACAACAGGAGTCTCAAGACGTTACAAAGTTAATCACAGTGTATTTCATAGTAACTGATTTAACCAAATCGTAAAAAAACAGGAATGAAAAACATTTGAGCCACGTTTCGGCAAAAGGGGTTTAATGTATCTCAATGAAACCAAGCAAGTCATTCCCTAATTATAGATCCATAACTTTATTTTGTCTCACAAGCGACTGAATCATGAGGTACAATTGTCCTTTGACAAAAATTTACCAAATGCAAAAAGGTTTCGGCCCAGGTCAACCTGCGCTGACTGCGCAGGCTGACCTGGGTCGATACTTTTTGCAGATGCATCGAGCCTCCTTTTCACAGAGCATGGCTCATGTCTTTTTGCCCTCACATCTTTTACAGTAACGTGTAAACAGCCATGTCAGAATGGTGGCATATGTCTTGGACTAAACCGGTGTAAATGTGCATCCGGATATGGCGGACGTTTGTGTGAAAAGGGTATGTAAATTGTGCCTTATTCATATAATTTCGTGGTCTTTTTCAAGAGAGAGAAAGAAGAAGAGAGATAGACAGACGGCTGACTTAATCATGAGGTGAAACTGTCCGTGGACATGCAGAAAATTAGAAATAGCAAAAAGTTTCGACCCATGTCAGCCTGCGCAGACTACGCAGGCTGACATAGGTCGATACATTTTGCAGATGCGTTAAACCCCCTGTTCACAAAGCATGACTTAAATACCTTTTTTTCTCCATAATATAAATGAAAATAATTGTAACCGTTCGTAACGTTTGGTCTTTAAGCTTGCATAGTACTATTTGCTTAATCGGAAATTCAGGGCGCATTACTGTCAACAAAATGTGTGGCTGCAGTCAATTGGTTTGGTTTGTATTGGAGTTTAACGCCATTTTAACAGCTTAGGTCATATCATGGCGGTCAGCGACGCACCTATGTGTTTCCTGGCTTTCTCACACCAGTACTGACACAACTTTCTTTCCAAAGCAACTGACTACTTTTCTCATATGCATCAGAGGCGAGAGGCGAAAAATCGCCACAAAGAAAGTTTGCCTCAACCGGGTATCGAACTCGCAAGCACCCGGTCACGAGTCCGACACGCTAACCACTCAGCTACCCGGGCAGGTAGGCTGCAATCAAAAGTAGGTCTTTAAGTACTTTTGTAGAATGAAACAACTGTTACAGGTGGTGATCAGTCGGTGAGAAACGATATCCAAGATTCTGTGACCCTCACAATAGGTCGCATTCAGTTCTACTCTAAAGAAACAAATTGACTTTCAGTACTTACTGTTCTTTTATTATTTTTACCTATTTTTATCAGCAATTCGTATGTCACCAAGTTAAGACAGAGTACGCTTCCTCCTATTACTTGATTGATTGATTGATTTATTGGATGGCGTTTTACGCCGCTTTCAACATAATTTCAGCCATATCACGGCGACAGCTCACATATTCATGACTGATTGTTGATTGTATGGTGTTTAACGCCGTTTTCAACATTATTTCAGTTATACCACGGCGGCTAGTGCACCTATCCATGCTGTCCTGGAGTTTCTTTTACCAGTACTCAGCACAATATTCTTTCCAAGCTACTGGCTGTTTTCCCACATAACCATCATCGAAACAATGGTCAGCGGTGAGAGAGGAATGAATCCTGTCGCGATGACTATCATCAATCCTCGGAAAGAAATTGGCCGAGCCGGGGATCGAACCAGCGACCTCCACATATTCATGTATTTCCCTGGGTTTCCCGAGTTTCACCAGTACTTGGTTTGAACTCTGAAGTGTCTTGCTCAAGGACACTCCCATGAAAAACCCAATGGTTCCAGTGAGGCTCGAACCCGGGGCCTCCAGGTCACGAGTGCTACAATTTACTACAGAGCCATGCAGGACCCCTCCTATCAATGTATATGAGCCGTGCTTCGTGGAAAAGGGCTTAATGTATCTACGAAAAGTATCGACCCAGGTCAGCCTGCGCTGTCCACGCAGGCTGACCTGGGCCAAAACTTTTCGCTATCGGTCAATTTTCTGTATGTCCAAGGACCAGTCTACCTCATGATTAAGTCGGTTGTTTAAAACAAATGGCTATTTTGGACCCATAATTATGTAATGGCTTGCTTGGAATAGTGCATCGCGGAGATGCATTAAGCCCCCTTTTGCCAGAGCACGGGTCATAGGTACAGTAACAGTACTCTCTTTGCATTGATGCTTTTGTTATTTTAATAACAGTTTTGCATCCAATCACGTTTGAGCAGGGCTTGATTCGTGTTTCTGTATCACTGTACAAATCCTCCCTTTCAAAATGAGTCATGCTCTGTGAAAAGGGTGTTTAATGCATCTGCAAAAAGTATCGATCGAGGTCAGCCTGCGCACTCCGCGCAGGATGACCTGGGTCGAAACATTTTGCTATCGATCAGCTTTCAACATGTAAAAGTACCAGTTTCATCCCATGATTTAGTCGATTATTAGACAAAGTGGATTTTATGGGCCCGTGATTATATGATGGCTTGCTTGGTGCGAGAGATGAATAAAACCCCCTCTTTGCCAGAGCATGGCTCATATATATATATACTATTGAGAGCTATCTATTTACTTAAGTTTTTTTCCTTATTTTTTCAGCAATTTGCATCCTGCCATGTTTGAATGGAGGTCGATGTACGTCTCCCTATCTGTGCACATGTCCTACTGGCTACACCGGTGTTCGATGTAATGAAGGTAGGCCTACTGATCAAAAGATTACTATTTTTAGCACAAATACAATACTTTTTATTTCCATAGTTGAACTCTCCAAGTTAAAGGCGCGTTTCGACCTACTACCGGGACCACGTGTAAACAACAATCTATGACGTCATAGAAGAAGTACAATCAAACAGAGCCATCTATACGGATGGAGGCACGTTTCATTCCGATGCAGTGTCTGATAAGTATAAAGCTTCAGTTCTCATTTTTGTGGCATTTGTCGAAGACAATGCCACTGTGAGTTCAATACGGCATTTTGAAAATCATGTATCGTATTTTGTGCAAAACCGAAGGAAGTAAACCCAATTAAAATCAATTTTTCTGAGAAAAATAAGTATTTCGATTGCACTCAGATATGAAATTGAAAATGGCGTATTACAATAAATTGGATTAGGCCGACGATCGTGGAAATACTTCTTTTTTATCGAAAATAGCTTGATCCGCTATGGCTTTCTATAGTGGCGTAATGACACACACATACCGTGCTTGTTTGTCCCATAACCAGTTCGTTCCTGGGCTTATTCGTCCCAGGATTGTTCGCCCTGACTTGTTCGTCCCAAAAGATTGCACCCTTCTCTATCGGATTTTGCATGACTATATAGTAGACTGACTTTCAAGCGAATATTTTGAAACTGTTTCTGTTGTTTATTTCTCAAATTATTAATTCCACACAATGGCTACCTTGACAAATGCCACACCAGCGTTTTCAACGCTTTGATCTTTTCCCGTTATGGGTTAGTAAATGACTTGGCTGCGTTACGGGCACCCTGTAGGTTTCGACAATGTCGCGCTTTCTCGTGAGACTTGTTCATTTTCTAACCATATATAATGCACGGGAGTGCTCAAAGAGCGATAATTCCAATGGGCTGGTGATAATAAGTATTGAGCCATGCTTTGGCAAAAGGGGCATAAATGCATATCTGTGGTCCATTATAGCAAGCAGGTCATCACATAATTACAAATCCATAAAGTCAAATTTGTCTAAGAACCCACTGAATTCTGTGGTAGAATATCCTTGGACATGTAGAAAATTTACCAAAGGCAAAAAAAAAGTATCGACCCGGGTCAGCCTGCGCGGACTGCGCAGGCTGACCCGGGTCGAAACTTTTTTTTTTTTTTGCAGATGCAATAAGCCCCCTTTTCTCAGAGTATGACTCATTTAGTTTAGTAAATCAGAAAATCGTTACTTTTAAATGCAGAATATTCTTCAGAGTAATGATTAGAGTACAGTTAGAATGGTTTGTGAATACGGCCCCAGGTAGTCCTATTCATAAGCCCCTACGTACGTTATTTTTCATTCTGACATTCATCGTGTACGTAGGGTCTTATCGGCTCCTTCATAGTTTCCTTTAGCAAACTCCGACATCGAATTTTGTCGCTGTTTGAACAGCAAATTTGGATACTTTCAAGTGAACTTGTTCAATAAAATATACATCAGAAGTAAGATAAATGAATAATTTCTCGATTGAAAAAGGATATTTGTCCAAAACTTGCCTATTTATGAGCTAAATCCATTCCGATTCAACACCACTCTGTTTTGTTATGAATTGCCGTGGAAGAGATATGATTGTTCCGAATGAACCGTCATGTGCGGGTCAGTGCAACTTACAGAATGGTATTATGTCTTTTTTTAAAACGAAATTTTGTTCGCTTCGGTCTTGTTTGATTACTGTAACAGATTTCGTTCATAAACTTAAAGTAAATTCTTATTTGTCATCCAACTGTCTGCATGACTGAAAAACATGGCGGCGACTCTGTCGGCAATCCAACTTGCGAGTGATTTTATTGAATTCTGAATGAATCTGCCCATTATTTATCAAGACAGCGGCTGAATATTTTCAAAAAAAGTTCTATCTACAGGTAAATGAAGTTCTCTTTTGTTATAATTCTGGTTTTAAAGATGATCGGATTTGCTACATAAAACTGAATGGGACCCGTTTAGACGTTACATGCAATAAGAAAAATCAAATGTGAAATGTCCGATGATAAATGTTGAAAGGTAAATAAGCATGTATACGTCTAAATATTTGGACTAGGCCCCAGGTAGCTCGTATGAGAACTCGGAGCTGCTGCTACAATGTTTTCATGAGAACATTTATATACCAGTCAAATATACACTTTTGTGTGTTATGTTAGTCATTCGGCTTTCGGCATAATTCCGGCAACTTCCCACCACTTTATCGCGAAAACCCACGAAATAACAGAAATTATGTATACGTCCAAGAAGTTGCAATTTTGTGCGGATTCATTACGTATACATCAAATTTAATATTGGTCAACGGAATGAAGCTAAAATTTCATACAAGTTCGTAGTCATTCACCCATAAAACAGTGCCACATGTATGCATAGAACTGTATAGTGGTTGGGGTTGCCGGTATTATGCCAGTCATTCTGTGTGGTTAAAAAATTCAGTGCACTCGGATATATGCCGAGCCCCGTAGCTCAGTCGGTAGCGTACAAGACTTGAGAATAGGAGGTCGCTGGTTCGATCCCCGGCTCGGCCAATTTCTTTCCGAGGATTGATGATAGTCATTGCGACAGGATTCATTCCTCTCTCACCGCTGACCATTGTTTCGACGATGGTTATGTGGGAAAGTAGCCAGTGGCTTGGAAAGAATATTGTGCAGAGTACTGGTAACAGAAACTCCAGGAAAGCACGGATAGGTGCACTGGCCGCCGCGATATAACTGAAATAATGTTGAAAACGGCGTTAAACACTATACAATCAAAGCACTCGGATATAAAATGGAAAGTCCTTACCTTATCACCTTGTAAACTGCCCTGATTGTCAAAAACCATGTGCTGTTAGTTGCTTTCTTCTGATTTTCACTTCCTGATCTTGTATAGCCTTATTGTTGAATATGTTTCGTAAATTAATTGTCACGTCCAATCAAAGTAATCCCTCGTCTGCACACTTAAGTTTAATTTTGAAGACAAACATATTATTTAATAATAAAGTGAGGATATCACTTTTAACTCTTTATCACACAATGCCAACATTTAACGACCCTGAGAAAGAAAGCTTTTGAAACCATTGTGGGAAAAGGAGAAAATGCTGGTAACCAGCATTTTCTCCTTTTCCCACAATGTTTTCTACCCTCCCTATGACAAATTTGAATTGTTCAGTCACATTTTAATTTCTCAACTACAAAATGCATTCAGTTTTGACAAGTCTAAAATTATGCCGTTTGGTAAAGAGTTAAAACTTTAATATCGACACGACCGCCGACCGTGTATTCAGATTTTCACGTGCACTTCAGAGAGCTGTTGCTAAATAAGTAAATGACACGTATAATTTCAACAAGAAGAGAGCACGCGTAGCAAGGCTGTTTTGACCAGAATATATTTGTAAATGTCGGACAGAAAAGACCATTGATGAGACCTAACCCTTAGGCTGCTAAGCGCGACTCGCTTACCATTTGCGGACAGCGTAGATCAAGGTCAGACTGCAAACACGTGCAGTCTGATCTTTGACCCACACTGTTCGATAAGCAGATATTTTTTCTCCTAAAACAAGTTTGAAATAACAATATTCGGGCTTTTACTATCGGCTTGCAAGTTTTTTTCCAAGTTACTTAGCAGGATAAGGGTTAAATATCGGGGCAGTTTACTGTTCACTAAAGGATGTTGTTCTTGGCATTCTTAGAATTAAATAAGACTCCGCGTAGATTATTCTTTCGAATGTTCTGCTGCCTTTTGTAACCTGCAATGCAGAGTCTGGCGTACGTACGTAATATCGAAATTTCCGTGCATTCTTTTCCTTGGAAATAAATTTTGGAAAAAAAAAAAATGAACCCTTGAACCCTTTAACAACAAAAGTTGAAAATTATGCAGATTTTTTTTTTCTTATAAAAGATTAAAATTTCTTATAAAAAATTAAAATTATATACCGGCAAAACCCATTCTTTGAAGTTCAAGAATATTTAAATTCGTTCCCTTTCCATAGGGGTGGGGGGGGGGGGGGGCGGTCGTTCAAAATAGTTGCGTAACAAAAAAGGTCCAGCTACGCGCCAGACCTGCGTGTACATCACTCCCTCCCCCTTTCTATTTTTATCAAAGCCGGACTCTAATGGTTGATTATTTTTTGTAGGGTTATTTTCTTACTCGTCGTCGGAATGGAATGGGCTCATGTCGGGAGTCGTTGAGACATACCCTATATCGCCCTCCTTTTTAGATCCAACCAGTTGTTTTGTATGTTCGCTGCCGAAAGCTTACTTACTCACGTGTTTCCGTGTCATCCCCACCTAAAAAGATCGGCTTATTCAATGCCCAAGGATTCGAGAATACGGCATATATACTCGAAATCTCCTACCCCCTTTTTTTATTTATATACCTGATAATTTTCCGACTGAAATAAATTCGTCAAAGGCGGATAAAATATCAAACTCGACAGATCTATAAACTGTCAAATATGATTCCATATATGTTATGATGACGTATATCTGTTGCACGCGGAGTGCGTACATATCGATGTGCGATTTGATTGGTCAAAGTGTTACGCTATGATATTCATCCGTCAATCATTAAAACGAAGTTACTGCCCACTAAACCATTAGTTGTTTTATTTCTTTTTACAGTTTTCGAGTAAATATCAATAACTGCAATGTATTGTAGTTGAAAAATGTAGGTATGTTAAATAAAGGGAATATTATGTTTTATCTCATAAAACCTCCTCCAGTAGTGTAATAAACCCAAGACTTATTTTCGATAATACACTAGTGTATCATCACTTTTTGGGTCCCAGTTCTGATCAGGTTTTAGTCATGAGCGCGTAAAGCCGGAGAAACCAGCCACAGCACGTGCCGGAATTTATACTACTACGCCGTTTCGCGGAAAATGACATCATTGTTGCTAAGGCGTGTACGCGTGGGAAGTTTTTTATTTTCATGGGTAATAAAAACCAAAAAATGCTGCTGAAGTTTTTTAAATCAACAAAATTGCGGAAATAGGTGGAATTATCCCTTCTAGAAACTGTTTCATTCTATTTCCGGTGTAAATGTCAAAGAGCTATCTACTTGTGTATGTACACATTTGAAACCGAGCAACAACTGTAAACATGGACCCGTGAACGGTAAAAAGGTTGAAGGTGATGATGCAAGATACTTATTTGTTTGTCATTCGTTTTATGTGATAAATAGAATCTCACATTCGTGTTTATGTATTATCATTTTTATCAAACTCGTTGACTAAAATGTATATAACGCTCGCCAAGGCTCGCATCATATAATTTTAGTTAACTCGTTTGATAAAAATGATAATACATAAACACTCATGTAAGATCCTCTATGTAGTAACTCTCCTGCTGCTTGTATTTGCTTCTCGCTGCATGAGAAAATCTTGATATCACGCTCGACCTTCGGTCTCGTGCGATATCAAATTTTCTCACGCTTTTCGAATCAAATACAAGCACCAATGTGTTACTGCAACATAATGTTACGTATATATCCATCATCAGACTGTGCGTTATAATATAAGCAGTCTGACCTTAATCGAGTCAGTCTAAAAAAAGTTGTGATTTTAATCTAAGGTTACTCTCAAGAGGTTACAGAGTTTGATACTTTTCCTGCTCTGTTTTCAGCGGTTTGCGACAAGACGTGTGCCAACGGAGGAAAATGCCTCAGGCCGAACAAGTGCAAATGTGCTCATGGTTATGGAGGGAGATTTTGCGACAAGAAACTACGGTAAAGTAACCGTGCCCGGATCTATCCCGGTGTTTAACGTTTCCAATCGCCATTTATATGTAGCGACTTTCGTCTGAAAAGACTTGTAAATAGGACTTTGTGTTGATACCTATGTGACTTAAGTAAAAAAAGAAATATTTGGGCATACTTAGTATTATGTTTTTACCATGATTAGGTATTTTAACCCTTTACCACACGACAAAATTGTAGACCGGTCAAAATTAAAGCATTTGAACACGACAAAATATGTCACTCAAATGAAACGATTTTTCTCTGAAAGAATAGAAAACGTTGTGGGGGGAAAAGGAGAATATGCTTGTTATCAGCATTTTCTCTTTTTCCCACAATGTTTTCAGATGGATTATCTGTCAAGGCTGTTAACACTCGGAATTGTGTGGTTAAAGTTTAACTTTCATCTTGTTATGATACTAATGCACCGATGTCAGGATAATAAGCCTGGTAGAGTAGGTCTACTGAGTTAAGCCTTTTAACGACCCTGGGAAAGAAGCCTTTTGAAAACGTTGTGGGAAAAGGAGAAAATGCTGGTAACCAGCATTTTCTCCTTTTCCCACAATGTTTTCTGCCCTATCAAAGAAAATTTGCACCATTTGAGCCAGACTGAAAATGTCGTCTGCAAATGCTTCAGTTTGGACAAGGCTAAATTTTTGTCGTCTGGTTAAGGGTTAAAAGAGTTAAGAAACAAGCGTATTCAAACAGTAGAGCTCTGTTTAACAATAGGGTCCATATTCACTAACCATTCTTAAGAACAGTCTTATTTTCTCTTTTTCGTTCTAAATCTAAACGTAAAACAATTTTTGATTGGCTAACCATTTTGTTCAGCCAATCAGAAGTTGTGTGACTTTCAAATTTAGAAAACTCTGGAGGATATGTCAATGTTATACAAGAAACTATTCTATGAAACACGTCATGGTCGGTCTAGACTTGAACACAAACAATACAAAGACGACTTGGCCTCAACTCTGCCGAATTTAGACGAATGACTTTCAGTAAAATGGATTCTGTTGAGTGGAATTTCATGGAAAACATATGGCTAAAATTGGAAATGGTGAGAGTGCGAACAATGATCAGACTGCACATATTTGTAGGCTGATTTTGTCTGTAACTCCTCCCAAAACTCACCAAATGTCACACATATTGGACTTAACTCTTAACGGACAAATTTTAGTCATTCAAACACATGTTAGGATGATAAAGTAAAGATAATTTAAATAAATTGATTGGTCTTTGAAAGGACAAAGGGTAGAATATATAGTAGAAATAGAGAATATGCTGTTGACAAGCATTTTCTCCTTTTCTCACATTGTTTTCAACAGTCGTTATCCGATGGATGGTTAAAAAATTGGGGGTATTTGGATAAACACAAAACGTTTATGTAAAAGCTTAAAAAAGAAAGAAATTCCAGTTTTTCACAGTAAACACTTTATTTGTACATATCTCATTATAACACATACGTACATGCGAATGTAAAGCATAAATAAAATTTGAAATTTAAAACATATTATCCATTCTTAACTTATGGTGTCATAGAAGTGCCACCACAAGCCTGATAGTAATTGCAGATACTCTCGTGAAAACTTTGGCGGATTTTACCTTCATGATAAATTCATGTTTTTTTTTTTAAATGAAATCAGATAAATAAATTCATATGAGTTTCCCCTGTTTCTGCTCTAAACTACCACCTGTTCTTAGTTTCCGTGATAATCATTCGGAAAGCGTCGACCACCCATAACAAAAATGGCACTAATTCGTAAAATCGAGAGAGGTTAGAAAATCTAAAAATAGTTAAAAAAATCTAAAAATAGGCCCGACATACTTTGGAATCTTTTTTTATATATATCATTCTACACAATGATTCTATTTTTCGGCGTAGCTGAATGTGCTTGCTTTTGACATATTTTTTGGTACTGATAACAAATGAATAAATAGGAATTTGTGATTGGTCAAAAATATAGACATGTTTGTTTTAGCCCCTAGGCTGCTTAGCGCGACTCACTGACCTTTTGCGGACAGCGTAGATCAAGATCAGACTGCACTGAACGTGCAGTCTGATCTTTGATCTACACTGTCCGATAAGGAGATATCTTTCCTCCAAAAATACCTTTGAAAGAGGAAAATTTGGGTTTATACTATTGGTTTGAAAGTTTCATTTCTTTTATTTACCAGGCTAAGAGATAAAGGCCTGCCTATTCGCAGACGAGTTTACGTCGTCTATCTTTTTTAAAGATATTTCTCTCTAGATAGTTAGTATCATGATTTTTCGTGCGTTTTCCGCTTAACCTTTTCTTAACCCTTTACCATTTAATCTCGAACCTGTACAAGAGGGCTTTTCAAAACACTCTGGGAAAAGGAGAAAATGCTGTTGACCAACATTTTATCCTTTTTCCAAAATGCTTTCAACCCCTCTCAACAACAAATTCCAAAGTTTGCACCACATCTAATTTGTCGTCTGCAAATGTTTTTAACTTGCACAAGTCTAAAATTTTGCCGTCTGGTACATTTAACACAAGTTTGCCATTATTTAATCCTTTACCAAATGACAAAATTTTGGACTGGTCCAGATGGGCAGTGTCTGCAGACGACAGATCAGTGTAACTAGGAAACTGAAATTCCCTTTTTGAAGGGTAGAAAACATTGTGGGAAAAGGAGAAAATGCTGGTTCCAGCATTTTCTCCTTTTCCCACAATGTTTTCAACAGCTTTCTCTGTCACGGTCGTTAAAACTCGGGATTGTGTGGTAAAGGGTTAAATAAAAACACCCACTATGATTATCTCATACGTGGTCGCAGTCCCAGACATTTAACATGGAAAAATCGTGTGAAGTTATTTATCTTGGCATGTATTCACCGATCGTTCTTAAGAACATTCTTAATCTTACTCTCAAGAATTTTCTCAATTTTAAAAATAACACAGCATCTGATTGGCTTAATCAAATGGTTTGGCCAATCGGAAGTTGTGTTACTTTCTAAAGCTAGAATAAGACTAACAATGAATCTAAGAATGGTTGGTGAATCCGGACCCTTGTATCGTGATAAAATGAAAATTATCACGAAAGTTTTGAAATAACATGAAAATCCGCCGTACTTTTCGCGAAAGTATTCGCTATTATCATTTGGTACGGGTGGCTGCTTTATGTCATCATATTAACTATATCTATATCAGTCAATATCAGGATGAGAAACGCAATGGCAAATCGTCGTTGTCAAACTAACCGACTGACCAATCCATAAACGCCGGTTTGTAAACGCACACCACTTTTTCCCGACACTATCTTGAAGCGTCGTCTGAGTTCAGTGAGCTTTGTCTTCACTTATTGGCCAATTGCAAGAGTAAAGATTACTAGTTGCAATGGAATCGTGGTCCGTATTCACCAACCATTCTTAGGAATGTTCTTAGTCTTATTTGCCAGAATTTTCTAAATATCAAAGTAAAACAACTTCTGATTGGCTAAACCATTTGGTTTATCCAATCAGAAGTTGTGTTACTTTCAAATTTAAAAATTGAAACTTTAATAGTAAGGCTAAGAATACTCTTGAGAATGGTTGGTGAATACGGACCCAGGAAATTATCATCCTTGAATATGACTGTACAACCTTGAGTGTCAGAGTTTCGGTGAAATGACAGATGTTTACATGTTGGTCCATTTTTTAAGTACTATTAAAATTTAAGCGAAGATCAATCATTTGTGAACGAGATAAACATATCGGAGAAGCAAGAGGATCATAATGACCCCGTATCGCTCCACTGCAATATGAATAAATTTTCCGAAAACGTAAATGGCATCGACTGCGACATTTCACCTCAAGAAGACTGAATAGAAATATGGTTAAATAGAGAGTACAAGCTTATCTAATCAAGTACTTTTCACACCAAATATCGATTTACTCTGACGAACAATGTTTTTACAAGAAGATTTCCAAAAATTTAGTAGATATAACTGGTTTTCTATGACATAAATGATTAAGTTTTTGAAAAAAAAAAAAAAAAAAAGATACACCGTGATTTATATATTCAATACGTCAGAGTATAACCATTAAAATCCAAATTAATCATCATCAATGAAAGCTCAACATTTTCTATCCAAATATCTTAAGATACAAGACCCACCACTTTACAGTATATTATGATTATCAAGGGAGGTAAAAAGAAAAATGGTAACGACCTCTCAAGAAGTAAACAGAAGTTACTTCCCTGAAACAGTATAAGCTTATCTATAGCTTGTTATTTTCATGGTTAAGCCAAACAAAATGCGGTCATGTTCTTTGCCGGAACATATTACATGAAGAAATGAACCATGCTCGGGCAAAACGGGGCTAAATGCACCTCCGTGATCCATGTTACCAAGCAAGTCATCACATAATTATGACACAATAAAATCCATTTTGTATTACTAACCGACTGATTCATGAGATACACTGGTCCCTTGACATGCAGACAATTGACCAATAGCGAAAAGTTTCGGCCCAGGTCAGCCTGCGCGGACAGCGCAGGTTAACCTGGGTCGATACTTTTCGCAGATGCATAAGCCCCCTTATCACAGACCACGACTCAAATCTAAAAGATGTCAACCAAAGGATTATTTTAGCCAATTTCTAGAGAATTCCAAACAGCAGTTTTGTAGAAAGGTTACAGATTTATACAGGCTTTCAGTACTGTTCCCTTTTGTTGCTACGGCAACCAGGGTTGTCATAACTAATCGGAAATCAAACTTTTACGAAACAAGAAAAGCAATGGCCGGATCATTCACCAGAAGGAAAACCATTTCAAATCTTTACATTTGAACCATGCTCTGTGAAAAAGGGGCTTAATGCATCTGCGAAAAGTATCGACCCAGGTCAGCCTGCGCCGTCCGCGCAGGCTGACCGGGGCCGAAACTTTTCCCTCTTGGTCAATTTTCTGTATGGCCAAGGACCATTCTACCTCATAATTCAGTCGGTTGTTTAAATAAGAAGTGGCTATTATGGATAAACAATTATGTGAAGGCGTGATTGGTACGATGCATCACGGAGATGCATTAAGCCCCCTTTTGCCAGGGCGTGGCTCATTTGAATTTGCCTTTTCTATTTGTGAGTCTTAAACATTTTATTGTAAAGAGTTTCGTGCGATTGTAATTTTTTTTGTAAAATGTAACAGGTCAGAGACAGAGGAGATGTCAACAAGCTGCTTTTAAAAGAAAGGTTCATATCTAGGCCTAGCAAGGCAAGATTAACACAAAATCACAAAATTATGTAGCAAAAGCCTTCAGTACGGACGACCTTCATAAAAACTATCTTAACCAAAAAGCACTTTGTCAGAGCTAGTTCTTTCGTCGACGTTTACAAGTTTTGTGATAATTCCAGGAATATATTTTGGCGATATACACGTGAAATCTTGATTACATCGAAAGTGCAAATTTAGGTAACCACCTCTTAAGCAATTTTTAGACATATCTTAATAGACAAATAAAGCAATACATCTTAGAGCTCAAGGCTGCCTTAAACTAAACTGCGAAGATTTACGCAAAATTGTTTGGGATGGTACATACACACATACGATCTTAATGGGTCTCCTAGGTTTATTTTTACAACAAAATTCAACGAATTTATAGAACAGCCCTCTTGCGATCGCTGCTTTACCGAAAGGCATGAGCTGGCGTTAAGTTAGGAAAATATTTACTCAAATCGTAAAGTTATCCAGTTCAGAGTAGTTTGTTTTCAGACTTAGTTTGTATACCTAAACTGCGTATGCAAATTTCGTGCGTATGCAGTTTAGTGAAAGACCGCCCAAGTGAGCAACCGTAAATGCCGCAGAAAAGAACCGTTTATGTTCACCTGAAGGAAGAGTAAAGAACCTTTTGAACATGTGTTATTATATTTTTGATGCATTTTTTCGGCTAAATGACAATCCGGATGCAATGTTCTTCTGAATTAATTTCCTTGTCACTCTCTGACAAGTACCATGGTACAAGCATCATGGTGCATTCATTTTCCGTGCATCTTCAACCATGTAATTACGTTCTAAACAAGGGCTGTAGAACAGAAAGACACTTTGAGGATACAAATCAGACTCCAGATTCGATTCACGAGATCCGTAAAAGCAACTAAACTTATCGCGTGAACAGTTTAGGCCTAAAACCTCATTCTGATTTTACAATACAGTAACGTGACACATAAACGTAACTACTGAAGGTATTAACCATTAACATGTTAAATGAAACAGACATTTTTTTTCTCCCAGTATAAAGGACTCCGATCACAGGCGCTTGGTTTTTGACAAGCCCTCTTTAGCCTTATATATAGTACAAAGTGTCCAACTCTATTACTCAGAACTGCAGAACACCACCCAAAGTCAATTGTCAGTATTGTTCTCAAACTTCTTAACTCGAATAGGAAAAGTCGTTACTTTTATCGTGTTCTATGATAATTTATCTTCAGTCTGGTACATAAAAAGGAAACACATGTATCAGCATTAGGATAGTAATAAAAGCCGAAATTTTGGCAGCAGACACGTTCTTCTCTTCCCACCTTAAGATTGAAATTTTAATTCCGCATTGAATATATGTAGAATTCATTTAGTCAATGAAATTTAAATATCAGCTTTGGAATAACGACTCAATGCTCAGAATATATCTGATTAGATTCGTCCTATATGCCATATGGTCTATTTTCAAAGCTGACATTCAAATGACCAATCAGAATCTTTCAATATATTCACTGCGGTACCAAAATTTCCATCCCAGGGTGGGAAGGAAAAAAATATCCACCTCCTCCAAAGTTTCGCTACTACTCGCGTCATATTTATCGCTTTTTTTCCCTTTCATGTACTAGTATATCGGATCAAAGATAAATTACCGTACAACACAATAAAATCGACGTTTTTCATCCTATTTCGGAAATGCGTGCCCTAACAAACGAATGGACGTGGATCATAAATCTTTGTATAGGTGACAAAAATACTAACAAATGTTAGGTAATACAGTTGGACACCTTGTCTTATATATTAGGTTATAGAAGACAAAATTTGTCAAAACCCAAGTGGCTTTGACTTCAATGTAGAAATTCCAATTACGATGAAGTCACAATATGTCTGAAAATAGTGGACAATGTAGATAAGATATCAGACAGAAGCCTTTGTTTACCTATTGTTCTAAATCGGTTATTAATTCCAGGCTCAAAGTCGAGAAATATCATTGGTTTACATGTTATGTCTCAGCGAATCAGAGTGCTAGGCAAGAATGCTAGAATAAAAACAATATTTAGAAATGATGATACACAGGACCTTTTCTTGCCCATGGTACGTACGCTGCAGGTGAAACACTACAATATATCAGTACTATTTACACGCGCGTGAGATATTCCTACCCTTTACCAAACAATTCGAAGTTTTAACAACCCCGAGAAAGAATGCTTTTGAAAACATTGTGGGAAAAGGAGAAAATGCTTGTAACAAGCATTTTCTACCCTTCTCACAATCTTTTCTACCCTTACGAAGCTGCAAATCGCTCAACTTCATCCACAAATTCTTTGTCGTATCCAAATGCCTTCAATACAGCTGTATCTGAAATCTTGTCTAGAGATAAAGGGTTAAGCATAAATATCCCCCCCCTTCTTAAAAGAAATTAATGAAAGCTTACCGGCTTCATAACTATATACACTATAGTGAAAGCTCTTTAACTTGTCATTTAATGAATATTCCGTCTTTTTACGTGAACTATTTATAGATCTCCTATGAATTCACGATTTAAAAGAAATTTATTTCGGGATAATGTGTCCATGTATTTTGCCTGTACACCATGGCCACGGCAACATGATGAGTTTATTATACAAACATATTAACTCTTATCCTGGAAAATAATTTAGATGAAACTTTCAAGTCGATAGTAACAAACAGAATAATGTTATTTCAAAAAATTTTTGGAGAAAAATGTCGTCTTATAGGACATTGTAGATCAAAGATCAGACTGCACGTTCTGTGCAGTCTGATCTAGATCTACACTGTCCGCAAAAGGTCAGCGAGTCGCACTTAGCAGCCTAAGGGTTTTGAACATTTGAATTCTGTTAAGAATGGAGCCTCGGCAAATATCGGAAAAAACCGAACACGGTCACGGAAACAAAGTCGTGACAAGTCAAAGCGCTTTCACAATACATTGTAGTTTACATTATCATTTACAAAAATATATTCAAATAACATTGAATTAATGATTTATACAAGTCAAAAAGATGGGAACAATGTTTTATAGCATTGGTTCAATAATCAATATCGGATAGAAAATCGCATTTTTTGAATGTGTGTATATTCTTTATTGGTTTGTTTCTATGCAACGTTTCCAGTATACACTTTTCCGAGTATGCGCTCGATGGCTTTCCAAGCCACTGGCTGCTGACCCAAATCCATGAAGCCGAAAAAAAAAAAAAAAAAAGCTCAGCGTCGAGGAAGAAATGGACCTTTTGACGACGACTTTCACCAATCCTAGGAAAGAAAATTTTGGACGAGCCGGGACTCAGTCTCACGATTCCTTGAATACAAACGTTACTTAGTAAGAAACCGAGGTTCAACTGTATCTAAGATGACTGTTAGTAAATTAACCCTTAAGCTGCTAATCGCGACCCACTGACCTTTTGCGGACAGTGTAGATCAAGATCAGACTGCACAGAACGTGCAGTCTGATCTTTGATCTACACTGTCCGATACGGTATTTTCTTTCCGGTGAAATCAACTTTGAAACCGCAATGTTTGGGTTTTTAGTATTGAGTAGAAATTTGGGTTTCATTTATTCAGCAGCTTAAGTGTTAACAGTACTGGGTGTGTTTCAGCCTATTTGAAATTGGTGGTATTTATCCTTCAAATAACTGTAACGAAATCCAATTAACTAATGAAACAAGCTGGTAAATTTGCTAGAACGTACGAACCCTAACACTTCTGTCAAAACGGGGCTTAGTGCATCGGTAAAAAGTATCGACCCAGGTCAGCCTGCGCAGTCCGCATGATTCATTTGGTGGGTAGACAAAATGGATTTTATGGATCCATAATTATGTGATGACTTGCTTGGTATCCTGGATCGCGAAGATGCATTAAGCCCCCTTTTGTTAGAGCATGGCTCATATCTTTTACAAGATCTTTATCTTTCTAACAAGAGGGCCATGATGGCCCTGTATCGCTCCACTGGCTTATAAATATAAACCACGAAGAAAAGTCTTCACTATATAAGCCCTTATAAAACTTTGACCTCATGGCTACAGTCTGACTAAATGGGGAATATTGTATTAGAAGAATAACATGCCAAATGTGGGAGTTCTTGGCCTTATGGCTGGTAACAAGATGGTTTCTGAACTTTTCACTCCATAAACCCATGTAAAACTTGTGATCCCTGGTGCAGGGCCAAACTTGATCCTAGAGCTGTAACTTGGGCCCTCTTTGTAACTGTCCACTAAATAATGCTATAATTATATGCAAAATTTGGTAGCCTAAGCCTTATGGCTATGTACACCAAGATTTAAAAGTTTTCCCTATGTAAGCCTATGTAAATCTTGTGAACCCCCCCTCCAAGTATGAGGCCAAATTGACCCCAGGACTATACTTTGGACACTTTTGGTAGACTCCAACTAGATCAAGCTAAATGCCAAATTTGGTAGCTCTAGGCCTTATGGTTTCAGACAAGAAGATATTTAAAGTTTTCTCTATATAAGCCTATGTATAAAACTTGTGACCCCTGGGGAAGAGCCAATTTTGACCCCAGGGCTATAATTTCAAGAAACATGATAGAGGTCTACTACATAATGCTACATGCCAAATTTGGTAGCCCTATGCCTTATGGTTTCAGACAAGAAGATTTTTAAAGTTTTCTCTATATAAGCCTATGTAAAACTTGTGACCCCTGGGGAAGAGCCAATTTTGACCCCAGGGCTATAATTTCAAGAAACATGATAGAGGTCTACTACATAAAGCTACATGCCAAATTTGGTAGCCCTATGCCTTATGGTTTCAGACAAGAAGATTTTTAAAGTTTTCTCTATATAAGCCTATGTAAAACTTGTGACCCCTGGGGCAGAGCCAATTTTGACCCCAGGGCTATAATTTGAAGAAACTTGATAGAGGTCTACTACATAAAGCTACATGCCAAATTTGGTAGCCCTATGCCTTATGGTTTCAGACAAGAAGATTTTTAAAGATTTCCAATATTTTTCAGTTTTGTTGCCATGGCAACCAGAGTTTTTGAAGGAATCAAATTCTTTCAAGAAATTCTGAAGAGGACCATGTCAGGATCATTTCTGTGAAGTTTCGTGAAAATCGGATGGGTAGTTTCAGAGAAGAAGATGTTTGAAATAAAAGTTAACGCACGGACGGACGGACGACCGGACGGACGGACGCACGACGGACACCGGGCCATGACATAAGCCCGCTGGCCTTCGGCCAGTGGAGCTAAAAACTGATATGAAAATTTTAAGCACCCTTATTCAAACGTTTGTCGGTCATTCGGGGGTGGCAGTACACTTATTCATTGTAATATTTTATTGGGGCTTGTAGTTGACACCACAGGGACTCGATCCAGTAATTGTTTTGGTATCCTATACGTAAATATAGCCAAGGGGTCGAACATGACCGAAGGATTGATTATGGTCATAATCTGCAGCATCATCGATAAACGCATTCATTTAGCTGTGATTTGGTATACTGCATGACAAAATTCAATCGAAATTGACTTTGTAATTGGGCCTCAACGCGCACCCGTTAATATCTGCCCTTCGGTCATGTTCGACCCCTTGTCTATATTTACGTATAAGAAACCAAAAAAATTACTGGATCGAGTCCCTGTGGTTGACACAGGAAAGAATGGCGTTTGCCCAACCTTTGGCAGACTAGAGCGAACTTAACTGGAAATGCACGGATAAAACATGTTCCCATCGTACCCTATAACCGATCTTTCAGTAAAACATGGATAAACATGTACACATATTCATGAAACTACAATAACATGTATTCAACCTCGTACTCATTCTGTGGACCAAAAGTAATATATGCTTAAACATGTAGACGTCGATACAGAACTTAAGAAAACATGGGTAAACATCTACACAGAACTTTATATCAAACAAAAAGTATTGCGCCTTTAAACATGTAAACATTAATATGAAAGTAAAGTATGGCTACACACTTACTCAGTCATATTAAACAAACCACAGAGAGATCACATGTACACATCTCTTCTTCGTGAAAAAAAAAACGTTCATAAATGGCGTGCAACACACGAAAAGGGGCCTTCGGATATATGCGTAAAAGTGTGTCGTCCCAGATCAGCCTGTGCAGTCTGTGACTAATCCGAGACGACACTTCCCGTTTTTTTGTGCGATTTTCTGTTTCACGAAAGTCAACTGTATGAAAAAAACTCTTATGTGGTCGTAAAGTGCCGTATCGAATTAGCCTGCGCGGACTGCCTGCGCAGACTGCGCAAGCTAATCTGGGACGACACTTTACGCAAATGTCGGAAGGTATCATTTCGCATGTTGCGGGCCATTTTAATACAAAGACAAATTCATTTCTGGAAACAAATACATGTATGTGATAACTTGTATGTGCGTTTAATTAACATGTAAGCTCAAACGTCGCATGTAAGCTAATATACACATAGCTAAAATCAATAGATCTAAAGAGTTCATTTTTATCTTGAAATGACCAATAAAAAATCATTTGAACACTGTTGACTTATGTTTCGACATTACATGAAAAACAATAAGTGTCCTGTGCGCTGAGGACAAATAAACGTTTGCACACAATAGTATAAACAGAGTTATGTAATTTCACGTAAAAAATGCAAATACAAAATGTAAAGGAAGGCTATTATTTATAAACTTACACACGTCGTTATTAGATAAAATTTCATGTAAATGTAATTCAATTAACTCATAACCATACATTATGCATGTATTTCAGAGACACATATATATGAGCCATGCTTTGTGAAAGGAGGGCTTAATGCATCTGCGAAATGTATCGCCCCAGGTCAGCCTGCGCAGTCTGCGCAGGCTGACCTGGGCCGAAACTTTTCGCTATTGGTCAATTTTCTCTATGTCCAAAGACCAGTCTACCTCAAGATTCAGTCGGTTGTTAGGAAAAAAAGATTATGGATCCATAATTACATGTATGTGATAGCTTGATTGGTATATTGCATCACGGCGATGCATTAAACCCCCTTTTGCCAGAGCATGGCTCACATAACAAACTAGTACACAAGACACAAATGAGTTCTGAAGGGGACCGTCCTCGCCAGCCAAGGAGTATCTAATTTCATTCACTGGTTTCACGAAAGAAGTTTTCAAGCACTGTTTCACGCCTGGATCACAGAGGACCTGAGTGAATTGATGACACAGTTATCTACAACTAATGCCTTCTCTCAAGCTGATTATTCACTCTTCATTGTTTATTCACAAAAGACTTGTGAAACATATACACATACAAACACATTTAGTAGTATAGCCCTCGCTTGATAAACCTTTCGTTATCAGTTGACATTATTGTTTATGTTTGGGATAACAGGATTAAAATCACGTACCGTGACGAGGTAAATTTATAATCCCAACTCGATAACGTTTATAGTATCTCATCACGGTTCGTAGTTTTTAACATGTATTCCCCCAAAAACCATACAATAATATAAACTGTTAATGAAAAGTTTATCGAGTTTGAGTTATATATGACAAAGGCTCGTTTCATACAAATATTTTACTGTCACAAATGTGACATATCAACATAAACAACACAGGGTATTGTGATCAAACTATTACCATATAAATTCATATGACTGAATAAGCTCTTGCAGCAGACATCATATGGCCCACAACATGCGAAATGAGACCTTCGGATAATTACGTAAAGTGCCGTCTCGGATTAGCCTGCGCAATCCGCGCAGGCTAATCCGAGACGGCACTTTCCGACTATGTAAGATTTTTCCATACAGTAGACTTCCGTGAAACAGAAAATCGCACAAAAACGGGAAGTGTCGCCTCGGATTAGTCACAGAATGCACAGGCTGATCCGGGACGACACACTTTTACGCATATGTCCGAGGGCCCCTTTTCGTGTGTTGCACGCCATATAAAAAGGTCATGGAGACAGATAGGCAATTGTTCGTTAAAAGATCATTTCTCGCAGGGAATTTGGTCTATCTATTTGGTGAATTATTCTTATCCTGATCAGACGTTCTGTGCTTTGTCTTTTGCAGGGAATAATTTGTTTACTTACTACTTGGTAAGATAAATGTGTCATGCTCTGACAAAAAGAGGTTTAATGCATCTCCGTGATGAATTATACCAAGCAAGTCATCACATAAATATGAATTCATAAAATCCATTTCGTCTCACAACTACCTGAACTCTGAGATAGAATGGTCCTTGGGAAAGCTGAAAATTTACTGTAAGCAAAAAGTTTCAACCCAGGTCAGCCTGCCCGATACCTTTTGTAGATGCATTAAACCACCTTTTCACAAAGCATGGCTCAAATTCAAACCTCGCTCATAAGTCTATCGGCATTCGCCTTTAACTTTTCCTTTTTTGTCGCCGTTAACTTCGAAACCGTCCATCTCCAGTGGCTAGCTTCCCAAAAACCGTTGAAATGACAAAATTAGGGTTTTTTCCTATCGGCCTGAAATTTTCATTTAATTCATTTAGCAGGATAAGGGTTAATTAAACACTAAAAAATATGTAACACAATGTAATTTAAACTGTTGAGACCAAAAGCATATAAATAAGCGCGGTATATGTACACAATATTTTTACACACCCTGTATTCGTAAATAAGCAGCACAGTACATTAATAAATGAACAAAATTGCAATGTAAACATTTTCAATCACCCTGTAAATTTCTGTCTCGTTTGCCATTATTATGCAAATGCAAAATTAAATTGAACGCGAACAAAAGATAGTGATAAAATTCTTCCTCCGCATGTTTTTGATCGATGTCCATGCGTGTCAATCACTCTAAATTCTATTAATTCAATTATTCTATGCTCTGTGAAAAAGGGGCTAAAAGCATCTGCAAAAAGTATCGACCACGTTCAGCCTGCGCGGACTGCCCAGGCTGACCTGGGACGAAACTTTTTGCTTTCAATCAATATTCTGCATTTCAAAGGACCAATCTAACTCATGGTTCAGTTGGCTGTTAAACAAAATGGATTTTATGGATCCATAATTATGTGATGACTTGCTCGGTATAATGCATCACGGAGATGCATTAAATCCCCCTTTCCCAAAGCATGGCTCGAACATCATCTCACTTTCGAATGACAATACATTACATGTGCAGAAATATATAAATCAAATGCGCCATGTTAGAATTCTGTCTTTCATAGAGCTTGGAAACAAATTCTATTTCAGTAAATACAAGTAGTACTACTGTTAGTAACAAAAGTTACAAAACTTAAAACCGATCACAACTTGTTCTTTTTCAAAATGAAATGAGTTTTTACTGAATCAATGTGCTATAGATATAATCACAATTCGAATGCTGTAGTATCGGTATAACCCTGTTTTCCGAAAAAACTAAACAAAAGAAATTAGTTTAATGACGCGTGCCTTTCATAATTATACTGTATGTTGCAAGCACGTTAACTTTAACAGTTCTTGTGCTATAAGGGATATACGTACATGTATACCACAGTTTTTCACTTTAACAGTTCTTGCGCTATAGGAGATATATACCACAGATTTTTTTTTTTATCACAGAAAATTTGCTTTCTAATATATTGTAGAGGAATTAAAAAGAGGTAAATAAACTCTTTTATATTCCACTTAGTTAGTTTGACAGAAAGAGGGTGCATTTTTTATCTGTAATTTTCGGTTGTCTTTTAAATATCTGGAAACAACAGACGTGGAAGAAAAATGGAGGATTTATAAATGATCAGGGTGCCAAATCATGCCAAAATATTATAAAGGGAGGTAATTAATGTCAATGACTTTTAAAAATACACCATATCTCTTAAAAATGCCCCGCTTTTTAATTCCTTTACAAGATGTTAGAAGGCACATTTTCTGTGCAAAATTAACAAAAAAAAAAAAAATCTGCCCCCCCCCTGAAATTTTTTATTGCAAACGATCAGAAAATAAGTCTTTTTTGACACGTAAGAACATTTCCAATTGCTACTGTGATCCGTCTAATGCCTTAAATCCTTTTTATTAATCCTTTTTACTATTGGCAAAAAATAATAATTTAGTTGAGTATTTTTGCTTTCAGAACCGTTTCTTTAGGTTTGAAAATAAAGCCTATTTTCTGTAATTTTGACAAGAGTTATCCCCTTAGAAGAATTGTGTCTTTGTATTTTGCTCCGCAACATATGATTTTCTTTCCATTTTTTTACTTTGCATGCACCATATCATCATCTGAGCGAAAATGAAAAAAATCTGTCCATAGGAAAAAACTGTGGTATACGTCCTTAACTCTTTACAAAACGACAAAATTTTAGACTGGTCGAAATTGACAGCATTTGCAGACGACAAATCAACAGGGGCTCAAAAATTGAAATTTGATTAGGGAAGGGTAGAAAACATTGTGGGAAAAGGAGAAAATGCTGGTTACCAGCATTTTCTCCTTTTCCCACAATGTTTTCAGTAGGCTTTTTCTTCAGGGTCGTTAAAAGTCGGAACTGTGTGGTAAAGGGTTAAGTAGACTTTATGGTCAGTGCGGTCTGGTCTTGATCTAAACTATCCCGCAAGAGCTAACTCTATCACCCTTGGATGTGATTTCAAACGGTTTACCTTTAGACAACATTTGAAAGGGAAATGGACATTTTTCTGCCTGAAAAAACAGTCATAAATATTTTGATGTGTAAAAACAAATAGTGAGATCAAACATGACAAACATGTTCTATTCGGTCTGATCTTGATTTACGTTTTTCGAAGATTGCTTAATTTTGCCAGTAGTATGAAAAATACGTTTCTGTGTATCGGTAGGAAACTTACTATGACGTTATCTATAAAACACTTATATGACGTATGAATACCTGAAAAGAAAAACTTAATAATATACATTAATACTTTAGTATAGTTAAAACCCTGTAAGTCCGTGTTAAAAAAAAAAACAAAAGCGGTTATATCGTTGACCCTTTACCGCACAATGTCACCTTTTAACGACTCTGGGAAAGAAGAATTTTTAAAACACTGTGGGAAAAGGAGAAAATGCTGGTAACCAGCATTTTCTCCTTTTCCCACAATGTTTTCAACCCTATCATAGAAAAATTGCACCATTTGAACCACACTGAAATTGTCATCTGCACATGCTTTCAATTTAGACAGGGCTGAAATTTTGTCGTCTGGTAAAGGGTTAAACGAAAAATGAATGAGTCATGATCTCGGAAAAGGGGGTTTAATGCATCTCCGAAATGCATCATACCAAGAAAGTTATCTCAAAATTATAGATCCATACAACCGACTGACAACCGACTGAATCATGAGGTAGACTGGTCCTTACTGAAAAGACTTACTGAAAATTGACCGATAGCAAAAAAATTCGATCCATGTCCGCGAAAGGCTGACATGGGACGATACTTTCTGCTGATGCGTTAAAGCCCCCTTTTCACACAGCATGGTTATAATGTTTTAGGTTCTCCAGCGAGCCTTACATAACACCAAAGTATCTAAGATAAGGAGTAATCTAGATGCCACAAAGCCAGTTACGCTTTAATGGTGCCCGAGGTTATCACCAAATTGACCAAATTCGACATTCTTCGACGAAACTATCCTCGGCAAAATCTGTACACGATGGTGATGGCTGACTTAGGCATATTTTCAGAACATGATGGTCAATACACATGGTCGTATATTAAGTGAGGTTTTTGTGACATTTGTCGAAGACAATGCCACTATGAGTTCAATACGGCATTTTGAAAACCATGTATCGTATTTTGTGCAAACCTAAAGGAAGTAAGCCCAATTAAACTCAATTTTTCTCAGACAAATAAGTGTTTCAGTTGCTTTAAGATATGAAATTGAAAATGGCGCATTAAAATGAATTGAATCAGGCCATCGATCGTGGAAACACTTTTTTTATTATTGAAAATAGCTTTATTCGCTATGGTCTTCCATTTGCGTAATGATATACACGATCATTGTCTCCTGACCAATCGATTCCGTGCTTGTTCGTCCCAAAACCAGTTCGTTCCTGGGCTTATTCGTCCCTGGGCTAGTTCGCCATGGCTCGTAGATTGCACCTAGTCTATTGGATTGTGCATGACTATAAAGTAGGTTGACTTCAAGCAAATATTTTGAAACTATTTCTGTTGTTTATTTTTCAAATTATTAATTCAACACAATGGCTTCCTTGACAAATGCCACACCAGTGCTTTCAACGCTTTGATTTGGTTTTGTCGTTACTCACTTCTGTGACAGTTGTTAATCGGGATATGTCATAGGTGGTTTATGAGGAGTGTCGAATTTTGCCTATTGAACAATACGCAACATACCTCAGTATGAGAATCATATAACTTAATAAAAGAAAATGAGCTGTGCTCTGTGAAAAGCGGGCTTAATGCATCTGCAAAAAAAAGCATCGGTCTAGTTTCAGTCTGCGCAGGCTGACCTGGACCGAAACCTTTTGCTGTTGGTCAATTTTCTGCCTGTCCATGGACCAGTTTACCTCATGATTCATGTTGGTTGTTAGACAAAATGGATCTTATGGAGCCATGGTCATGTGATGATGGCTTGCTTGATATCATGCATCGCGGAAATACATTAAGCTCCCTTTTACCAGAGCATGGCTGAAATAGATGTAGGTTAGTTCTTGCAACAATCTTAAAACCGTGCTTTAATCCTTTCCCAAACAAGCCCTGGTTTTCACATGTCTGCAGTACAAGTCTTTTGAAAACACTGGGAAAAGGAGAAATTGCTCTTAACGAGCAATTTCTCCTTTTCCCACAGTGTTTTCTACCCTTTTTGAGACCTTTCTGCCATTTTCATCAAATTTAAAATTGTCGTCTGCAAACTCTTTCAATTTGCACCAGTCCAAAATTTGTCGTTTGGGAAAGGGTTAACAAATATATCTATGAAATCTTTTAATGTCAGAAACATTCAGTTTTTTTCTTTTTTTTTTTCGAAAATAACACATTTTACAGCTGATATAACGCATTCAATGGGTTCTAAACACTCTGGAAAGTAATGTCAATTTTTACTCGCCTGGATATTATTCATTCCGTAAAAAAGCCTTAGTATTCCAACTTCAAGACTGTTTGGAAAAGACATCTCACAAGAAATCGATAAGTGAAGATCCAAAATCAGAATTTAGTTTCAGTGAAGTCTGATCTTGATCAATGCAGTCAAGAAAATAAGGGAAAAAAATCTATGGTACTGCACGGAATGACAGTCGAAGTTATGAATATAACAAAAGGTAAGAGCAACGCTCTGTGAAAAGAGGGTTAAACGCGTCTGCAAAAAGTATCGACCCATGTCAGCCTGCGTGGTCCGCGTAGGCTTATACGAGTCGAAAATGGTTGCTATGTATAAACTCTGCATGTCAAAGACCGTTCTACCTTATGATTTGGTCGGTTGTAAGACACAATAGATTTTATTGAGCCATAATTATGTAATGACTTACTTTGTGTAAGGCATCTCGGAAATGCATTAAACTCCCTTATCCCAGAACGACGCTCATGACGTTTTGACAGTTTATTGAAAGACAAGCCGTGTATTGTATTTCTGTTCTCTTCGTGTTTTCTTTTTCACGACGCGGTTATGAACATCGAAATAATTTCGTTTCAGTTCTGCTAAATTTACATGAGTAAACCATATGAGATTAAAAAAAAAAAATGATAAATAAAATTCTAACAATCAGTTTGTACTAAGTACAGTTCGCGTTCAATATGAAGGTATAGTAAAAACTATAATATCCAACAAGTATATAGATAAATGGATGACTCGAGACTCCTGCTGCAACGTTCCCATTGTCGTCTGCGCGGATAAGGCCTTCTCCGTCTGCTTTATCTTGATTTTGGTCCGATTGAACATCGTCGGATTTAACTTTACATTTTTCTGTAAATATATATATAAATACTTACAATACATCATGGCTAGAGTTTTGTCTGATTTCAATTTTTACAATTGAGCCATGCCCTGTGAAAAGGGGGCTTAATGCAATCTGCGAAAAGTATCGACCCAGGGCAGCCTGCGCATTCTGCGCAGGCTGACCTGGGCCGAAACTTTTCGCTATTGGTCAATTTTCTGTATGTCCAAAGATCAGTCTACCTCATGATTAGGTCGGCTGTTAAAAAAAAGGTGGTTTGTTATGGATCCATAATTGTGTGATGGCTAGATTGGTATCATGGATCACGGAGATGCATTAAGCCCCTTTTGCCAGAGCTCGGCTCCTTTATTTTTACATACATAAATACCTGTTTGCACAAACTAGACAAAGCCCTCAATAAATCAGCTTATCATTGGTAAACGAAGTTTGAACCATATGATTGACTTTCGTAAATTATGATGGATGCATTAAACGAAAAACAAAATTGTAAATGGCTTATCCGCTAAAGAAAAATAGAACACCCAAATTTGTCAACGCTTGTATCATTGAGTCAGAAAGGACCCCAAATTGTTAACACCACTTGTTCATGGAGGGACCTTAATTGTTAACGAAATAAAATGAGCCATGTTCTGTGAAAAGGGGGCTTAATACATCTGTGGGAAAAAATATCGACCCAGGTCAGCCCGCGCAGTACGCGCAAAAAGCCTGCGCAGGACGCGCAGGCTGATCTTGACCGAAGCTTTTCGCTATTGGTCAATTATCTGCATGTCCAAGGACCATTCTACCTTATGATCCAGTCGCTGGTTCGATAAAATGGATTTTATGGATCCATAATTATGTGATGAATTGATTGGTATAATGTATCACGGAGATGCTTGAAGCCACCTTTTGCCAGAGCGAGGCTCAATTGTAAATACCTTATCCATTAAGAAATAGAGTAGCCAAAATTGTTAACGCCTGTATCATTGAATCAGAGAGGACCCAAAATTGCCAACACCCTACTCACTTGGTCATGGAGGAACCTTTATCGTTGACGAAATAAATGAGCCATGCTCTGGCAAAAGGGGGCTTAATGCACTTCCATGATGTATGATACCAAGCAAGTCATCACATGATCATAAATCCATAAAGTCCATTTTGTCTAACAACCGACTGACCAAGAATTGTAAATGCCTGTATCACTGGGTCAGGGAAGACCCAAAATTGTTAACACCCTACTCACTTGGCCATGGAGGGACCTTAATTGTTAACCAAATAAGAAATGAAATCTTAGTCGTGAAGGACTCGACACTGTGAGTGTATTAACTACGAAGTGATGAAGAACCGAAAATTGCAAACACTTTAACCATTTAGTCATAGAGGACCCAGATTTGTTCCCGCCTTAATTACTCAGTCACAGGTAACCTAAAATTTTCAACGGTTCTAGATTTACTAATTTTTCACGGATGACCCAAATTTTGAACCCTTCTAGTTCTACCACTGAGTCATGGAAGCCGAAAAACTTTAAAGATTCTAGATCAATCACTGAGTTATGGAGAGACCCAAAAAGTTAAACGTTTTTACCACTGAGTCATGGCGGAACTGCAGTAGGTACCACTTCTATCACTGAGTCATGGATGACCCAAAATTTCTAATGCTTTTACCACTGAGGCACGGAAGACCAAACATTTTTAATGCTTTTACGACTGAGTCATGGAAGATAAAAAATTGTAATGATTTTACCATTGAGTCATGGAAGACCCAAGATGCTTTTAACAGTGATTTTTAGAGGACCATAAATTGATAACGCTTTTACCCATGGAGTACCTTCCATTGGGAACGCTTTTATCACTGAGTCATGGAGTACCTTCAGTTGTAAATGCCTTCACCACTGAGTCATGGAGGAGCTACAATCGTTAAAGCTTTTACTACCTAGTCATAGAGGACCTACAACTGTTAACAGTGTTACCATTGAGTCATGAAAGACCTACTATTATTGAAGCTTTTACTATCAAGTCATGGAGGACCTACAACTGTTAACAGTGTTACCATTGAGTCATGAAAGACCTACAATTATTGAAGCTTTTACTATCAAGTCATGGAGGAATTACAATTGTTAACGCTTTCACAAGTGAGTCATGGATGACTTATAATTGTTTACGGCTTTACCACTGAGTCATGGAGGACCTACAGTTGTTAAAGTTTTTACCACTGATCCATGGAGAACCTATACTTATTCAGGGTGTTACGATCTAGCCATGGAGGACTTACAATTATTAACACCTTTACAACTCTGTAATGGAGGACTTACAATAGTTAAAACTTTTACTACCGAGTCATGGAGGACCTACAATTGTTATCAATTTAACAACTGAGTCATGGAGGACTCAAATTGTAAACACTTTGACCACTGACTCATGAAGGACCTAAAAGTTGATGACGCTTTTCCAATGAGTCATGGAGAACCCAAAATTGTAAACGATTATACCACTCATCTATGGAAGACCAAATTTTTTTTTATCTTTTTACCACTGAGTCATGGAGGACTCAAAACTGTTAACGCTTTTTAATAATGAGTAATAGACCCAAAATTGTTAAAGCTTTACCACAGAGTCATACAGGACCTAACTTGTAAATGCTTCTACCACTGAGTCATGAAGGACTTAAAGTTTTTAATTCTTTTAACACCGAGCCATTGAAGACCAAAAAAGTTTAAGGCTTTTACCACTGAGTCATGGAAAACCCCATGAGTTATGGAGGACCCAAAGTTCCTTTTCCTTTACCACTGTGCCATAGAGGACCTACAATTGTTCACACTCTTGCTACTAAGTGATGGGGAATCCAAAATTTATAACGCTTTTACTGCTGATTCATGGACTGTCTACAGTTGTTACCGCGGTTACCAGTGAGTCATAGAGGAACCAAAATCTTAATGCTTTTACCACCGAGTCATGAAGGATCGGAAATTTTTAATGCTTTTTACCTCTAAATCATGGTTGATCTACAGTTGTTAACACTTTTACCACTGAGCCTTGCAGAACCCAAAATTTTAACGCTTTTATAGTGGTAAAATGTTTAATTCTTATAACTGATTCATGGAGGTGCCAAAATTTTTATGCTTTTACCACTGAGTCATGGAGGACTCAAAGTTTTTCATGCTTTTACCACCCGGTCATACAAGACCCAAAAATTTTATCGCTTTTTCTACTGGGTCATCGAGGACCTTAAATTGTTAACGCTTTAATCACTGATACTTGGAAAACCCAAAATTGCTAACTCCTTTACCACTAAGTCAAGGAAGGCGCAAAATTGTAAACGCTTTTAATACTAAGTCCTGCAAGGTCCAAAATCTTGACTCTTAAGCTGCGACTAACTGACCTTTTGCGGACAGTGTAGATCAAGATCAGACTGCACAGAACGTGCAGTCTGATCTTGGATCTACACTGTCCGATAAGGAGATATTTTTCTCCAAAACATGGCTTTTACTATCGGCTTGAAAGTTTAATTTAACTTATTTAGCAGGATAGGGGTTAATGCTGTTATTATTGAGTCATGGAAAACCAAAAACTTTCGACGCTTTCCACACTGAGACGTGGAAGACCCGTCAAAACTCTTTGTCACAAAATCATGAAAATAAACGACCATGACGAAGAAAGCCTTTGAAAACATAGTGGGAAAAGGAGGAAATCCTGGTAACCAGCATTTTCCTAAGATCTTCTTTTCCCACAAGGTTTTCTACCCTTTGAATTACAATATATCATTTGAGCTTTATTTAATTCGTTGTCTAAAAACAACTTTCAATTTGGACAGGTCCAGTTGTTTGCCGTTTGGTAAAAAAGATAGCACTGGGTCTTGGAGGACCGTTTTTAGAGACAATTTTAATCATTTGATTCGCACTGAATATGTCGTCTGCAAATGCTTTCAATTTGGACAAGTTTAAAATTTTGTCGTTTGGTAAAGAGTTGACCGCTGAGTAATGTGAGCTCCAGAGCCTAGATTTTTACATTCCTGTAAAACCAGTTTAATATGCACACAGTGCTTATTTAAGTCACAGTCGCGGCCCAAAATAAACAATGGGGTGTTAAAATGCATCAAAATTTAATTCATATCATTTAAAAGCACGGAAATTATCGTGAAGATGACAATCTGTAACTGTACGGTCGGTGTCAAGTGTATTCACCAGCAGGAAAAGGAATTTCAAAACCAAGTAAAAAGGAAACAAAATATAGCGCGACCTGGCAACTTTTGACCTAGTTTTAAAACTCACGTTTCTGCCATCGCTAACACTCGGACTGACTATACAATAATGGATTGTCATCTTCAGAATAATTTCCATGCTTTTAAGTAGTGTAATTTAGATCTGAAAGCACTTTACCAAACCAACTGTTTACTTTTTGTCGCTACTGGGGCTTTAAGGGTAAATGCACGGAAAACCCATACCTCGTGGTGTATAAAGTAAATAGTTTAGATATTTGTTGGTCACAACTGCCTTGTCCCCTTTACAATCCGTACTCTCCTGTACGTTCAAGCCAAACTCCGTCGTAATGAATGTCTGTAAATAGAAATGCATCATACTTTATACATCAATATCTAGAAATCTGCCACCCATTCTTAGGTAGACAATTGGTTTTTTTTTTTTCATTTGAAAGCTAATTTCAAATTCTAAATATGACATGATCTCCAGTGAGGATTGATTACTTATTAGCACAAAAATGCAACTGGTTGAAAAATAAGATGATATCTTGTGTTGAGATTTCAACTGAAAGGTAAAATACATGATTTATGCTCTGTGAAAAGTGGGCCTAATGCTTTTGCAAAAAGTATCGACCCATGCCGACTGCGCAGGCTGACATAAATAGAAACTTTTTGTTATTGGTGAATTTTCTGCATGTCCAAGGTCCTTATCTACCTCTGATTCCACTCGGTTGTAGGGCTAATGGATTTTGCAGATCCATGATTATATGATGGCTAGCTTGGTATAATGCATCTCGGAGATGCATTAAACCCCATTTGGCCAGAGTATGGCTCACATGAAATGTTTACATATACCGTAATGTTATTGGGCAAGTAATTCAGTATTGGCCGAATTACTCCTATTGCCCTTATATGAAGAAAACAGTCAGTTCACTACCAAATGACAAACTCGGCCAATATCAGGAAACTTGGCCAACAAGAGAAGAACACAGACAATATCAAACAAGAGGGCCATTGGCCCTAAAGCACTAACCTAAGAGAGGTCATCCAGGACTGATAAGGCTGAAATGATCCTGGTCGTGATGATGTAAAACGCATGAATGTAGTGATCTACTTTTTGTCCGACATGACCTATTTTTGAATTTTGGATCTAGCTCAAAATGTGGCCGCTACAGTGCACACAAGGTTTTTCTAAGATCTGGCAAAGTGACCTACTTTTTGACCCGACGTGACTCAATGTCAAACCTTCCGATATATCATCAAGAAAAACATTCTGACAATGTTTCATGAGTATCAGACTGAAATAGCCTTTAGACTGCACACAAGGTTTTTCTTAGATTTGGTCCAGTGACCTACTTTTTGACCTGACGTGATCCAATTTCAAACTTGTACGAGATTTCATTTAGACTTACATTCTGACCCAGTTTCATGACTGTCGGGCTGGAAATGTGGCCTCTGGAGTGCACACAAGGCTTTTCTAAGATTTGGCCCAGTGACCTACTTTTTGAACCGACGTAACCAAATTTCAAACTTGTCCGTGATTTTGTCCACACAAACATCCTGACTAAGTTTCATGGGTATCAGGCTGAAAATATAGCCTCTATAGGGCACACAAGGTATTTCTAAGATTTGGCACTGTGACCTACTTTTTGACCCGACGTGACCCATTTTCGAATTGTCCGAGGTTTCATCCAGACAAACATTCTTATTAAGTTTCATGAGTATCAGACAGAAAATGCGGTCTCTAGAGTGCACACAAGGTCTTTCCATTATTTGGCCCTGTGACAAACTTTTTGACCCGATGTGACCCAGTTTTGATCTTGTCCGAGATTTTATCCAGACAAACATTCGGAGCAAGTTTCATGAGTATCAAGCTGAAAATGTGGCCTCTAGAGAGCAGACAAGGTTTTCTAAGATTTGGCCCTGTGACCTACTTTTTGATACGACGTGACCCTATTTTAAAGTTGTCCGAGAGTTTATCCAGGCACACATTCTGACTAAGTTTCATGAGTATCAGGCTGAAAATGTGGCCCTTAGAGCGCACAAAAGTCTTTTTTTTTTATTTTTTTTTTATTATTTAGCCCAGTGACCTACTTTCTGACCCGACGTGATCAAATTTCGAAGATGTCCAAGATTTTATCAAGACAAACACTCTGACCAAGTTTCATGAGTATTTGACTGTAAATGTGGCCTCTAGGGTGCACACAAGGTAATTCTTGACGCCTGGACGACGGACGACGCACAATGGACGCCGGACACGGCATGGTCACCAAAGCTCACCTTGAGCACTTTGTGCTTAGGTAAGCTCACAAAACAGGGCCTTAATGATATGGTCAATATCAAATCCAAAATGGACTACAAATCCCGGCTTAATTAATAAAACTGTCATTAATCAATTTTAAGTAATTTCATTTTGACTGAATTACAGGTCCTAAAGGTCTGCGGTATTAGCTCTCGGCCTGATACCGCAGACCTTGACCTGTAATTCAGCTAATACGAAATCTGCACACTTACCAGACAAAATAGGGTATCTGTGTCGTCACCCGAATATCTGACAATGGAAAACGTGCTGGAACCTTCCTGCCAGCTGTGTAGACACTTCAGTATCTTAACTGTTAAATAGACAATTAGTTAATACATGTACAATATTGTACTATATGGCCCGCAACATGCGAAATGAGACCTTGGGACATTTGCGTAAAGTGTCGACCCGGATTAGCCTGCCCAGTCCGCGCAGCCTAATCCGAGACGGCACTTTACGACTACGTAAGATTTGTTCATACAGTAGACTTTCGTGAAACAGAAAATCGCACAAAAACGGGAAGTGTCGCCTCGGATTAGTCACAGACTGCACAGGCTGATCTGAGACGACGTACTTTTACGCATATGTCCGAAGGCCCCTTTTCGTGTGTTGCACGCCATATATGAGCTATGCTTTGACTAAAGCATTCATTCCATTAATGATATTCAATTTGTACCCAGCAACATTTTGTTACTTTTTGTCGTGTAAATTGTGCACAACCCGGTGGCACTGTCGACATGACAGCCCTTATCCTGTATATATCCTGTTTATATCCTGTTTATAGTATAAACCCAAATTTTCCGTTTTCAAAGCTATTTTTGTATATAGAGACATCTCCTTATCGGACATTGTAGATCTAATATCACTGCATTCTGATCTTGATCTACGCTGCCCGTAAAAGGTCAGGGAGTCACGCTTTGCAGCTTAAAGGTTAAAAGCAAGAGATCGATGATTCAACTCCCAAGCTCGGCTGATTTCTTTTCCGTGGTTTGATGGTAGTCACTGCGACAGGATTCATTCCTTATCAGGACTGAGGTAGGGCTCATCAATGCTCAGATGCGCCTTGCCAAGCAACGATCATCGCAAAACTTTTAGCCATAACAATCTTAGATCTGCAACATACAGTTTGATTGTATTGGATTTTAACGCGATTTTAACGGCTTAGGTCATATCACGGCGGTCAGTGCACCTACGCATGTGTTTCCTGGCTTCCTCATACCAGTCCTGACAACTTTTGCGGACTCGAGGCGCTTTTGCGGACAGTGTAGATCAAGATAAGACTGTACAAACCGTGCAGTCTGATCTTGATGTACACTGTCCGATACGGTATTTTCTTTCCGGTGAAATCAAATTTGAAACCCCAATACATGTATTTGGGTTCTTGCTACTGAGTGGAAATTTTCGTTTCCTTTATTTAGCAGGATAAGGATTAAATTTTGTTGTGTGGTAAAGGTTTGAATAGTAAATTGTTTATGAAAGGAGACTGACTGAATCTGCGTTTATTTATCGTCGCCATCGGTTTCCCATATGGGCAACGCCCCCTGAAGACTGTTAGTTTTGTTACGCGGGATATTGCAGGATACAGGGCGAAACCCATCCTAAATTACGTCGGGTTCTTCCAAAGAAGCCCTGGTTTTCACGTGTCTGCAGTACAAGTCTTTTGAAAACACTGTGGGAAAAGGAGAAATTGCTCGTAAGGAGCAATTTCTCCTTTTCCCACAGTGTTTTCTACCCTTTTTGAGAACTTTCTGCCATTTTCATCAAATTTAAAATTGTCGTCTGCAAACTCATTCAATTTGGACCAGTCCAAAATTTGTCGTTTGGGAAGGGGTTAACGTGCTCGGTGTATAGCACCGTCACACGGGACCTCAGTTTAACGTCTCATCCGAAAGACTATTAATAATTTTAGATGCCCAGCCGTATGACTCGAACCCACAACCTCAAGTGACCCAAGACTTGATGCTTATAAGTCCTACGCTCTACCACCTGAGCTATGCGGGCTGGTCAGAAATATGCAAGGCGACTTACCTGATTGTCTGTTAAGAGGGCAAGATGTCTCAATTAAAACCTCGTCACTATGTGAACATCCTATCCGGACAGTTCCCGTACAATCGGACGCCCTGTCCGTGTAGTCATACTTTCCGGATAAAAAGGACGGACACTTGTTGCTGTGAACAGTTTCAGCTAAAACAGAAATAAATAAGCTATGTTCTGTAAAATGGTATATCAATGCATCTGCAAATAGTATCGACCCAGGTCAGACTGCGCGTTACCAGGTCAGGCTGCGAGTTACCAGCATTTTCTCCTTTTCCCGCAATGTTTTCAAGTCTTCTTTCATTAAAAGTCGGGATAGTCTGGTAATTGGTTAAAGGATAGGAAACAATGTGGAAAAAGCAGAAAATATTGGTAATTAGCATTTTTCCCTTCCCACAATTTCGTTTTTTTAAAGGTTTTTTTTCTTTAGGATCGTTTAAACACGGAATCGGTTAAGCTACATTGCTGTACCACCATTCAATTCTCCATTATCAGAGAAAACTGCGTTGGCAATATTTGATTGTGAGCCTGGTTTTTAACCACACGTTCAAAAGTATTTCAGTTAAGTTACAACGGACAGTGCAGCTATCCATGCGTTCCCAAAGTTTCTTTAACATAATGACCCACAACACTTTTTAAAAGCCAGACTGCTTTTTCACATGAAAAATTCTGAAACAAGAATTTGGTTATCAACTGGAATCCCGTCGAAATTACTTAAAAAAAAATTCAGCGAAAAAAAGTTTTGGTCGAGCCGGGACTCAAACCCAAAACCACTGCATACCACTTGATAAAAGCCCTGATCGTTAACAACGAGTTACTGAACCTCTGTGTGTTTAAACAAGACCATCGCATGCGGTAGCCAACGCTCGGCTGCATTTGCTTGATTTTCAGTGAAACTTCAGAGCTAAAAAACAGGAGGGTCATTGGCCCTAAAGCGCTCACCTGAGTAAAATCATCTACAGTTGATTAAGCTGAAGAGATCCTGGTTTTAATGATGTAAAACACATGAGTGTAAGTGACCTATTTTTTTGAAACCAATGTGACTAAATTCCAAACTTGTCCAAGATATCATTAAAACAAACATTCTGACCAAGTTTCATGAGTATCAGACTGAAAACGTGGCTATACAGTGCACACAAATTTTTCCTAAGGTTTGGTCCAGTGACCTATTTTTTACCAGATGTGACCTACTTTAAAACTTATCCAAGATATCATCAAGGCAAACTTTCCGACCAAATTTCATGAGAAAATGTGGCCTCCAGAGTGCACACAAGGTTTATCTAAGATTTGACCATGTGACCTACTTTTTGCCCCGACATGACCCACTTTCAAACTTGTCTGAGATATCAACAAAATAAACATTCTGGTCAATCTTTATCAGCTGAAAATGTGGTCTCTTTAGAGCACCTAAGATTTGGCCATGTGACCTACTTTTTAAGCCGACATAAGCAATTTCAAACTTGTTTGAGATATCATCAAGACAGACAATCTGACCTGGTTTCGTAAGTATCCGACTGCAAATGTGGCTTCTAGAGTGCACACAAGGTTTTTCTAAGACCCAATTTCCAACCTGTCCCAGATATTATCAAGACAAAAATACTACCCAATTTTCATAAGTTTCAGGCTGAAAATGTGGCCTCAATCACAAACGCTCACCTTGAGCACTTCGTGCTCAGGTGAGCTTAAAAGAGACATAACTGTCTCAAAAATCTCTTATAGTTACCTGGCATTGTTGTATGGGTTTCCCATTTTGATAGTGAACATCTTGACCAAGTTTGAAGAAAATATCTAACAGAGATATTATAAAAATTTCAACGTTTTTGAATATGTCAGTTTTTGCACGTCGACGCAGGCGACGACGCCAGGGCTACGGCAATACCTCGACGTTTTCTTCGAAGACAGCCGCGCTAAATATATAGAGGATACTTAGAGTGAACATCATTGGTAATATTTTCACGAGTGGCGCAGCCACTCGTGAAAATATTACCGATGATGTTCGAGATGAAATAAATTTCGATCTTTTACCGAAAAATACAGATATTATATTTAGTTCATGCTGCTAACCCCTATTCTGTTAGAACTTTCATAAAAATCCAGTACAGTTGTTTTCGGTAATTCCCCGTGGCGTACCCCTTCACATAACAACGCATTACAATATTACGTTAAGCGCGAGAAATATAGTGTAAATTACGTCATATTTCCCTCCATTTGAATGGCACGCGCTGATTACCTTGGTAACTAGTGAGCGGGGACTACTGTTTCCGCCTTCAATTGAAGAGTTAGAAAATAGTAAATCGGTATTTTCACTGGTCGTAACCATGAAATATTAAACCATAATCCACCATTATTTCTCGTTAAACTACCGAAAAGCATGAAATAATGAATGATATCCAAAGAATCATAAAAACTTACGTTTGAAGAGAAAATGTTCCCCATCATCATAACTACAGGAAAGCTGAAAATCACTTTCCGCGGTACCTAAAAATAGAACAATGTTTTAAACAGGAACTTTAGTCACGCTCTGGCGAAAGGGGGTCTAATCCATCTCCGCGATGAATTATACCAAGCAAGGCGTCACATAATTATGGATCAATATTTATATCCATTTTGTCGAACAACTGACAGAGTCATCGGGTAGACTGGTCCTTTAACACGCAGAAAAGTTACCAATAGCAAAAAAGTTTTGACCCATGTTAACCGGCGTGGACTGTGCAGGCTGAGGTGGGTCGATACTTTTTGCAAATGCATTAAACTGCTTTTTTTACAGAGCATGGTTCATTTGTTTAACATATGACCTAAAGGATACGATTGTTCTAGGTCTTCCAGCAGACCAACCAAAACATTGCCGCAAGGGAACAAATAGGCCGGAACGGCAAAACCTAACGAAAAAGTTAAGCAGCATTTCTGCTTGCTAATGTAAACTAATGTAAATAAATAGAACTGCTACTGCGATACATACAATAAAAATAAGCCATGGTCTGTTAAAAGGGATATTTATGAATCTGCAAAAAGTATCGACCCATGTCAGTCTGCGCAGTTCGCGCAGGCTGACATGGGTCGAAACTCTTTGCTATTGTTCAATTTTCTGCATGTCAAAGGACTATTCTACATCGAGTCACTTGGTTGTTGGACAAAATACCTTTATGGATCCATAATTATGTAATGAATTTTTCGGTGTAATTTATTACAGAGATGCGTTAATATCCTTTTTGCTAAAGTATGGTTTAAGTCCACTTTATAAAGCAACAATGCTATCATTTAGGTACTGGAAATTGCCGCTCCCAATTTTTGTGAGACATGTTCACTAAAGCCAGTTCTTCGAAGTATCTGTGCTGGAAAAGTGTATTTTTCACCACATAGACAATATTATGCAGGGAAACACGTACCTATCATCATTTCAATGACATCGTCAGATCGCTTGTTGAATAAAAGGCACTTATCTTCTGACACACTGCAACAAAAGGAGAATTGAGTCATACATTTGCAGGAAAGCTACATCTTCGCAAGAAAGTATCAACTATTAGATTTTCAAAAACCGATCATGCCGTAAAACGAACATGTCGATTTTTTACGTATTTTCTGTCAAGGAATCGTCTTGGAAAAGAAAGATCAATAATTCTGATAGTTTGTAGGATCAATCAAGGTCCGTATTCACCAATCATTATTAAGAACATTCCTTGTCTCATTCTCTAGAGTTTTTTTTTTTTTTTTTAACTTTGAAAGTAACACAACTTCTGATTGGCTTAACCACTGGTTAAGCCAATCAGAAGTTGTGTTACTTTCAAATTTAGAAAATCCTGGCGAACAAGACTTAAGAATTGTTGGTGAATATGGACCTAGAGCTGCTGTTAACTCTTAAGAGAAATGTCATAATTATTTTATTTGTAGGATGACTGATTCATCAGGGTCTGTATTCATTCACTGTTCAAAAGTTAGTCATATGTCTAGTACATAAGACAAGCTATCTGTTTGGTTGTGACTGAAATGGTATATGAAGTCCTCCTACTACTACTACTACCACCACCACTACTACTCTCACTGCCACTACTATAACTACTACTACTACTCTCACTGCTACTACTGCTCTCACTGCTACTTCTACTACAATAACTCCTACTACTTCTACTAATACTACTACTACTCTCACTGCTACTACTACTACAATAACTCCTACTACTTCTACTACTACTACTACTACTCTCACTGCTACTACTACTACTTCTACTAATACTACTACTACTCTCACTACTACTACTACTACCACTTCCACTACTACTAATGTTGCTACTACTACTACTACTACTACTCTAACTGCTACTACTACTACTATAACTACTACTACTACTCTCACTACTACTACTGCTACTACCAATTCTACTACTACTGCTGCGGCTGCTACTATTACTACTACTACTACTACTACTACTCTCACTGCTATTACCACTACTACCACTTCTACTACTACTGCTACTACTACTACTTCGACTACTACTACTACTCTCACTACTACTCCTACTACTTCTACTACAACTACTGCGGCTGCTACTAGTACTACTACTACTACTTCTACTACTGCTGCTGCTGCTACCACTACTGCTCTCACTGCTACTTCTACTACTACTCTAACTACCAGTACTTCTAATTATAAAACATTTAAAAATACTCGCAAAGAAAGATTTTTTGATTCACTTTGTAAACTTATCAAATATCAAAGCACTGAAAGTACTGTGACTATTGTTTTTTTTCAAGCATAGGAAATGAATGTACAGTTTTATCCAATTCATCTAAATTACATAATTAACTCTAAATTCCATTTTCCAAGACGTGCTATCTGATTGGTGGAGAGAAAACGTCTAAGCTTTGGAAAACATTGACGGAAATTGATCACTATTTGTAACAAGCAATTGTTCCTTTTCCCCTTTTATTTTTTCTTGAAATGGAAAATACAGTTTAACCCTTTACCGTACAATGCCGCCTTTTAACGACCCTGGGAAAGAAATTTTTAGAAAACATTTTGAGAATAGGAGAAAATGCTGCTAACCAGCATTTCCTCCTTTTCCCAAAATCTTTTCTACCTCCTTAAAGAAAATTTGCACCATTTTAGCCACACTGAAATTGTTGTCTGCAAATGCTTTCAATTTGGACAAGGCTAAAACTTTGTCGTCTGGTAAAGGGTTAAAACTTTCGACCTGTAAGTTTTGGGTAGGTTTGTACAATACATGATTAAAACCGATACAATGGCTGGTTGCAACTAGGCTAAAATGAGCTATGACAAAAGAACAATGATTGTTTTGTTTGAGAAGTTTGTCATTCAAATTTTAACAGTATTTCAGTTATATCATGGCGACCGCTCACTTATGTCTTTCCCAAGTATCATCTTTACTAGATTGGGGCTCTGTAGCGCCTTTCCAAAGAACACTCTTACTTGACCAGCAACGCCGGTGGGACAGGATTTCCTAATACAAAATCCATTGAGCCACAAAGGACCGCTTAAGAACAAGGAAGAATAAAAATCGTTGAAGTAGGATTTACCAGTTATCATCCGTCGTAAAGGCTATAAAATGTTGCGACTCGGTCTCCGGGTGATTGTGGCTTATCAGGTCTGCGTTACCGAGATCATCCACGCAACGAAATAACAACCGTGTTACAGAGGTATCAAAAAGTTCTGAAATATACATGGACTGCACGCTTAAGTATCTTATATCCTACTCGAAATTTACATTTCAAAACGAGCCATCTAATTGGCTGAGCAATTTTGTCTCGGTATATAAAACTTCCAGTCTTGGAATGTAGAGATAGGCAGGTTTATGAATGATTGGTGAACAGGGCCAAACGATACCACTATGTTTGCCTGACATAATAAGTTCTCCTAAAGAAAAATTAAGCAGTTTCTTTTGCGGGCAATGTCGATTAGGATCATACTCTATTTTTTTGCAGTATGATCGTGGATCGACACTGTCCGATATTCAGTAAAATACGAAATTCTATTATGACCATGGTAGGCTAGAATTCTGATCACCTCGTACTTTTGAAAGTATGATAAAATCGATATCATTTGAGCAATACTATGTGAAAAGGAGGTTTTTAGATCTGCAAAAAGTAGCGACCCAGGTCAGCCTGCGCGGTCCGCGCAGGCTGAACTGGGTCGAAACTTTTTGCTTAAGGTGATTTTTCTGCATGTTCAAGGGCCATTCTACCTCCAGTTTGAGTCGGTTGTTAGACAAAATGGATTTTATGGACCTATAAATTATGTGATGACTTGCTTGGTATAATGTATCACGGAAATGCATTAAACCCCATTTTGCCAGAGCATGGCTCATTTATTTTATAGGGCTCATTCATTATAAAAAGAGTGTCATCTTAAAAAAAAAAAAAACATCCTGCAACAAATAGTTGAAATAAACCTTAAGAATGGCAATTTCATGAACATGATTCTGTGCAAGAATGTCTGAAGAAATAATGGAGAGTTTAAATTCAGTACAGGACTGTACGTTCTGCGCAGTCTGATCTTGGTTCGCACTGTCCATGATTAAGCGCCTATCAACGAATGCAGTCTATGACCATACCCCTCCTGCTTCGACACGATATTTCTAGGAAGGGGAATAACTAGCATGCACAGAATAATCATTTATAATTGTAATAGTTAACTCCCCTGGGTAAATTTTTGTTTCAAGTTGGGTTATTAAAGTCAAGCCCCCGTAGCTCAGTCGGTAGCGTACAGGACTTGAGAATATGAGGTCGCTGGTTCGATCCCCGGCTTGGCCAATTTCTTTCCGAGGATTGATGATAGTCAATGCGACAGGATTCATTCTTCTCTCACCGCTAACCATTATTTCAACGATGGTTATGTTGGAAAGCAGCCAGTGGCTGGGAAAGAATATTGTGCGGAGTACTGGTAAAAGAAACTCCAGGAGAGCATGGATAGGTGCACTGGCCGCCGCGATATAACTGAAACAATGTTGAAAACGGCGTTAAACACCATACATTCATTCTCTTAAATAGGCTATACAGATAACTCAACGGTTTGGTGACGGTGGGACACGTTGTGTGTTACATGTCCGATTGTGCTTTCCTTTGTTTGGAGGGTGGGGGGAAGGGGGGCGAAAGAGGAGCCTGTATAACAGCTGTTATAATTGGTTTGTCTTTGATAAAGGGTACAAAACATTGTAAGTAAAAGAGAAAATAATCGTTACCAGCATTTTTTCCTTTACTCGCCACGTTTGCAAAACCTTTTTCCATGGGGTCGCTGAAACACACGGTTGTTCGGACAGGTCTAGATAAACTATTAATTACCTGTGTATGTTATGACGTCAGTTCTGTGTCTATTTTTCACTCGAATCACCTGCAGTCCGTCGTCCAGTTCTAACCTATATCGCCCTGTCATATCTCGCCATTGTTGGTGACGAATGAGGAAGCTGGGAAATTTACACGATCCACGTGTATAGCTACCCATATCTAAAATGAATTAATAATAATAATAATAATAATAATAATAATGATGATGATGATGATAATGATGATGATGACGATGATGATGATGATGATCATCATCATCATCATCATTATCATTCTTAAAATGTTATTGAAAAAAGAGAGCAATACTACACAGAATGTCACTTGCTTTTACATGATTTCTATGTTATATTCGGGATAGATTCCCGTCTCAATATGTCTTGTTCGGGCTTTTTTTCCCATACTATTGTAATTTTATTGCGAGTTTATAAGTTCAGAAACTATCAAGCTGACTGGCTGAGATGGTCCGTCTCAGCCAATCAGCTGATTTAGTCTTACAATATTGACTATAATCACAGTTTAAAAGGTCTGTTCATACGGTCCCGGGGCCCGTATTTACCAATCATTCTTCAGAACGCTCACAGTCTTATTCTCCAGAATTTTCTAAGTTTGAAAGTAACGCAACTTCTGATTGGCTAAACCAAATGGTTTAGCCAATCAGATGTTGTGTTACTTTCAAATTTAGACAATCTTGGAGAATAAGACGAAGAATGTTCTTAAGAATGGTTGGTGAATACGGACCCAGGTGATCTATTTTAAACCAATGCATAACCGTTTTCATTGCAAACTCGGTCGCAATGTTTTTTTTTTCTGAAACCCTATGTTCTAAGCACGAAAGCTTTTCTTTTGAAGTGTGCAAATTAAATCTGTCGGATCTGATAACACGCTAAAGCTAAAAAGTCAGTCGGTTTAAAAATTAATCCAATTCAACACTTTACCTAGTGAACTAAATCTACTGCAGATGACTTTAATATTCACCTTGGATTAATATTGACAGCCAAAATGAAGTCAGTAAATGAATAAACAAATGTGAAAACATTGTTACAAAAGGAGTCATTGCTCGTATCGAGCAATTTCTCCTTTCGTTACAATGTTTTTAAAAGTCGTCCGCAGCGAGACGAAGTTCTCGTCTACAGGGCATAATATGTTTAAGCCCGTTACTGTATCAGAAGCCGTGCTTTAATGAAACGAAAGCCTTAACACTTTACCGAATAATCACGTGTTTTAACGATCTTGATTTAGAAGCCTTTTGAAAACATTGTAGGAAAAGGAGAAAATGCTGGTAACCAGCATTTTCTCCTTTTCCCACAATGTTTTTTTTGTACCCAGTCAGAGACAACTCTCATCATTTGAGTCACATTTGATTTGTCTTCTACAAATAGTTTCAATTTGAACAAGGCTAAAATTTTGTCGTCTCTGGTAAAGAAATAAGAGCATTGATTATAATGGAAACCTCAGCTATCGATATTTTGCTTTACGGGTCTTATACCAGTGTGCAAAGCAGAAAAAAAAAAAATGGGGGAAGAAAAAAAAGAAGTCATTGCCCGTAATTACTAACGACTTTTTTCAACTACTATATTTTTCCCTTCGTTTTATTAAGGCCAGTTGATTCGTCAATTTTTCCGCAAGAAATAACTACTTTATAGTAAGATGCACGATAAAACTGCGATTTGAAAACGTTCATTACATTCCATAAGGGTCTAATGAGTAAATTTAATAAAATAATGTCTAGACGCCCGTTATCTGATATTGTCATTTCGATCCCTGTTTTTTCCCAAGTCTTATTAAGACTTTACAGAAAAAAAAAAAAGTAGAAAAAAAATATATATATGGCGAGAAGCTGATGTGTCATAATTCAAGTAAAAGGGAAAAGAGACCCCCACCCCAATTTTCTTTCGCAGATAATCAAAGCACTGACGGTACTGTAAACTCAAAACGGTCAAGGTAATCAATGGTCAACAAATGACCTCATACTTACGGATCAAAGTCAACGATATCGTCTTGCTGGAGAAATTTATCTTTAGCCCTTTTCTCACAATGTTTCTAATGTTTTTAACCCCAGGGTCGTTTAAACACGAGATTTCTTTGGTAACATGTTGATAAGTGACCAATACAACAGACTGCGATTTTTTCAGTGAGAGACCCACCCACCCACTTTGAATTTTTTTTTTTGCCAGTTCATTGCCACTGGGGTCGTTTCCTGCCTAGTTGTAATTTTCAAGTTGGTCAGTCTGTATCTACGTAGATAATTTCATACCGATTTGAATGTTCATTTTGGGTATCTTGTTCCCACAGAAGTTTTTATGTTTATTTCAGTCAGTTCGAAATTAGTTTAAATTTCGCTAGAGAATAATTTTTCTTTTTGCTTTTTGTCATTTCTTATCGAAAGTTTCAAAGCTTCAGTCAAATTGTCTTGAGTGATCAATGCTTGGTATGCAGTACCATTCACTGACCCAGCTTGAGCGCACTGAACAATAATACTAAGAAAAGAAACCTCGGAAAGTGAGGGTAAGAGATAAGACAGTATGGTTAGTGCAGTCGTACTTTAAATGTTAACTCAAAAAAAAAAAAAGAAAACTCCTAAATTTTCAGTCAAAAGACATTAACTAACTTCGACTGACCCAACTAGAGTACATATAATAAGATTCTCCAAAATAGAATAATTTGACACGCAGACGTATAAATTGAAGGTTTTCTCGTATGCTGTCTCATGAAAAAGGCAGATGTCAATATAAAAATTATTTATCAATGAAATGTCTTGATAAAATACCAGATAGCGTTTCTATGATTTACTTAATTCATGTGTGATGACGTTTATCTACAGAATCATTTTCATTGGATTTAACCCTTTCGGGGCCACGCGGTAAAAAAAAAACAAGTGGGTAAAAAGCGGACTGCACAAAGCATGAACTCTGATCTTTGACATACATTGTCTAACAATCCGTGAGTCTTCTACCCAAACAGCCAAACCCCAGGACTTGAGAACAGGAGGTCGCTGGTTCGATCCCCGGCTTGGCCAATTTCTTTCCGAGGATTGATGATAGTCATTGCGATAGGATTCATTCCTCTCTCACCCGCTGACCATTGTTTCGACCGTGGTTATGTGGGAAAGCAGCCAGTGGCTTGGAAAGAATATTGTGCGTAGTACTTGTAAAAGAAACTCCAGGAAAGCATGGATAGGTGCACTGGCCGCCGCCATATAACTGAAGTAATGTTGAAAACGGCGTTATACACCATACAATCAACAATCAAAATCTACCCAAACAAATATGGCGCTGTACTACAAGTATATACGTTTATTTAACTGGCGTAAAACAAACTTTTTCCAAATCCCTTGATAAAAAATGCATATATTCAACGAGCCTGAGCACCCACAAAATTTGCTTGATAAATGCGGACCCTAAAAGCTTTGCGGAGAAATAAACCTTTGCTTACTCCTTCCATGATTTAGCGTTTTTCAAATGGTATGCTCACCCCTAGAAAGTTTGTCAAACCCCCTGATAGGTGAGCTTGTTTTCTCGGGGTCTGATCACCCGGGAAAAAATGTCCGGATAAGAATATGCGTTTTTTTCGAAGGGCCTGATCATTCCCAAAATACTTCCAAATTCCTTGATGAATAAACGTGTTCCTTAAAGGGCCTGATCATTAATGATCTCTCTAAAACCTTTTGATATATAAGTGTGTTTGAAAGGCCCTTGTCACCCCCAAAACGGTGCAAAATCCCTCAATACTAGTATTCTTTTTTTTTTTCAAAGAACCTTAAGGATCACCCACAAATATTACAAAATCCCTTCAGAAATAAGTTTGGTTTCAAAGGAACTGATTTTCAAAATCACCTGACGAATAGGCGTACTTTCAAAGGACCCGATCATCCTAAAATCATCAGCAAACATCTTGATCAATAAGGTGTTTCTTAAAGGGCCTGATTGTTCCCACTCTCTGTCAAGTCCCTGAATAAATCAGAGTTTTTTTTAAGGGTCTGGTCACTCCAAAACTGTACAAAAACCCTGCATATTTTTTTAAAGGACTTGATTAACTTAAATCGTTTCAAAATCCCTTTATGAATAAGTTTGCTTTCAAAGGAACTGATATCTACCAATTTTTTTCCCAAACCACATCATGAATAAGAGTGTTTTCAAAAGGCCTGATCATTCCCTAAACACTGCCCCATTCCTTGACAAATAAATGTGTTTTCAAAGGGCCGCACCATCTCCCAAAACTTTGCCAAGTCACTTTATGAATAAACATACTTCCGAAGGGATTGATTTTCCCGAAAACTTTGCAAAATGTCTTAATAAATATGCGTGTTTTAACAGGCCTGATCCCCCTCAAAATTTTGCTAAATATTTGGATAGTAAAGCACTGTTGAGAACACACCTGGGTCCGTAATCATCAACCATTCTTACGAACATTTTTAGTTTTATTCTCCAGATTTTTCTAAATTTGGAAGGAACACATCTTCTGATTGGCTAAACCATTTGGTTTAGCCAATCAGAAGTTGTGTAACTTTCAAATTCTAAAAAATCTCAGATGTAAAGACTACGAACATTAGTTGAATACGTACCCTAGTAGCAGCAAAATATTTGCAAAATCACGTGGTAAATTAGCATGGTCTAAAAAGCGTAGAATTATCACCACAGTTTTGCTGTATCTCTTGAAAGATAAAACATATTTAAGAAAGCGGCTACTTACCTTCAAAAAATGCCGAAAAGTAAAGTTTTAAGAAAAGTGGTCAACGCCTACAAATCCCTTCATTTTTTTTTTATATACAAACGTGTACTAGAATATTCGATTCACTCTTTACCAAACGACAATGTCAAAGACTTGTCCAAATTAAAAGTATCTACACACGACAAATCAAACCTGGCTCAAATGCTCAGATTCGAACTAAGAAAGGTGGAAAACACTGGGGAAAAAATGATGAAAATGCTGGTTATCAGCATTTTCTCATTTTCCAACAGTGTTTTCAAAATCCTTATTTCCGAGGGGTCGTTAAAAGTCGCCCAGATTGTTTGGTAAAGGGTGAAGAGAAAATGGACGAAAATAACGCTACGATTTCCTCACCTTTGCTGAGTTTCATTGTAAGCACGCCAAGTGACGCGCTCTGTAGACCCTGACATGTACCGTCTGCCGACATGGACATGTCCCCCGTTGTACCGTAAAAACTGTGCATCTGAAATGAAAACAGACAATAGTACTGAAACTCATTACCAACCATGCAGATATTTTTTTAATTTTTGTTTTTTAACAGGCCGCCTATAAAAAAAAAAAAACATATCTGAGCCACGCTCTGGCCAAAAAGGGGCCTAATGTATCTCCGTGATGCATTATACCAATCAAGCCATCCCATTATCATGGATCCATATTAGCCACTTTTTTTTTAACCAACCGATTTAATCATGAGGTAGATTGCTCCTTGGGCTTACAGAAAATTGATCAATGGCGAAAAGTTTCGGCTCAGATCAGCCTGCGCTCTGTGAAAAGGTGGTTTCACTAATAGATCTGCAAAAAGTATCGAACCATGTCAGCCTGTGCTGTACGCGCAGGCTGACCTGGGTCGAAACTTTTTGCTATTAGTAAAATTTGGCATTGTCAAAAAAGGACCATTGTACCTCGTGATTCAGCCGGTGTCAAAGTTTACACAAAAATGGATCCATACTATGAGATAACTAGCTCGGTATAATGCATTACGAAGATATAGAGGATATTTGTTTTTTTCGGTGAAAGATCGAAATTTATTTCATCGAGTGAACATCGTCGGTAATATTTTCACGAGTGGCTGCGCCACTCGTGAAAATATTACCGATGATGTTCACTCGATGAAGCAGCCACTCGTGAAAATATTACCGATGATGTTCACTCGATGAAGCAGCCACTCGTGAAAATATTACCGACGATGTTCACTCGATGAAATAAATTTCGATCTTTCACCGAAAAAAACAAATATTCTATTTATTTCCTGCTTCTAACGCCTTTTTTTGTTGAGACTTCCATAAAAAAAAAAATGAAATCGGTATTCTCATTGGTCGTACCCGTGTAATATCGAAAAATATTTTTACCGCTATTTCTCGATATCCTACCGGAAATAAATATCAATACCCCTTTTCCTAGATCGCTGCTTATATATATTGTCCATGCTCTGGCAAAAGGGGGCTTAATGCATCTCCGTGATGCATGATACCAAGCAAATCATCACATGATGATGGATCCATAAAATCCATTTCGTCTAACAACCGACTGAATCATGACGTACACCGGTCCTTGGCCATGCAGAAAATTGACCAATAGCGAAGAGTTTTTACCCGGGACAGCCTTCAGGGACTTCCCAGGCTGACATGGGTCGATAGTTTTTTCGATATATCTAAATTATTATATAATTATTTAACTTGATTCCTGCAGTTTTCACAATGGATAAATGGACAAGATATTTTAGTTAGTTAAAAAGAATCCCATGTATTGCAAGGCGTTCCAAATGACGTTCAATATGGCTGTCATGTGCATTCAACTCGGGACAGTTAGGTAACAAATCGCCCACGTTGACGAAAACTACTTTCAATGCGACGAAATGAGCCTTTTTTATGACAAAACACGTCCTTATTGTTCGAAATAATATATAACAAATAAATCTGTGTTAATTTCCTGTCGGAAGCCTCATTTATTGAGAATTGATGTTGTTTTTCGTGGTATATATCAATTTCCTTTTTTTTTTTGAGAGCTGTTTTCATTTGTTTGAGTTTGGTTTCTGATTTCAATTATTTTCTCGAGCAGACGATTTTGTCTTGTAGCAGACGCCTTCTTTAAAAAGCAATGCGGCCAAAAGAGGAATTGCTGATAACATGCATTTTCCCTTTGTCATAATGATTCATATGAAATGAGGTATTAACCCTTACCTGCACAGCAAACTTTTAGACTTGGCCAAATTTACAGCACTTGCAGACGACAAATAAATGTCTCAAATGATGGGTGGTTTTTTTGGGGGGACGGGAAGAAAACATTGCGGGAAAAAGAGAAAATGCTAGTTACCAGTGAAAACGGGCTGTAATGCATCTGCAAAATGTATCTCAAGTCTGAACACGACACATTTTGCTATTGGTCCATTTTCTGCGTGTCAAAGGACCAGTCTACATATTGGTTCAGCTGTTAGACAAAATGGATTTTATGGATCAATAATTAAGATTAATTAAGAATTAATCTCTTAGACTTATTCACCAAGGTTTTCTAAGTTTGAAAGTAACACAACTTCTGATTGGCTAAACCAAATAGCTTAGCAGAATTCGTGTATCTTTCGACTTTGAACGACCCTGTGAAATAAGGCTTTTGAAAATATTAAGGAAAAATCAGAAAATGTTGGTTACCAGCATTTTTTCCTTTTCCCACAATATTTTCTACCTTTTGAAAGATAATTTCCGTGTTTTAAGAAGCATTTTATTTGTCGTCTGCAAATGCTTTCAATTTGGGCAAGGCATTTTTTTTTTTGTCTGATAAAGGATTAAGATGAAACAGAAAGATTTCTCGGACGTATACAGGCTGACGTTAACATTCAATCAAGTTGTTCGACAGCGGAATTAAACCGATAAATCTCTGAAATTGCCTCTTTATGTAAAATAGCCGGTGCATGATGAAAAATATCAAAATGAAATTGACAGTATTCATCATTTTATAAACCCTCAGAAATTTCCCGAGAAAATTCCGTTGATCAGTTTTTAATCACAAAAGGGGAAAAAACGCAATCCGTGTTCTGTTTTTTGCCGCCCGGAATTTACGACAAAATACTTCTGTGCTGAATTCATTTCCTATTCAAAACGAAAGAAATCCCTCTTGCATTTAAATTACATTTTTTGGAGATTGTCTAATATATAATCCTTCACAAAACACTGCCTGTATATTAAATCTTTTGAAAAGCTGTCAGATTATTTGATGCGGTAGTCGGTCTGCCGTTAGAATCACATTCTCGTGGAGATTACTCTATTGACAAATCTGTCAATGCCTAATCTCGTATAAAATATTACTTTCTTCTCGTTCTTTATGTCAGTGGTAGACGAGGCCTGATTTCGTAACTACAGCGTCTCTTACTGAGACAAGCAAACGATCATGTCTGACTTACAAAAAGATAATTGTGTCACGATCCTGACCGAAACATGCGATTGCTAACACATAGGTTTACCCCTTCGGATGCCGAGCTGAAATTAAATTGATTTTGCTAACAGGGTAAGTCAGGATAAGGCTGCTGTCTGCTGTCGGTTCTACAATGTCTGATATTATCCCTTAGGCTGCTAAGCGCGACTCACTGACCTTTTAGCGGACAGTGTAGGTCAAGATCAGACTGCACAGAACGTGCAGTCTGATCTTTGATCTACACCGTCCGTTATGGAGATATATTTCCTCAAAAAAATAATTTTGAAATAAAACTATTCTCGTCTTTACCAAAGCTTGAAAGTTTCATTTAAGTTATTTAGCAGGATAAGAGTTATGTGAGATATTCTGGCTGGCCAAGACAGCCTTAATATTGCAATCTAATACATGTATAGACTTTCTCCTTTTGACTATTATTGCCTGACAATATTGGGTCGGTCTGTTTGGCAATATATGGGGTAAATTTAATATCAAAGAGCATTAATATGATCGGACTGCAAAGACATATACAGACTGATCTTTGTCTCTTTCCTTCGGATTAGGAGCTAAAGATAGCGATACAACTATTCGTTTATAGCAAAGCCATACAAAGCTGTAATCTGACATTACTTGGAACTGTGGCGGTAATCTTACTTTATCCGTGCAGCGACTTCCCATGTCAACGAAAGCTTTTGGTGTCTTTATTCGAATACCCATTTTTATTCGAATATCCACTTTTATTCGAATATCTATTTTTATTCGAATATCTACTTTTTTTCGAATATCCACTTTTATTCGATTATCCATTTTCATTCGAATATCGATTGTGTTGACAAAAGAAATTGGAATCAGATTTTTGCTTGTTATAGTGATTCTGAAATTGCCATTGTAGTTAAGTTTCATACAGCATACAACAATCTGTGTAAAAAATACACCATCCAAAAGTATCATGATGTCCGAATTTAGACGCACGGTGCGAGAGTATGTTACTTTCGGCTGCATAGCCTGCTTTAACTTTTTACCAGACGACGAAATTCTAGACCTACCCAAATTCAAAGCAGTTGCAGACGACAAAAAAAAAATATGGTTTGAATGATGAAAATGGTCCTCAGAACGGTGGAAAACATTGTTGGAAAAGGAGAAAATGCTGGTAACCAGCATTTTCTCCTTTTCCAACAATGTTTTCAAAAGTCTTTTTCCTCAGTTCGTAAAAACTCGTGATTGTTGGGTTAAGGGTTTATTTTATCAGTACCAACCAAAATAACTCTGACTGGACAACAAAAAATTGTGGTTCAATTGATGAAAAATGTCCTTGGAAGAGTGGAAAACACTCTTGGAAAAGGCCAAAATGCTGGTTACTAGCATTTTCTTATTTTCCCCACAATATTTTCAAATTTCTTTTTTTTCCATTGTCAAAAATCTTAGGATTGTTAGGTAATGGGCTAATTGTTAAGTAAAGGGCTAATTCCTTGACTGCCAATCAAATTAAGTGTGGCATTTTCGAGATATGAAAGTAAAGTTATATTGCAGCTCAATACAGTTTTGATCATAGGTTAAAATCGGGTAGTGGATGGCGTAATTCCAAGATCAGACTGCGCATTCTGTATCCTCTTATCTTGATCTTTGCCATCCGCAAAAGCTGTATAACCCTTAATCTGCTAAATAAATGAAACGAAACTTTGAAGTCGATAATAAAAGCCCAATTTTTGCTATTTAATCGGTATTTTTTTTTTTGAAAATATCTCCTTTTCGGACAATGTAGTCGTTCTGTGCAGTCTAATCTTGATCTACACTGTTTGCAAAAGGTCCTCGAGGAGCGCTTATGCAGCTTAAGGGCTATTTCGTCATTGGCAGTGAAAGTATTAATAACTTGTTGGCCCACCTCTCATGGCTGTTCTGTTTTTCACAGAATAACAAACGAATAAAAAACTTACAAAGCATCTGTAGGAAAGTTCTGATTCTGGGTCGTCAAGCTTTTCAAATTTTCCATACAAAAATTTGTCCCCACTCTCCCACGTTGCAAGACACTGGAATTCTAGCTCTGAAATTAAAATATTGACGTGATACCTCGCTCACGTTCATGTCACATGGCAATGAAAAGTTCGGTGACGTAACTGTCATGTGATTATAAAGAAGGTCAATAGTACCTTGTGTGACCTGACGTTGACGAGATTTGGCAGTCAAAGGTCGAGGTTTCGTTTAATCAATCAAATGTTTCAATGAGACAGCAATATTTAAAGAAAGAAACTGTGACGGGATTGTGACGTCACTTAATCCTTATCCTGCTAAATAAATAAAACGAAACTTTAGAGCAGATAATATAAACCTGAATAATACTATTTTAAACTTATTTTTTAAAGAAATATATCTCCTTATCGGACAGTGTAGATCAAAGATCAGACTGCACGTTCTGTGCAGTCTGATCTTGATCGACACTGTCCGCAAAACGTCAGTGGGTCGCGCTTAGCAGCTTAAGGATTAAAAAGCTTAATTGAAAATTAAAGAAAGGGGGCCGTATTCATTAATTAATCAAAATTTTGTACTAATTCTTATTTTTTTAGACGAACAGTTTGTTTCGCTGGGACTAAATGGGATACAGAATTGAGCCAGGCTCCAGGAAAAAGGGGTTTAATGTAACCTTGTAATGTTTTATACTGAGCAACTTGTCACATACTATGGATCGATACATCTAACAACCGGCTGAATCAGGAGGTAGAATGAGTCTTTGATATGCAAAAAATTTACCACTAACAAATAGTTTCGATCCAGGTCAGCCTGCGCGGACTGCGCAGGCTGACATGGATCGATACTTTTTGCATATGCATTAAAGCTCCTTATACACAAAGCATGACCCAATTGTAATTGAATCAAGAAAATTTATTGAAAATTGGTCAAAGTGGCATTTCAAAACTGAACAAGGGTTATTTCTGATTTCAAATAAGAATTAAACCAAGATATTGACAGAGAATTCATGTTCACAGAAGGATGGAAGTCCAGTTCTAGCATAAGTTATCAGTTACAATAAATTGTCCAGAAAGTCAACGAGTAGTTGATGTCGCCTGACATGTTAAAAACAAATCTTAAAGATACATCTATACTCGTTTTCAGCCAGTTTTTAACCCATTTCATCTTTATTTTATCAAACTATAATCGTTCTTGTATCTTCATGCAAAATGTTGCCCATGACAGTTGCAAGGTTGCATAGACTGCGACCGTAAAATGCATTTCATTTTCTGTAGGCCATCAAAGAAATCACTGTTGTATTTTTTCCAGTTTTCCGACCCTTACACCATAAATATCGGTACTTTATCTATGTTTACACAGTTGACTAAATTTTCAAGCATTCTACAGCCTGTCAGATTTTAACAACGTTTTTTTTTTCTCTCTGGCTGTATGGATGCATCTTGAAACCTTTGACCGTCTGTTAAAAATATATAGTCGCTTTGTTGGCCAGAGTACATACGAGGGACACTTTTTAAGTTCGTAGAGTAGGGCGGTCTTTTTAAAACCGCTTGAAATATCAAAATTTTATTTATCTAAGACCTTCGAAATATGCCCCGTCTGCCTCCACACACATTTTACACCAATCTACCCATTTCCGGAACGCCGCCCGGTAGTCCTCTTTAGGTATATGTTGTAGACACTGGTAGACCGCACTGCCTATACCACAACGGGATTCAAAACGGTGCCCTGCCAGCATATCCTTTAGTCTTGGGAACAACCAAAAGTCACAGGGGGACAGGTCAGGGCTGTATGGGGGATGATCTAAGACATCGAGCCCAGATTCTTTCAGATATTCCTGTACCGTAGCGGATTTATGGGCCGGTGCGTTATCATGGAGTAATTTGATGCCGCGGACACCGGTGCGCGGTCTGCGTTTCTGATAGAAATCAACAAGTTGAGTAAGAACACTTTCTCTGTAAAACTTTCCAGTGACAGAACTACCTTTCGGGACTGGAATTTGAAGGACTGGACCTTTCGAATCAAAGAATATCGCATACAACATGCGAGTTGATGTTTTGCAACGGCGCGCAATGACAGGTCTGTCGCCCTCAGATGAAACCCAAACCTTATTTTTAGCCTTAGAATCGGGTTGAAAATGATAGATCCAGGTTTCATCACCTGTAACTATCTCTTCCAAACGACGTGGGTCACATTTATCATATTTTTCTATAACTTGCGATGCAAGTCTAACCCGACTTTGTTTCTGCTCGTCAGTGAGCAAATGGGGCACCCAGCGCGCGCAGATCTTACGTAGCCCAAGTCGTTCACGTAAGATCTTCAAAACACTTGACGAATGAATGCCACTTAATTCTTCTATCTCTTGCACGGTATAACGTGCGTCTTCCTCAATTAACGTTTTCACAGTAGCAACGTTCTTTTCCGTCAAAACGGAAACCGGCCTACTCACCCGAGGGTCATTTTCAATTGACTCCCGACCATCATTAAAACGACGTACCCACTTGCAAACTGTAGCATATTTTAAAGCACCATTCCCATAAACTTTTTGCAAATCAGCATGAATTTCTGTTGGCGGAAACCCGAGCTGTGCTCGAATCTTACAATATACCCTCTGTTCAGAGATTTTTCCATCCATATTGAACGCTGTATTTTACTATAGTGTATAAAACCACGTGTTGAAAATACCCAGCGCAGCGCGCACGTGGACCTCGTGCGCCGCATACCGTGACACCGTTCGAGAGAGGAATGAATACGCAAGTTCTGTGTAAAAAATCGTGCAACTTCATAATCGCGTTAAAAAGTTATAGGCTTACTCTACGAACTTAAAAAGTGTCCCTCGTATCAATAAGGCTGAGCCACCGTGATCGGCACGTTCGTACATATATAAGTTAAAGCAATTTAAAGAGGGAAGAGCAAGGCTGAAGATATCTGGGCTAGCCAAGGGTGACGATAAATACCTGTCTCTATTTAGAGCCACGTAGTTATCGTCACCCTTGGCTAGCGAAGATGGGTTGAAGACTCTTCCCTTTTTAAATACGGGTTTTTGAAGCCTTTTTATACAGATTTAGAAAAAACATGTTCTTTGTTGCAATTAATGGCTCCTTTTACTACCATTTCTGATATCATTCGACTAAGTAATTTCCGTTTCCTGTTTGTGTCATACCACTTACTGATTGCACTTTAAGTAGCTTGTCAACTCAAAAAATATTTAAAAGTTTCACAAAAAAAATGTACGACAAAAGCAATTAAGTTAACATGCTTTCACTTAAAAAAAAAATAAATAAATACAAGAGGACCAAGATGGTCCTATATCGCTCACTGAGTAGCCCCTGATCTATCGATGTGGGGGCATAAAATGCATCTAGAGTTACCCCCTAAATAGTATGGAATGCTCTTTTGATAGTGAACATAATATTCCAAGTTTCAAGTGAATGCCTTTAGTAACACCAGAGTCATTAACAAGGCGGTTGATTCCCATACACAGGCCCAAATCCAACACTTTTGATCAATAAATTAGAAACAAAATACAACAGGCATAACAGCCATTTTGCAGATATGACCTTGATGACTAGCTTTTTCCTTGTCAAATGATCTTTATCGTGAAGTAATATCTTTTCATCAGTATGTGACTTGTTCAGACAAAAGGAAATAGCAAAAAAGAACAGCTAACCCGTTTCTGCTTTTAAAAATGACAGAAATTACCAACAGTGGCATGTACCTGGTACGGGTTGACATCTGCAATAGCCCCAAATGAGGTTACTTCTATTTCTGCTCTTTTAATTGTATTATTCAGACAACAACATTCTAGAACAGTCAAGTTTGAAAGTGGTTGCAGACACTGACTGAAAAAACAACCACCACCACCAACAACAACAAAAGTTGTAAATCTAATAAAAATCACTTAAACGGGTAGAAAATAATGTGGGAACAGGTGACAATGCTGAAATTTCTTTCCTTAGTTCTGTGTAAAATCTTGGGTCAATACTACAATAAAGTTTTTCTCTAAATTGTAGTGTGTTTATTTGAACTGTTTTGATATAGAGGGCTATGCGGGCATGTCTGTTTCATGCAAAATATGAATATTCTAGGTCTCAAAGTTTGAGGACAATATTTTTAAAGATTTTCTTCTTTATATCTATGTCAAATCTGTGATCCTACAACGCAGGGCTTATTCTCATTGTACCATGATTATTTGAAGTGTTTTGATACATGGCTATTAAACCACGGGACATTCCAAATATGAAATCTGCAGGCCTTATGGTTTGGGCCAAAAAGTGTTTTCAAGATTTCCTTCTTTATATCAATGTATAATCTGTTATCCTACAACACAGGGATTATTTTCATTGTAAAGTGATAATTTGAAGTGTCTTGATAGAGAGCTATTAGACAATGGGACATTCCAAATATGAAAGCTGTAGGCATTATGGTTTGGGAGAAAAAAGGTTTTCAAGATTTCCTTCTTTATCTCTATGTAAAATCTGGGATCCTACAAAATAGGGCTAATTTCAATTGTAGAATAATTATTTAAAGTATTATGATAGAGGGCCATCAGGCCATGCTACATGCAAAATTTAAATGCACAAGGCCAATCGATTTCGGAGGAGATGATTTTTACAGATTTCTTTCTTACCTCCATGTAAAATCTGGGATCCCACAACATAGGGCTAAATTTCAATGTGAAGTGATAATTTGAAGTATTTTGGTAGAGGGCCATTGGACAATACTACATACCAAATATGAACGCTCTAGGCCTTACCGTTTTGGAGAAGAAGATTTTTTTAAGTTTTTTCATTCTGTTGCCATGGCAACCAGCGTTCTTCACTGATTTCAATTCTTTGAAGCATTTTGAAAGAGCATGACCTAAGGATCATTTCTGTGAAGTTTGATTGAAATCTGATTGTTAGTTTAGGAGGAGAAGATTTTTTTTGTAACTGTGAACGGACGGACGGACGGACGGACAGACGGACGACGGACATTGACCGATCACAATAGCTCACCTCGAGCACTTCGTGCTCAGGTGAGCTAAAAAACATGTTTAGGGTTTTACCTTGATTTGAGGTCCCCGGAATATTATTGCATTGTCTGTACACAAATCGGAATTTGGATTCATCCGCGCATGCGCGGATCTGTGAAGGCGGCTGATAGCACTCGACACTTCCGTTGATATAGGAGAATGTATAGGATCCTTGGAATGGACAGGGTTCTGGAATGCTTCGGACTGAAAACGAGAAAAAATATACGGATTCATAAATTGCTAAATGAAAAGGCCATACACATGAACCATGCTCTGTGAAAAGGGGGTTTGAGGCATCTCCGTGATGCATTAAACGGAGCAAGTCGTCACATAATTATGGCTGCTTTCCCACATGAACATCATCGAAACAATGGTCAGCGCTGAGACAGGAATGAATCCCGTCGCAATGACTATCATCATTTCTCGGAAAGAAATGGGCTGAGTCGGGTATTCGTACCAGCGACCTCTGTTCTCAAGTCCTGTGCGATACCGACTGCGCTACCGGGGCTCGGCGCTCCCTGGTGCAATACTTCAAAACATGCGATCAGACCAGTCAAGATTAATTTATAGAAGCAATTGCGAAACAAGCAGTTTGTTAGATCGAAATCTGAGTAAAGGGGCTAAATGCATCTGCGAAAAGTATCGGCCAGGTCAGCCTGCGCAGTCCGCGCAGGCTGACCTGCGCCGAAACTTTTCGCTATTGGTCAATTTTCTGTATGTCCAAAGACCAGTCTACCTCGTGATTATATCGGTTTTTAGCCAAAATCGACTTTATGGATCAATGATCGTGTGATGACTTGCTTGGTATCATGCGTCACGGAGATGTATTATGATAGATTGATTGACTGATTGTATGGTGTTTAACGCCATTTTCAACATTATTTCAGTTATTTCACGGCGGCCAGTGCACCTATCCATGCTTTCCTGGAGTTTCTTTTTACCAGTACTCCGCACAATATTCTTTCCAAGCCACTGGCTGCTTTCCCACATAACCATCGTCGAAACAATGGTCAGCGGTGAGAGAGGAATGAATCCTGTCGCGATGACTATCATCAATCTTCGGAAAGAAACTGGCCTATCGGGGGATAGAACCAGCGACCTCCTGAACTCAAGTCCTGTACGCTATCGACTAAGCTACGGGGGCTTGGCGGAGATGCATTAAGCCCCCTTTGCCAGAGCACGGCTCAAATGATAGACGAGTTAATTCCATTACATGATTGCCTCACAATCGAGGGTGACGTTTGACAAATGAGCAAACAGACATTGCAAATTTCCCCCGATTTCAGGGTTTTTTTTTTTTCAGTATATAAATCATAAAGAACCGTCACTTGGAAGATTATTTGTTATATATTAGCTGTTTTCCCTGAAGGCTGTAGGTTTAATTGTTAGTGTCACACACTAAACTGGGTCCTTTTCAGACTATATGCCAGCACCAAACTGCAAAAATGTATTTCCTCACGCACACAGAACAGAACAGGACAGAACAGAGTAGTATAGGCGCGTAGCTTGTACATCGTCTTTTAACTGGCGAAAAAATATTACATGCACATTACATATGAGCCATGCTCTGACAAAAGGGGATTTAAGGGATCTCCGTAATTCATTATGCAAGCAGCAAGTCGACTTATGGATCCATAAAATCCATTTTGTCTAACAATCGACTGAATTATGTGATAGAATGGTCCTTGGACATATAGAAAATTTACAGAAAGCAAGAAGTTTCAACAGAGGTCAGCCTGCGCAATCCGTACAGGCTGACCTGGTTTAATACTTTTATTTCAGAAGCATTAAAACCCCTTTTCACAGAGCATTACTCGTGTATTTGGCAATTGAAATAGATGCGTTTTAACTCTCGGGCTGCTAACCGCGACTCAAGGACCTTTTGCGGACAGTGTAGATCAAGATCAGACTGCACAGAACGTGCAGTCTGATCTTGGATCTACACCGTCCGATAAGGAGATATCTTTCCTCGAAAAATACCCTTGAAATAATAGAATCTTGGTTTTCACTATCGCTGCTAACCGCGACTCAAGGACCTTTTCCGGACAGTGTAGATAAAGATCAGACTGCACAGAACGTGCAGTCTGATCTTGGATCTACACCGTCCGATAAGGAGATATCTTTCCACGAAAAATACCCTTGAAATAGCAAAATTTTGGTTTTCAATATCGGTTTGAAAGTCTCATTCTCATTTATTTAGCAGGAAAAGGGCTTAGGAATAAAATGAAATTTTTATGTATTTTTTTTTAACTAAATAATCCCATCTTTTAACGATCCTTACAAAAGAAACGCCTTTTGAAAATATTGTAGGAATAAGAGAAATCAATGGTTGCTAGCATAAATGAAATCTTTCAATTAAAGGTCAAGTAGCGGCCAAAAGTAAACAAAGCAGGTGTTAAAATACATTTAAATTTAATTCATACCATTTAAAAGTATGAAGATTATTGTGAAGATGACAATCTGTTATTGTATGGTCAGTCTAAGTGTTAGTTGCTGGCAGAAAAATAAATCTTAAAACAAGATAAAAAGTTGCAGAGTCGCACTATTTTTTGTTTACTTTAAACCTGGTTGAAAAAATCATTTTTTTCTGCCAGCGACTAACGCATGGACTGACATAACAATAGCAGACTGTACGCTCGGACCGACCGTACAATAACCGATTGTCATCTTTAAAATAATTTCCATAATTTTAAAATGGTATGATTTGAATTAAAACGTATTTTTAAAATGGTATGATTTGAATTAAAACGTATTTTAGCATTTCTTAGCTTATTTTTGGCCGCTACTGGGCCTTTATATATACTGTACGGTAGACTTACCTTTAACAACTGTTACAAGCGGGTTCTCGCTGGTTATCTTCCCACACACAGTGGATACTGACTCTTCCTGCCAACAGTGACCTGAAGATGTTAATTTAAAGGATAAAATGTGCATATAACGATTAAAGATACATCTGTTCCTGTAGTCGTTTTCAGCCAGTTTATAACCCATTTCACCTTTATCTTATGAAACTATCATCATACTTGCATCTTCATGCCAAATGTTGCCCCTGACAGTTGCAAGGCTGCACAGATTACGACCGATTGAAAATTCATTTCATTTTCTGGAGGCCCTCAAACAAATCACTGTTGTCGTTTCCGGTTTTTAAATAAGGACAAATACCTTGAGTTTCTCTATCCCTAACACCATATATATTGATAATTTATTTATGTTCATACAGCTGACTAAATTCTGAGCCATTATACAAAATATCAATTTTTAGCAGAGTTTTTCTTCTCTCTCTGACTGTAAGAATGTATCTTTAACTGTTAATTCTCTTTAAATAATTTCAATACGAGCACGACCACAAAAGTAGTTCGCCCTGTAAGTGTAAACGCACTATATTCGGATAGTCCTGAGATCAAATGTAAATGAGGCATGCTCTGTCTGTGAAAAGGGGGCTTAATGTATCTGCAAAAAGCATCGACCCATGTCAGCCTGCGCAGTCCGCGCAGGCTGACATGGGTCGAAACTTTTTGCTATTGGTCAATTTCATACATGTCTAAGTACCATTTCACCTCTTGATTTAGCCAGTTCTTACACAAAATGGATTTTATAGATCCATAAGCATGTGATGACTAGCTTGGTATAGTAAATCCATTAAGCCCCCTTTTGCAACAGCACAGCTCAGAAAGATGAAGAAAAACGGCTGTTTCTGGAGGGCACGTATAAACATTTCTGGTGGTGGTTCAACTATTTATAGACTTGGAGAAAAAAAATGTGCTTTTGCGAGCAATGTTTACCATTGTCAGACTGTATGGTACATACTGTCCAATCTTGGTCAGCACTGTCCGACAGATAAAGATGTATTCTAATACACATTGCTTAAAACTGCAATACTTGTACCTGGGTCTCTTGATACAACTACGAAGTGTCTGTTTCACTTGCTTAAAGATACATCCTTACAGCCAAAAGGTTAAAAAAAAAAAAAAACGCTGTTAAAATTTGACTATAAAATAGTTCAGAATTTAGTCAGTTGTGTAAACAAAGCTATATTACCGATATATGGCGTAAGGGATACAGAAACTCAAGAGATTTTTAAAATAAAGATGAAATGGAACCGCATCTTGGTCAGCAGAAAATTCGTTTACGTTGGAAGCTGTAAACTATGGCTGGGCGTCACGGAAATTTATCGCTGGATTCCGCCAAGAGTCGGATACAATGTAATCTGCATACAATTTCGTTCTTCCTTGCTCTTTACTATCAATTTTCTCTGTTTACCTCATTACATACAAGGTGAAGGTCAAATATAGTCACGCGATAGAATGCATCATTATCAGGCGATATCCCGAGGCTATTACGAACATATATCGGAAATCTTCGTCCTTAAACCGGAAACGACAACAGTCGTGTCTTTGATGGCCTCCAGAAAATGAAACGCATTTTCTGTCGGTCGTAATTTATGCAATCCTACAATCATCAGGGACAACATTTGGTATGAAGATACAAAAAAGATTATTGTTCGATAAAATAAAGATGAAACGAGTTAAAAACCGGCTGAAAATGAATATAGATGTAAATTTAACCCTTTACCACACAATCCCGAGTTTTAACGACCCCAAAGGATAAGGACTTTTGAAAACATTGTGGGAAAAGGAGAAAATGCTGGTAACCAGCATTTTCTCCTTTTCTCACAATGTTTTCTACTTTTTCAAAGAAAATTTTCCATAATTGTGAAGCATTTATTTGTCATCTGGAACTGCTTTCAATTTGGACCAGTCTAAATTTGGTCGTGTGGTAAAGAGTTAGGGTAAAGATATCTACCGAAGAGAACATAAAGACAAGACCTCTGTCAACCCAACGGTCCCCGTCTTTCCAGTTTTCACACGACCGCATATTAGAGTCGACACAAATGTCAAACAAGCGTTATGGGGATATATAGCAATTAGATCCCAAGGCTGTTGCAGACAGCTTCTGAAGCTAAAATCCCAGGAAAACTGCCTTCATTCATTTGGAGAAAATTACCTACTCTTGTCATAAAACCTTCGGAATAGCCATTTGTGCGAGGCTGTAAACGTCGCGTTAACCCTTTTAGCGTCAAATAGTAGAAATAAATTGAGCGAAGCTCTGGGGAAAAGGGGTTTATTGCATATTCCTAATGCAATATACCGAGCGAGTCCTTGCATATTTAACCCTTATTCTGCTAAATAAAAGATATCAAAATTTCAAACTGATAGTATAAACCCAAATTTTCCTATTTCAAAGGTATCTCTGGAGGAAAGATATATCCTCATCGGACAGTGTGGATCCTAGATCAGACTGTGCACTCTGATCTTGATCTACGCTGTCCGCTAAAGGTCAGTGAGTCGCGCTTAGCAGCCTCAGGGTTAATACATGCAATTGTGGAACCATTTTGACATAACCCTTAAACGGCTAAATAAATTAAACTAAAGATTTTCGACCAATAGTGAAAAATCATAATTTACGATTTAGTTCGTTGCAGAAATCTCACCGTATCGGACAGTGTAGATTTAAGATCAGACTGCATGTTCTATACAGTCTGATCTCTCTCTACACTGTCTGCAAAAGCCCACAAAGTCGCGCCTACCAGCCTAAGTGTTAACTGAATCACACGGTAGAATGTTCCTTTGACATGAGGGAAATTTTAAAAGGGCAAAACAAAAATGTTTCGACCCAGGTTAGCCTGGGCGTACAGCGCAGGCTGACCTGGGTCGATATTTTTTGCAGTGCATTAAACCCCATTTTCACAGAGCATGACTCAAATTTGATATATTCATTACGTTGAAAAAAAAAAAAAAAAAAATAACCAAGTTTTGCAATTTTTGTGGCATTCTCGTCTAAAGTATTGCTAAGTCTAAATTCAAGATTCGCCAATATTGCCAGTGCCGTTTGTTCCAGATCTATATTGTATGCACCAGGAGCTACAATTGCATTTGGTTCCTACAGGATTAAGATGTGTCTCTTACGTAAATAACGTGTTACCATATTGTGCCAGACGACCCTAGGGACAGGCATGGAAACCAATTTTAAATATCATACTTCCGTGTCGAAACTTTTTGCCATTTGGAAATACTTTTTAATTTTTCATTTAAATTGATCTTGTAGTCACGACCATATCCAAATGGCAACTCCCCTCCACCTCCCCCCCTTTTTTTTTATTAAACTCTTTCCACACTAAAAAAAACCACACACACACCAAGCTTGACTGGAACTGAAAATATATACAGACGACAAAATTAAATGTGCCCCAAATAATTGGATTTGCATTAGTAAGGTTAGAAAACATCGCTGGAAAAGGAAAAAAATGTGGTTACAAACATTTTCTCCTTTTCGAACAATGCTTTCAAAAGTTTTTCTTTCTTTCAAGGTCGTGAAAACACTAGATTGTATTGTATGAATTCATTGAACTTCGACAGTCGAACTGTTTCGGCTTAGAGAGAAAAGGATCCTACCGTCTTGGCGTCACAAGAAAACATAAAGCAATCTGATAATAATACGTATGTATTTTGTATGTAAATGTGATAGCTTCGCTTGATTTAAAGGTGGGATCAATGGGCGCCATAAAAATCATCTGTCGCCGAAGGCGGTGTTTCCGGTTGTGTGTTCCACGGTAAAATGTCACATTACAGACGGCAATAAACAGAAATACTTTGCTTAACTCTTTACAAGACGACAAAACACTAGATTAATCCAAACTGAAAGTAGTTGCAGACGAAAAGTTAGAGCTGGTTCAAATGAATGCATTTATCTTTGAAAGAGTAGACAATATTGTTGATACAGTTGGTTACGAACTATTTTTTTCGTTTTTGATCAATGTTTTCAAAAAGCCACTTTCCCGTCGAAGAATCACGGTATTGTTTGGTATAGAGTTAATGATACTCGCGCCATCTTCAGTAATAAACGGAAATGAATAAAACATGCAAACAGAGCCGAATGTGCATCACTCCGCTTCCTTATGCATTCAAACGCTAAAAAAAGCACAAACTCGCTTTTTGCTTTCTTCCATCAACATTACCCTGTACCAAACATTTCCGAGTTTTAACGACACTTATGAAAAAGGCTTTTGAAAATATGTTTGAAAAAGAAGAAAATGCAGATAACCAGCATTTTCTCCTTTTCTCATTTTTAACTCATTTAAAGAAACATCTCAGCATTTGAGTCACGTCCAATTTGTCGTCTGCAAATGCTTTCAATTTGGAAGAATATAAAATTTTGTCATCTACCAATGAGATAAACGTTTGTAGTAAACGATTGACATTCATGTTACAACATTTAATAATAACCAGCTTTTGAAAAATGATTACTTTGTGACAAATTCTACTATGCACTTTTTTTTCCTTGTCATCGTAAGTCCTCTGACAATTATTTTACATTGCAAGTGTCAACTGTAACTGTAGCAGAAAGAGTAAAATCGCAATTTCTCGCCCAGAATTGAGTTTGAGTTGTGATATGCATTAGGCTGCAATGAAAGCAAAGTGTATGCGGTTGTTGTGGTTACAAAACATTAAAGCGAATCACAACTCGATGGCTGTCGAATGAAGAAAAACATATGGCTGGCTATATGATAATTCTGAAAGTCGTTAGAGGAGGCGTAACCATCGTAGCCGGAAAACTTTTGCCCAATGGGTTTTAAGAATTTGAACAACCTTAGTGTGATTATCAAGGTCATGCTACAGAGCAAATATGAAGTAGGCCTTTGCAACACACGAAAAGGGGCCTTCGGACATATGCGTAAAACTGTGTCGTCCAAGATCAGCCTGTGCAGTTTGTGACTAATCCGAGACGACACTTCTCGTTTTTGTGCGATTTTCTGTGTCACGAAGGTCAACTGTATGAAAAAATCTTATGTAGTCGTAAAGTGCCGTCTCGGATTAGCCTGCGCGGACTGCGCAGGCTAATCCGGGACGACACTTTTGCAAATGTTCGAAGGTCTCATTTCTCATATTGGGGTCCATATCGTCTTAAATTTGTGTAAGTTTTTTTCTCTCTATCTCAATATATACATAATAAAAACAGTGTTGCACGCCCTATGTTTTTACCGGGTTAGACTTTTGGCATGAATGATATGAAATGGGTTGGAAATTAGACACTGGCTGCTGCATACACCAACAAATCAGTCTGTTGCCTCTGAAATGGACTGAACTGAGGTATCCCTTGACCTCATGGCAGCGGCTACTGATCGAGCTGTTTCAACCTCTTGTGAGAGGTATGAGACGAATACTGCAAGCTGTTCTGCAAGCCCTGGGCGGAGGTACGCAATATTGACTGATTGTGTGTGCCCATTCTCTGCAGGTGACTTTCAACCTATCGTAAGTTTTATTTCGACATTCAATTCCCAGTTTTCTAACCAAACTTAAAGGTTTCTAGTTTTTCTTAAATTTGAAAGCAATATCCAAGCAAAAAATTCCTACTTACCATGAGGTCAAGGGATACCTCAGTTCATTTCATTTCATAGGCAAAAGACTGGTCTATTGGTGCATGCAGCAGCCGGATTCTTAATTCCTACCCCATTTAATATTATTCACGCCAGAAAAACAAAGTCGGTAAAAACACAGGGGGTGGGGTGGGGTGGGGGGGGGGGGGGGTCTGCAGGACTTTTTTACTGTGTATAAAATAACTGATCCAACAGGAAGGGGCCTTTGACTCCTTGCAAAGTATAGCACATTTCTAGGCTTCAGGCATTATGATTTGTGACAAGATTTTAAGTTTTCCATGCACAACTTTGAACATCACCTAGTGGTGGGGATCTACTGTTTGTGACCCAAGAACATTCATTTGAACATACTGTAGGTCTTTGAACTATTTCCTAGGCTCTTCGTAATAATCAAATTCTTAGGCTGCTGCGCGCGGCAGTAGGACCTTTTGCGGTCAATGTACATTAAGATCAGATTGCGCAGAACCTGCAGTCTGATCTTGGATCTACACTGTTTGATACGGAGATATTTTCTAAAAAGAAATACCATTGAAATAGCGGAATTTGGGTTTTTACTATCGAGTTGAAAGTTTCGTTTACTTATCTAGCAGGTTAAGGGTAAATATATGACTTAACCTTTTACCACACAATCCCAAATTTTAACGACCCTGAGGAAGAAGCATTTTGAAAGTATATTGTGAGAAAAGGAGAAAATGCTGGTAACCAGCATTTTCTCTCCTTTTCCCACAATGTTTTTTACTCTGTCAAGGACAAACTTCGTCATCTGAGACACCTTTAGATAGCGTATAAATTATCAAAGCTTTAGTGAAGTAAACAAAGGTCTAGGTCCGTAATCACCAACCATTTTTAAAAATATTCCTAGTCTTACTCTTCAAGATTTTCTAACTTTGGATGTCATACAAATAGTTTAGCCAATCAGGAGTTGTGCTACGTCCAAATTGAGAAAATTCTGGAGAATAAGGCTAAGAACGTTCTTAAGAAATATTGGTGAACACCGACCCTGGTATCTTTTGTGAAACTAGTGTCTACCTATTTAACAGCTTACTTTCTTTACACAGTTGTTCATCAAAGAGGGAATGGGGCGTTAAGATTCTGAAGAAGAATACTTGAATATAAGGATTTTGCTAAAATCTAGTAATTGTTATCACTCGAGTCATGTAATATAGAACATAATGGTCATTGTAAGCAGTTAGTTTCTGAAATCTGATTTTATTTGGTCCAGTAGCCTGAAGGACAGTGACCGACCATAATTGTAGCTTCTCCTGAAAACTTGTGCCAATGTAAACTGAAAATTGTGAACGGTACTAAATCATTGCTTCAAAACTCTTTCAGCACCATAGGCGAGTCGGCCGGGTAGCTCAGTGGAACCGCTGGTGTATCTGACTCGGGTTCGATACCCGGTTGCGGCAAACTTTATTTTCGCCGATTTTTCGCCTCTCACCTCTGATGCAGGTGAAGAAAGTAGTCAGTGGCTTGAAAAGAAAGCTGTGTTAGTAATGGTGTGAGAAAGCCAGGAATCATATGCGCAGGTGGACTGGCAGTCGTGATTTGACCTAATCTGTAAAAAAAACGAGTCCCTATATTTTGTGCTGAAAGAGTTCACTCACTATTTCCTAAAATAGACTTTCTGCTTCTTGCAGGAAACAACATTTCCATTATTTGAACCACATTTAAAGATACATCTATACTCGTTTTCAGCCAATTTTTAACCCATTTCATCTTTATTTAATCAAACTATAATCATTCTTGTATCTCCATGCTAAATATTGACCCTGACGGTTGCAAGGTTGCATACATTACGACGGTTAGAAAATGCATTTTATTTTCTTGAGGCCATCAAAGAAATCACCAATATGTGTAAGATTTCCAATATGTGTAATTATTCCTTACACTACATGTATATGTATCGGTAATTTATCTGTGTTTACACAGCTGACTAAATTTTGAACCATTCTATAGTCTATCAAATTTTTACAGCGTTTTTTTCTCTGTGGCTATACGGATGACTTTTTAAACAGTCGTCTGCATATGCGTTAACTCTTTACCACTTGACAACAGTTTGAACTCGACCAAATTGAAAGCACTTGCAGACGACAAATAAATGTGACTCAAAAATAAAAATTAAAACTTGGTTTTGGAAGGTCAGAAAACATTGTGGGAAAAGGAGAAAATGCTGAAAACCAGTATCAAAAGCTTTCTTTTTCAGGGTCGTTAAAATCCGGCATTGTGTGGTGGAATGTAAAATTTGTATAAATCCAGCTTAAAGATATATTTATACTCATTTCCACCCAGTTTTGAACCCATTTCATCTTTATTTTATTAAATTACAATCATTCTTGCATCTTCATGTCAAGTGTTGCCCCTGACAGCTGCAAGGTTACACAGATAACGATGGATAGAACATGCATTTCATTTTCTGGAGGCCTTCAAAAAAATCACAGTGGTCTTTTCCGGGTGTAAATAAGGACAAATCCCTTGAGTTTCTCCAGCCCTTACACCATATATATTGGTAATTTATCTATGTTTACATAGCTGGCCAAAGTTTGAGCCAGTCCACACACTATCAAGTTTTAACAGTGTTTTTTTTTTTTCTCTGGCTGTAAGGATGTATCTTTAAAGGACAGATACTAATTTATAGACCAGTAAATTAACATGGCTTACATGCAACCATTTGTGTTCTCAGCAAAATGCCATATAAATGGAGAATATATTTTTGTTCCTATGCAACATATATTTAGCAAACAAAGACCAAAAAGTGAAAAGAAAAATGCTGAACAGTGTGAACCATATCAATTAAAAGAGACATGACTATGTCCTTCAAAAGTTTTCCGTTACTCATGGTTCATTCCCCCAAAAAAACATTTACTCTGCATTATATGTGCCATTTGTATACGTCAATAAAATTTGTACCGTACTGATCTTAAACACTGAGCTATGATTATTTAACTATTGCTCACATTCAATTTCATATTTATATCATTAATGCCTGTAAAGAATCTCTCAAGGCGTCTAGGAGTCTGGAAACAAGTTTTAAAATAAGTCACGTGACATATTACATTTCTGCGTTATAGACAATCCAACTCTAATTCTCTAGCGTAAAACTTTATTTCTCGCCAAACTTCAGATATCTCGTATTTCAATACATGTGTTTTTATCCATAAAGAGAAGAGCGTTTTGATGTTTTATCTCATTACCATACAGATATGTGGAATTTTTAACCGTCCAAGCGACAGACCATTTTTGAAAACCGTGTCCAGAAAGGAGTCGATGGTTTTGAGGGGTGTAGGACAAAAGCCCAACAGGACGAAAGCCCATGGGACACAAGCCCCATGGACAAAAATCCCACAGGACAAAAGCTCCCATGGCACAAAAGCCCCATGTTATTTGATAAATTAGTAAATCATGAGCAATGACTTCATATCCTTAAGTTTGCGAACTAATTGATCGATGTTTTGTGCTTTAGCAACAAAGCATCTTCGCAAGCTACGTGGATCTTACCCCTTGGCCGATCGAGCCGAAATTTGTTGGCTTCGCGATACGTGTAATCATTGGTTGCAGTCAGAACTGAAAGCACCAATCAAATAGCGTGTTGCATTTGCTATCCAACATCAGCAGAACGTAAATAGAAATAGCGACCACAGGAGAAAGTTGTCGGATATGCTGGGAATTATTACCGAAAAAAATACAGACGAACAATATTTTGTTCAACATTCACCGTCACAAATCAATTAAATGACGTTTTAGGATACATCCCAACACCAGATCGTGGACTGTCAAAGTATGTGCGTAGCTTTTGCTTCGCGAAACTTAAACAGGATTTCAAAAATAGATTTTGACTTGAAAAATCGTCTGTCAAATTTTCGGTCTCAAAAGCAGTCAATTGTAAGCTAATTACGGAGAAAGCGTGCTGAACAAACTATCGTTGGACCAAACCTTAGTGGCCAATTGTCGACTCCCGTTAAAACAACAACACCGAAACGCTTAATAGATCATAGCCCAACACCTAGAAAGGTAAAAAAGCCTTTGGCCATCTATTCAATGAAATGCTAAAGAGTTATGTTACGCGACATTTGATTGGTTTTCGATAACGGAAATCTATGGGTGATAAGAACCAAAATCCAGTAGGTGGCGTGCCGCAGTGCTAACTAATTTCGACTGGATCAGCCAGGGGGGTAAGATCCACGTAGTGATCGTCACTTTGGCTAGCGAAGATGGCAACAGAGAAACGGTTGTGGTGTATAAGCTGATATATCTAGTTTCTGGTACTTTCTTGCAGTTTCGAAGGACCCGAGATGTGAATGATAATCATTAGAAATGAGCTGTACTCTGGCAAAAGGGGGGCTTAGTGCACCTCCGTGATCCATGATACCAATCAAGCCAACACATAATTATGGACCCATAATACCCACCTTTTTTAAACAACCGACTTAATCATGAGGAAGACTGGTCCTTTGCCATGCAGAAAATTGATCAATAGCGAAAAGTTTCGGCCCAGGTCAGCCTGCGCGGAGTGCGCAGGCTGACCTCGATCGATACTTTTCGCAGATGCATTAAAGCCCCTTTTCACAGAGCATGACTCAAATATATGTGAACACATTAGATGATCAGTGACTTCTGGTCATTTATGTTTTCAAAAGAACCAATGGTCGTTTGGTAACAGGTTGAACCTTATTTTCTGTTGATTATTTCTACAATGATGCAATTTTACAATGATGCTTTCAAAATATGTTACTAGGTCGATCAGAGGGAAAATAAAAAACAGTGAATTAACATACTTCTGTTATCTAATTACCTTTTTATCTTTGGTGGTATTCAGTGATTCTTGATAAGATTGATGTTTTACTCTTCAAAATTTAATCAGTAAATTAAAATTTTATTACTATCGTTTTTCATAAACATACAGTAAAAAGAGAGAGAGAGAAAAAAAAGAACATACACAAAATATATTGACATGGGGGTTTTTGTCCGTATTTCTGTTTAGTGCATGGGGTTTTTGTCATATAGGGCTGTTGTTCATGGGGCTTTTCTCCTAGGGGTCATTTGTCTGTGCCCCGATTTTAAGAAGAGTCCATGTAACAAAGGTGGGTTATAAGACACGTCATATTGCTTTTTAACTCTAAGCCAGACGACGTTTTAAACAGGTCCAAATCGAAAGCATTTGCAAACTTTAAATTAAAAGTTGCTTAAATGGGGTCATTTGTTTGTGAACGAGTAAAAATCGTTGCGGGAAAAGGAGAAAATACTGGCTACCTTTCCCCTAGCCTGGGTTGCAGTCCTTTCATTTCTTAACTTTCTTTGTCAAAAATGACGGTACTAGTAACGAAAACGATAAACAGATAGCTGCCAAAGATCGATAGCAGACCACGATTCTAAGGAGAGCATAATACGGAGTTTTAAAATTAATACCGCCTGAACCCAGGCTACCTTTTCCCTCAATGTTTTCAAAAACTTTCTTTGCCAGGGTCGCTAAAACTCGGGATTGTGTGGTAAACGGTTAAAAAGATACAAAGAGAAAAAACATCAAAATCTATCATATACAAGGATAGTACATCAAGTTAATCATGTGATTTCCGGTTGTTTAATTTGCAGTGACGTATGACTTCCGGTAGGTCTTGTATATGCATTGTAAGCATAATGAAGCGACATTAGTGTGTCACTGTTAGCGTGTTACCTTTACCCGGGATGCAGGCTTTTTCGAGAATTTATACTACTTTACAAAATTTCGGGTACAGGATAAAAGCCGCTTAGGACAAAAGCCCCCTAGGTCAAAGCCCCTAGGACAAAAGTCCCGTGTTATTGAAGAAAGTGATACATGTATATTACAATAAATATCGCCATATTCTCAAATTTGCAAACTTAGTGAAGTTTTGATTTTTCAGTTATTGATTTGTATTTTTTTATTCTTGATAGAATTAAACTTTCAGCCTTCAATGACATTGAATCGGCCGATTTTAGTAGAAAGACAAAAAGTCAGAAGATACACAAAGTTTAATATCATTGGGCTTTTGTCCGTATTTCTGTTAAGTGCATCTGGCTTTTGTCCAATGGGGCTTTTGTCCAATGGGGCTTTTGTCCTATGGGGCTGTTGTCCGTACCCTCAAAAGTTCATACTCGTGACTATCGAAGGTATTTGCAGATCAGTTATAATTCGCATAGTGAAATTCGTTTTCTAACGGGAAGCAAACATTGTCGGAAAATGAGAAAATGCCAGTTACCAGGATGTTCCACTTTTCTCGCAATGTTTTCAAAAACCCTCTTTTCCATAACAACAGAGGAGCTTTGATAATTTGATTTATGGCTGAAGCATAGGAGTATTTTAAAGGTCCAGTAGCGACCAAAAGTAAACAAAGTGTTTGTTAAAGTGTTTTTGAATTTAAAACATGCCTGTTTAAAGTGTAGAAATTACTTTGGAGATGGCAGTCTGTAATTGTACGGTCAAACCCAGTGTTAGTCAATAGCAGAAAATGAATTTTAAATTCAAGTAAAAAGTAAACAAAAGATAGAGCGACCTGGCAGCTTTTGACCTACTTTAAAAAATTAATTTACATGCCAGCGATTAACACTTGGACCGACTGTACAATAACAGATTGTCATCTTCACAATAATTTCCATACTTTTAAATGGTATGATTTAAATCAAAATACATTTAACACCCGCATTGTTTAGTTTTGGCCGATATTGGGACTTTAAGAATTGACAATCCATTTGTCTGGAGATTAAAAACTTAACCCCTAGGCCGCTAAGCGCGACTCACTGACCTTTTGGCGGACAGTATAGATCAAGATCAGACTGCACAGAACGTGCAGTCTGATCTTGGATCTACACTGTCCGATAAGGAGATATTTCTCTAACCCCCATAACTTTGAAATACTGTACCAACATTTTGGTTTTTACTATCGGGTTGAAAGTTTCACTTAATTATTTAGCAGGACAAGGGTTAACCTTTTGACACACAATGCCGCTTTTTAACGATCCTGGGAAAGAAGCCTTTTGAAAACTTTGCGGGAAAAGGAGAAAATGCTGGTAACCAGCATTTCCTCCTTTTCCCACAATGTTTTCTATCCTATCATAGAAAAATTGTACCATTTTTGCCTCATTGAAATTGTCGTCTGCAAATGCTTTCAATTTGGACAAGGCTAAAATTTTGTCGTCTGGTAAAGGATTAACAATGAAAATTACTTACTTTCCTTGTACTGTAACAGGTTATGATGCCATGGGTGAAACACGATACAGGTAAAACATTTCGTGTGCAGTGATGATTTCCTGAATAAAAAAAAAAGAAATGAAATAATTTCATCGTAAAGTTATTAGTTTTTAATGCAATATGGATTACAATATGCTTCCAATTCCTTTTTCTTGGTGGAATTAGGCTGCACGTAAAATTAATGATATTAAACTGTAAAATTAGGTTTTACAAACTATCATACTTTACACAAATACGAAATATGGAGCGGGTTTTTCCACAACACTAAAGTAAAAACAGGTGCCAAAAGTAAACAAACCAGGCGTTAAAATGCATTTAAATCATTACCATTTAAAAGTATGGAAATCATTGTGAAGACGACAATCTGTTATTGTACAGTCGGTCAAAGTGTTAGTCGCTGGCAGAGAAATTAATTTCAAAACTAGGTTAAAAGTTGCCAGGTCAGTCTATATTTTTTTTTACCTTTTTCCTGATTTTGAAATTCATTTTTCTGCCAGCGACTTACACTTGGACCGACCACAAAATAACAGATTGCCATTTTTAAAGTATTTTCCATACTTTTAAATGGTATGAATTAAATTTGAATGCATTTTAACATCTGCATTTATTTTTGGCCGCTATTGGGTCTTTAACTAAATCCCATATATTTGAAATGCTGTTAAATACTGCAGGGAAATCAAAATAGATAGACTTTTGAATTTTCTGAAGAAAAGAAAATATTCATGACTACGAGCCCTACTCTGTGAAAAGGAGGTTTGATGTATGAGCTTGAAATAAATAAACATAAACAAAACGTGGAGTCTGATCTGTGATCCGATAATGAGATAATTTTCCTTAAGTACGACTCACTGACCTTTTGCGGACAGTGTAGATCAAGATCAGACTGCACAGAGCGTGCAGTCTGATCTGTGATCTACAATGAGATATTTTTCTCCAAAAATTAAGGTTGAACTAGCATTATTCGGGTTTTTACTATCGGCTAGAAAATTTTTATGTTAGTTACTGAATAGGATGAGGGATAAACGGACGACTGAAAAATTAAAATTCGTGTTTAAAACATAGTGGGAAAAGAAGAAAAATGCTGGTGACCAGTATTTTCTTCTTTTCCCACAATATTTTAACCCTTGGGCTGCTAAACACGACTCACTGACCTTTTGCGGATAGTGTAGATCAAGATCAGACTGCACAGAACGTGCAGTCTGATCTTGGATCTACACTGTCCGATAATGAGATATTTTTCTCCAAAAAGTAGGTTTGAACTAGCATTATTCGGGCTTTTACTATCTGCTTGAAAATTTTATGTTAGTTATTTAGCAGGATAAGGGTTAAACGGACGAGATATTTTTATCTTTAAATTAAGTTTTTACCCTTTACCAGAAGACAATTTTTTTGACTCATTCAAATTGAAAGGACTCGCAGACGACAAATGCACTGTGGCTTAACCCTTTACCATACAATCCCGACGTTTAACGACCCTGAAGAAGAAGCCTTTTGAAAACATTGAGGGAAAAGGAGAAAATGCTGGTAACCAGCATTTTCTCCTTTTCCTACAATGTTTTCTATCCTTCCCAATATAAATTTCAATTTTTGAGTCACATTTATTTTGTCGTCTGCAAATGCTTTCAATTTGGAGTAGTCTCAAATTTTGTCGTTTGGTAAAGAGTTAAATGATCGAATGTTGCCATGAAAGGACAGAAAACCTCTACTTATAGCACTTTACAATACGATAATATTTTAGACTTGTCCAAACTGGAAGCATTTGCAGACGACAAAATAAATGGGACTGAAAAATTGAAATTCGTGTTTGGAAGGGTAGAAAACATAGTGGGAATAGAAGAAAATGCTGGTAACCAGCATTTTCTTCTTTTCCCGCAATGTTTTTTTCAAAGTCTGCTTCTTTAGGGTCGTTAAAACGTGTGGTTGTTCGGTGAAGGGTTAAGGTTTCTTTTCAGTCTTTACAAAACGACACTATTTTAGACTTGGTCAAACTGAAAGCATTTTTCAGACAATACCTTGAATAAAAAGGTCTTGTTTATGAAAGCTGTTTTTTCTTGTGACATATTTTATTAGAAAAATTTTAGCATCAGTCTGGGTGTATCTCGGTTTCTAATATATCACATATAAAGCTAGTCTTTTATTGTCATATTGCATACAAATAGGAATAATAACTTGCAGTCCATTTCAAAAAAGACAAAATTTTCTTGAATAATATCGTGTTATTTCTTACATTAAATACCCGTTTTAAACATGAAATCTTAAAGTAGCAACAGCTGCCAAAAGTGAATAAATCGGATGTTAAAATGCATTTAAATTTAAATCATACCATTTTAAAGCATGGAAATTATTGGCAAGATGACAGTCTGTTATTGTACGGTCCATCCAAATTTTAGTCGCAGGCAGAGAAATGAATTTCAAACCAGAGTTAAAAGTTGCCAGGTCACTCTATCTTCTGTTTACTTCAAAAAACAGACCTAAGAACGAAGTCCAGCTGATGATTGGAATCTCAGTGCAGCCAGCACACAAAGAAATTTGAGAAGTATGACGATTTACATTTTCGATTTATAATGTCACAAAAAATAAAAAGATAGTATTTGAATTTCATAATTCATTTAGATACTTTTATCGCAGCTTTCATAGTTAGCTTAGTTAGATCATAACAAAGCTATCATCTATATGATATGGCCCGCAACATGCGAAATAGACCTTCGGAAATTTGCGTAAAGTGTCGTCTCGGATTAGCCTGCGCAGTCCGCGCAGGCTAATCCGAGACAGCACTTTACGACTACATAAGATTTTGTTCAGTAGACTTTCGCGAAACAGAAAATCGCACAAAAACGGGAAACATCGTTTCGGATTAGTCACAGACTGCACAGGCTGATCTGGGACGACACACTTTTACGCATGTGTCCGAAGGCCTATTTTCGTGTGATGCACGTCATATAATATTATAGAAGTCGCCCACAAGATATAATATCAACATTGCCCGGTTAGAAATCAAGTTTCCTTTTAATCAGGGATGCATGTAGTAATTCTGTAATTATGCAAGATGAAGTCACCGAATCGGCGAGCGTCACACGCAGGAGTTTGCGATTATTAGACCCGTAATCTTCTTAGTACAACTTGAATTTGACAGCTGCGTTCTTAAGTCACGTGTTTCCGGTCACGTCATTTCCGCATGGTTGTTGAGTTTGAAAAGGAATATGTCAATTAGAAATTTTGAATTAAGCCGCCGATCTTCAATTTATGCACAAAACTGTCTTCGGACGTCCTATCTCGCCTCTGCATGACTCATCACGAAGGAACGGAATGTCCGTGTGTACTTTAGTGTCATATTTTAATTTTCGCCGATCGATATGACGAAATGTTGCTATGACAATTTTACAGTTTCAGAAAGTTGTACATGAATGAACCCTACTGAACGGTTTTGAATTCTTGACAGTTTTTTTTATTTTTGCTATGCTTGACTCGATGAGATGCAAGGTCTGTGATTAATTATTGCTGTTTATAATGGTAGATTGATTGTTGATTGATTGTATGGTGTTTAACGCCGTTTTCAACATTATTTCAGTTATATCACGGCGGCCAGTGCACCTATCCATGCTTTCCTGGAGTTTCTTTTACCAGTACTCCGCACAATATTCTTTCCAAGCCACTGGCTGCTTTCCCACATAACCATCGTCGAAACAATGATCAGCGGTGAGAGAGGAATGAATCCTGTCGGGATGACTATCATCAATCCTCGGAAAGAAATTGGCAAAGCCGGGGATCGAACCAGCGACCTCCTGTTCTCAAGTCCTGTACGCTACCGACTGAGCCGTAGCTCAGCTTGGCTTACAATGGTAGAAAAAATCCTTGTGGATATATAGGCGTTTGACTCTTATCCTGCTGCATAACTTAAATAAAACTTTCAATCCGATAGTTAAAAGCCGATTAATATTATTTCAAACTTAATTTTCTGAGAAAAAAAAAATCTGCTTATCGGAGACTATAGATCTGAGATCAGACTGCACGTTCTGTGCAGTTTGATCTTGATTTACACTGTCCGCAAAAGGCCAGTGAGTCGCGCTTAGCAGCTTAAGGGTAAACATTTTACCACACAATCCCGTGTTTTAAGGAAGAAAACAGGCTTTTGAAAACATTGTTTCGGATACACATGAAATTGAAAGAAGAGAAATCTGGGTCCGTATTCACCAACCACTCTTAACCCCAAGGCTGCTTACCTTTTGCAGACAGTGTAGATCAAGATCAGACTGGACAGAACGTGCAGTCTGATCTTGGATATACACTATCCGACAAGGAGATATCTTTCCCAAAAAATACCTTTCAAATGGCAAAATTTTAGTTTTCGGCATGAAAGCTTCATTTCACTTATTTCACAGGATAAGGTTAAAAACATTCTCAATCTAAGTCTCAAGAATTTTCTAAATTTAAAAGTAACACAAGTTCTGATTGGCTTAACCAGATAGTTTAGCCAATCAGAAGTTGTGTTACTTTCTTAATCTAGAATTAACGACCAAGACTATTCTTCAGAATGGTTGGTGAATACAGATCCTGATTGTTAATAAGTAGAAGGAACACTTGGTGGGGTTAGGAGTATAATTCTAAATCTTAAAGTTAAACCTAAAACCTTATTGTGCGAGTATGCGTGAACTGCTTATTGCACCTAACACACGTTTTAAACTCTTTCAGCGCTAAATATAAAAGAGCCATGCTCTGTGAAAAAGGGGCTTAATGCATATGCGAAAAGTATCGACCCAGGTCAGCCTGCGCAGTCCGCGCAGGCTGATTGATTGAATGATTGTATGGTGTTTAACGCCGTTTTCAACATTATTTCAGTTTTATCGCGGCGGCCAGTGCACCTATCCATGCTTTCCTGGAGTTTCTTTTACCAGTACTCCGCAAAATATTCTTTCCAAGCCACTGGCTGCTTTCCCACATAACCATCGTCGAAACAATGGTCAGCGGTCAGAGAGGAATGAATCATGTCGCAATGACTATCATCAATCCTCGGAAAGAAATTGGGCAAGCCGGAGATTGAACCAGTGACCTCCTGTTCTCAAATCCTGTACGCTACCGACTGAGCTACGGGGCTTGGCCCGCGCAGGCTGACCTGGGCCGAAACTGTTCGCTACTTTTCAATTTTCTGTATGCCAAAGGACCACTCTACCTCATGATTCAGTCGGTTGTTAAAAAAAGTGGCTATTATGGATCCATAATTATGTGATGGCTTGACTTGTATCATGCATTGCGGAGATGCATTAAGCCCCTTTCTGCCAGAGCATGGCTCATAAATATATAAACTCAATCTTTTTCGACGGCCAAAAATACAATCCACTGAATTTCAGACAGATGTTTTATCATATAGGCTTGACTAAACCAGCAATATAATATTTATTGGTGACTTAGGCCTCCGGCCCATTACACATGAACGTAGCAGCATAATACATATCCAGCACAAGGAATATACATATGAATAGAAGAAAACGGTACAAGTTTAAACACCGTCAAAAAGGAGATAGAGTGAGTAAACTGTGTGATTATGCCAGCAGACGGTATAGATCAAGATCAGGCTTCACGTTCTGTGCAGTCTGATCTTGATCTATGCAGTCTACAGAAGCGTGGGTTGTCTCCTATGACCCTGACAGGGTTAGTCATTATGTCACCTTACACTGTACTTTTGGGCTTGAGGCCTTAAATAACCCAATACATGATGTTGTATTCTGTATTTTTGTAATTTGTTCTTAAAGGGGCATACGTAGTTTTTAAGCCGTAAATGAAAAAAAGAAATCTGTAGAATATCAATAAATACAACTATGAGTATTTGAACCATGCTCTGGCAAAATGGAGCTTACTGAACCTCCGTGATCCATCATACCAATTAAGCCATCACACAATTATTGATCCATAACAGCCCCCTTTTTTTAATAACTGACTTAATCATGAGGTGGACTGGTCATTGGACATACAGAAAATTGACAAATAGGGAAAAGTTTCGGCTCAGGTCAGCCTGCGCGGACTGCACAGGCTGACCTGGATCGATACTTTTCGCAGATGCATTAAGCCCCCTCTTAACAGAGCATGGTTCATTTTTCTTTGCAAATCATATAAACTGTACAGTAACATTCGATAAAAGGGTGCAAATTTGGGCGTTTGAATAAAGGGATGGTCGTTTTGAAATCGGTAACTCTGTCTGTTTTTATTACATCAGATATGACGTCATTATACTGATTTGAATACGAATCCTCGTAGTTGACACGTGTTCTTGATCATGTGACATTCCCACAAGTCTTTGCAAAACCCTGGCGTGACATCTAAAATTACCTAAAGGGGCTACGTGGCTCATTAAGGAAATACCATCGGAAACTACTTTTTCTTACTTTTATCTTTCTTCTTTACTGATGATTTAACCCTTTCCCAAACAAGCCCTGGTTTTCACGTGACTGCAGTACAAGTCTTTTGAAAACACTGTAGGAAAAGGAGAAATAGCTCGTAACGAGCAATTTCTCCTTTTCCCACAGTGTTTTCTACCCTTTTTGATAACTTTCTGCCATTTTCATCAAATTTAAAATTGTCGTCTGCAAACTCTTTCAATTTGGACCAGTCCAAAATTTGTCGTTTGGGAAAGGGTTAACAGCTATCGTCTAAGATAGTTCATGATAACTAATTTTCTTTAAAATTGGTGATATTGTAAAATCTGGACGGATCCCTTTAAGAACTGCTTTACAACACATTTCTGTGTTATTCAGTCCCTAATGTACATAGCCTAATTCGTTTGTAGATCAAACAAATCTAATTTCATGTGTGGTGAAATTGCACAGCCATGCATTGCATGAAAGTTCCCGAGTGAGAAACAAGGAAAATTTGAAATCAAATTGGCTTTTTGAAACTTGAACAATTTGATTACAAAATTGCGCTGTTTCAGCAAAGTTGCACTTTCAAGACGTTACATGTACCTCGTCTCTATTCAGTGATATCTGGTGCGAGGGTGCGATAATTGATCGAATAAAATAATTCGAAGTGTGAGTTTGAAGAGACAGATCCTTGCAAACAAAATCTCCGCAGTTCAGGCCCATATTCACCAACTATTCTTGGTTTAATTCTAAGTCTTATATTTGAGAAGGTAACGCAACTTCTGATTGGTTAAACCAAATGGTTTAGCCAATCAGAAATTACGTTACTTTCAAATCCAGAAAATTCTTGAGAATTAGATACAGAATTCTCAAGAATGCTCAGTCGAATGTTCGTTATTGCTGCAATTGGTTACTCCTTAACCTTTCATCACACAATGCAAATTTTTAACAACCTTGAAGAAGAAGAATTTTGAAATCATTGTAGAAAAAGGAGAAAAACTGTTAACCAGCATTTTCTTCTTTCCCCACAATGTTTTCTATCCTATCAACGACAATTTCCACATTTAATTTGGGGTCTCCATATACTTTAGGTTTTGGACAAGTCTAAAATTTTGTCGTGCTGTAAAAGGTTAACACAGACAAACTTGTTAAGTTTGGAGTTACATGCCATTTCCAAGAGCTTTTCAACCATGCCATTGCAGAAAATGTGCGTATCTGACTCGTGACCTTATGGTTGCCAGTTTAATATCCGGTTGAGACAAACTTTTTTCGCCTCTCACCTCTGCTGCATGTGATAAAAGTAGTCAGTGGCTTTGGAAAGAAAGTACTGGTGTCAGAAAGCCAGGAAATAAATGGGTACGTCACTGTCCGCCATGATATGACTTGAGCTGTTAAAATGGCGTTAAAACTCCAACATAAAGAAAACCAATCAGGTGTTTCTAAAGCCTTAGAGCGCCGAATTCAATAGACCTTTCCAGTTAGGAAAAACAGCCGAAGCATCGTTATTTCATGATTGTTTTGCTCATAATAAGTAACACAGTAGCGGGCTGTGTAGATCCAAGATCAGACTGCACCTTCTGTGCAGTCTGATCTTGATCTACACGGTCCGCATCAGCAACTTACGCCGGGTCAAGCGCTTTAAGGGTTAAAAATATGCATGCATCTCTGGAATACCAGTATAAAACTTACATTTGATTCAATATGAGATACTTGTTTCCTTCGCTCTGTCTGCAGGTTCCCTTGCCCGATATGCTTTTACTTGTGATTCGGAACTCCTTGTGTCCGCTGTCGTACCATAAACCCTGCCATTCTGGTGGGAACATGCAATTCGAGGCTGAAAGAAAAATAACAAAATCTAAGTTAAACCCCCTTTCACGGAGCATGGCTCACATTCTTTTACAAACCTGTCGCTGATTACAGTTTGAGAAAGTTGTAGGGAATGAACATTCAATCGCTCATTTTCAAACAATGTTTTAAGCACTTCTGACAAAAGCTTTTCCATTTTTTAAAGATGGTTTTTCCTGTATGCTAAAAAAAAAAAAAGCAAAAAGCTCCGCATGCGGATGCTAACCCTCGGTTGCGTTTGCTTAATTTTCATTGAAAATTTTAAGCCGAAAACGGGGCATAACTGTGTCAAAATACTTTGATGGTTGCCTGCCCTTGTTTTACACGTTCCTCTTTTAATAGTTAATAACGTGTCCAAGTTTGAAGTAAATTTCTTCAGAAATAAATGAGATATTATAAATTTTCAAAGTTAGTGCACGCCGACGCAGATGACGATGGCGCCAGGGCTACAATAACTCAACGTGTTCTTCGGAAACAGTCGAGCTAGAATTGGTTATTTTTCAGGACTATCCCGTAGAAGTATGGGTTAAGAAGAAAAATGTTAATCAATGGAATAAAATCGTTTTTTACAATGGAAAAATTAAACAGTTCTTCGAATTATTTGTTTTATCACCAAATTCAAATAAATAAAAAAAACATACAGTAGACCTCATTACCGGTTAAATTGATTCTGTGCCTGTTCGATTCAACAAAACGTTCTAACGACAATCATTTACATAGAGTGTACAGCTAAAGTCCAGAAAGAAAGACATTGCCTCTGCTGATGCAGACGAGAGACAGGGGTACCCGGCGTCATGTACATTTAGCCAAGCATATAGGGGAGGTTAGCGCCTACACCTTAATAACGCAAACTTAAAGCCTGCCGATATCCATGTTATTTATTATCATACATTCACAGATATATGAGAGGCCGAATGTGAGAAGTGATGTCTTGACCTTCTAAATGCATCTTTGACGTAGCTTCGACCAACACTTAGAGCAAGACAGGATGGCTAAATAATCTGCATTTACAATATAGTCACACGCACACATTCTGCGGGTGCTACGGATAGCCCGTCCATATCCATCCGTAATGATCCGTAAAACCATATCGGTAGATTCCGTAACTGTCCGTATCGTATTCCTAGGGTCCGCATGATCCACGGTAATCCCATTGTTTTCTATCCAGGCGGATCGTCATATTCTTTCCAAAGGAATGGGAAACAAGAAATATCTTTAAAAAAGACAGACGGCGTAAATTTGCCAGCAAATACGTAGGGGCCCTTTGAATAAACATCTCTACATTTTTGACCAATCACAAATTTCTATCTATTCATTAGTTATCAGTACTCAAAAGTAGGTCAAAAGCTAGCACATTCAGCCACGCCGAAAAAAACGCACTGTAAGAATACAAATAGAAGAAAATAAGTCATTTGGCAACAGATCCGTGCTAAAATGTTGAGAGTTACGCTCGCATTAGAATCCAGGCGGATCGTTATGCTTTTTCCAAAAGAATCGAAATAAACAAAAAGAGGTCATTTAGCGACAGACTTTCTGAAGACACTTATCCTTTACAAAAAAAAAAAAATCCCCTGTTTTAACAACCCCGGGGAAGAAGCCTTTTAAAAGCACTGTGGGGAAAGGAGAAAATGCTGGTTACCAGCATTTTCTCCTTTTCCCACAATATTTTCTACCTTTTTAGAAAATCTCACTTCATTTGCACCGATTTTGAATTTGTCATCTGCGGATGGTTTCAATTTTGAACAGTCTTAAGTTCGTCGTTTGGGAAAGGGTAAGGAATGTGGGCAACAAAGAACCTCAATAAAAGACGATCAAAGAAAAACGAAAGCTTTCGTAATCGTTCATGAACAGGCCATCGATTCTGGTCACCACCAATCGAGACATCTAACTATAGAGATAAGGAGGTGATACAGACAAAGTTCCTTTATTTTATGGCCACGAGATGCTAATAAATATTTGAGCCATGCTCTGGAAAAAGGGGGCTTAATGCATTTCCGTTAAAACATGGTTCCAAGCAAGTCATCGCATAATTAGGGATCCATAAAATCAATTGTGACTGTACCATAAGGTAGACTGTCCTTTGACATACAGAAAATTGACCAACAGCGAAAAGTTTCGGCCCAGGTCAGTCTGCGCAGACCTGGGTCGATAATTTTCGCAGATGCATTAAGCCCCCTTTTCAGATGGCTCATTTTTATAATCCATTACTATTTATCGCCTAAGCTGACCTGCCCCGGTAGCGCAATCTGTAGCGTGCAGGACATCAGAACAGGGGGCCGTTGGTTCGAATACCCAGCTTGGCCCATTTCTTTCCGAAGATTGATGATAGTCATTGCGACAGGATTCACTCCTCTCTCATCTGTGACCGTCGTTTCGAAGATGTTTCTGTAGGAAAGCAGATAGTGGCTTGGGAAGAATATTGTGCGAATTACTGGCAACAGAAACTCCAGGAAAGCATGGAGAGGCGGACTGGCCGCCGCGATATAACTGAAACAATGGCGTTAAACACTATACAATCAATCAATCAATCAATCAACCGAAGCTGACCTTGGCAAACAATGAAGACTCTGATTAGACGCTACAAAAATTAGCGTCTGGTCTGGATCCACAGTACGCAGTTGGCACTGGAAAAAGAGATAGGGCTTCAGCATGGACATTGTATTGGACAAGTTGTTAACGCTCAAATAGATCCAGCATTGTGATGGAACAAAAAACACTAATGAGGATCCATCTATTTCTTTTTGTAATGGTATAGCAAAGCTTAGATACAATCAAATCAAATAAGTGAAGATAGAAATAAGAATGCATTCTGTAGTGTGACAACAGATCGTGGTCTACACTTTTTGCCGAGTATACCAACTTAAATGATACAGCTATGTTAGAACCACTTTTGTAATAAAACGGCTTTTTGTAATAAAAATTTCAATCTCACCGTATTCCTTCAATATTTACCAGACAGTTTAAAATGAATATATTCGTTCTAACACAACTATTATAAAATTGTATCTATTTTTTTCTCGAATCAGACTGGTTTTTTTTTACATAAGAGATCGTTTTCAAAACAGTTTACGAATAAAAACTTCCTATTAGCTGACGATATACGCCATTAAATTGTCTGGTGTCGCCTAAAGCGCGATCATTTCAGCGCAAACGACCTCAAACAGTTACGTACCTAAACTCCCCCAAGCGAAATAATTCTTTTCTTTGCAATGTAATTCACTCAAAATAAAATATTTATTTTCTTAATAAGCATTTTTTTTTTCTGTCAGTCTGGGCTTTTCTTTTATTTTCTTCCTTCAAAAGGACAATAACGGCGTATACAATCTGGCTTGAAGGTCCGTAAATAGCATCAGTTCTGACGCGAGAAAACAAGTCATCAGCGTCCAGATTCACAAACTATTCTGAGTATCGTGTTTAGTCTAATGCTCGAGAATTTTCTTTATTTCAAAGAAAAACAATTTCCCATTGGCTAAACCGTTTAAACCATGCTCTGGTAAAAGGAGGCTTAACTCTTTACCACACAATCTCGACTTTTAACGACCCTGAGAAAGAAGCCTTTTGAAAACATTGTGGGAAAAGGAGAAAATGCTGGTAACCAGCATTTTCTCCTTTTCCCACAATGTTTCCTAACCTTCCCAAAACAAATTTCAATTTTTAAGTCACATTTATTTTGTTGTCTGCAAATGCTTTCACTTTGGACAAGTCTAAATTTTTTTCGTTTAGTAAAGGGTTAGTGCATCTCCGTGGTGCATTATACCAAGCTAGTCATCACATAATAATTATGGATCCATAAAAATCCGTTTTGTCCATCAACCGACTGAATCGTGAGGTACACTGGTCCTTTTTACGAGTACATACAGTAAACTGATCAATAGCAAAAAGTTTCGACCCAGACTGGCATGCATTTTACCAAAACCGTGTTGCTTTCAAAATCGTCAATTGCAATCCCGGGTTTTAAAGACCCTGACGGAGGAAGCCTTTTGAAAACATTTTGAGAAAAACAGAAAATGCTGGTAACCAGCATTTTCTCTTTTTCCTACAATGTTTTCTATTCTTCCACGGGCAAATCCTGTCATTTGAGTCACATCTAATTTGTTGTCTGCAAATCTTTTCAACACAGATTTAAATTGATAAAAAATCCATATGTCATGCAAATCTTTGATCTACTTTCTATAGCGCCTATAGATTTTGTTGGCGGTGAAGCGCCATGTACTTCCGGTTTAGGTAGTAACAATAGTAGGCTGAAGCCAAATAGCATCAGATATTATTAGTTACAGAAAAAAGGATGTACCATGTTTCACATAAATTTTTCTTCTCCGAAAAGTTTGGAACATTTAATGGAGGAAACAAGATAAAATGAATCGGATTTATAAAAACGTAAATTGAAACCGCCATAATCACGGATAATGCCCGCTAATAGTGTTTACAAAGGTTGTAATAATGAAGTGTAGAAATTGTCATCCATTTCATGTTTATTTCAAACGACGGATCGAGATTTTCAATTACTGTATTGCCTCAGACGCTTTTATATTTTACAGAGGAAATAAAAGAACAATAACCACGCACAATTTATTTAAATAACTATTGAATACACGTTTTTTGTCAACTCAAAACCGGTACTTTTCAACAATGAATGAGCCATGCTCTGGTAGAAAGGGGGGCGGTTTAAAGCATCTCCGTGATGCATTATACCAAGCCAGTCATCACATAATTTTGGATCCCATTAAATCCTTTTTGTTTAACAACCGACTGAATTATGAAGTAGATTGGTCCTTTGACATTCAGAAAATTTAAAAATTTAAAAATAGCAAAAAGTTTCGGCCCATGTCAGCCTGCGCGGACTGCGCAGGCTGACATGGGCCGATGCTTTTTGCAGATGTAATTAAGCCCCCTTTTCAAAGAGCATGGCTCAAACATTTTTGGAATTATATTTTTGTTATGTGACTTTCCTTTGTCGACAAATAAATTTACTTCGTTCCTTTGCAAAGACTAACAACCAACTTAGCTGCGAGTGAAGAGAACAATTCGTTATAGGCTGGAACAGGCCTAATGCCATGGGTTGCACGGCGTAGATCTAGGATCAGATTGCATGTTATATACAGTATGATCTGGATCGAATCTATCTTCAAACACTACCTAATTCGACAAAAGGTGTGAAAGGCTTACACGAGATTTTGTTCTCAAAAAGAAAACTTGATTGTCGTATAGATTATTAATATTTGAAAAAAAAAAAAAGATTTCCGCATACAAAAGTCCAGAAAATTGGCTTTTTTTCATGTTCGTAGTTCAGTTATTTGTGATTAAAAATCAATTCTGAAACACGGTATACATAATTAAGCCATGCTCTGTGAAAAGGGGGCTTAATGCATCTGCGAAAAGTATCGACCTAGGTCAGTCTGCGCAGTCCGCGCAGGCTGACCTGGCACGAAACATTTCGCAACTGGTCAGTTTTCTGCATGTCCAAGGGCCAGTGTACCTCATGATTCAGTCGGTCGTTAAAAAAAGTGGCTATTATGGATCCATAATTATGTGATTGCTTAATTGGTACGATGCATCACGGAGATGCATTAAGCCCCCTTTTTGCCAGAGCATTGCTCAATTTCAAGTCGGCGGCACGAGCAATTTTCTCTTTTGTCACGATGTTTTCAAAATAAGGCGACTGCAGTACGAAGGACGTCGTCTGTAGGCGTATTATGCAGTGTTTAAAACTGTATGGGACACCCTTTAAACCCGATTTAACATGACGAGGTTACCGCAAAAACACGGACCGAGGCAGAAATCTCTTAGAAAATACGAATTATAATAGGAGTAAAGTTTTCTTGTGACAAGCGGCTATCCTTTTTTTACCACTATGTTTTTCATTCAGTTGTTCATAGCTTTTTGTTTAGTCTTACAAAAACCTTTGCAGCAATGAGTTAACAAGATTTGAAATTACCGTGCATCCATGAATAAAGAGATTCCAGCAAAATCTTCATCGAAACTAGCCAATGAAAATGCCCAAACGGCATCTAGTAGTTTTCAAAATTCTCTCTCTCTCTCTCAAGCTTTTGCAGACGGCGTAGATCAAGATCAGACTGCACAAAACGTGCAGTCTGACCTTGATCTACACAGTCCGCTACCTCATTTTTAGACTAAGACGAAAGTCGTTTTCAATAGCAAAGGAAGTCTGATTTTAGAACTCGGAAAAAAAAATTCAAAATTTCCGGAGTTTGTATTGAAAGAGTTCAAGACGCAAAACGCTATTATTAACAACATGTGAACAAAATAGCGACATTATTATACCCTTTTTCATACCTATTTGGTTATCTCCAAGTATGTTACAACCGAGACAAAAGTGTCCCGATGTGAGAAAAAGGTCAGGACCGGAAAGAGATTTATGCCATTGTCCAATTTTCCGTGGAATTTTTTCCGGCCATTCTCTCTGGTCAGGACGTGGACACGGTCAATACATGCTAATAGGCCGCTGGACAAAAACGAATTGCTGTTTCGTTTTATGGAAGACGAACAAATTAGCGGATAAAATGCGTCGCAGCAATTATGCGGCTACTGCAGCCAGGACCGGGGAAAAAAACCTGATGACCCCGAAATATTCGGTTATTTTCTGCCTGCCACGAGGCAATTAGTACTGTCAATATCTGAGTGAATCAATACCCTGATAATTGGAAGTCATTTGTCGCTGTCATAAAACAATAATGAAACGTAGTATACAGCAGAAAAAATAAAACGGTAAACAGTACATTACTTTTGTGCCAAACATTCCGGGGATTAACAGATAAGCTAAGTATCATTTGCATAAGATGAACGGTTTTCATAAATTGTTGTCAGACTTTTTTCTTAACACTTTCAGCGCTACAGCCGAAAACAGTGACTTTTGCGAACGGCATAGATCAAGATCAGACTGCACAGAACGTGCAGTCTGATCTTTGATCTATACCGCCCGCTTGATTAGACAAGCCTATACAATAAAAAGTCTTTCCAAATTTCAATGAACAGTATTTACAGCCGTCAAAAGAAGTCGATTTTATTTTTAAAATAAAATATGTGAGTCATGCTCTGTGAAAAGGGGGCTTGATACATCTGCGAAAAGTATCGACCCAGGTTGGCCTGCGCAGTCCGCAGACTGAAACTTTTCGCTATCGGTCAATTTTCTTTATGTCAAAGGACCATTCTACCTTATGATACGGTCGGTTGTTAGACATAATGAATTTTATGGCTTCCTAATTTTGAGAGGTCTTGCTTCGTATGATACATCACAGAGATGCATTAAACCCCCTTTTGCCAGAGCATGGCTTGTTTATTTGGCACTGAAACAGTTAATACAAATAATCTTGTTTAGAAGCTTTCTTGTCGTCATCACAATGAAATGACCAAAGCTATAAAAAGATTTACCCTTAGGCTGCTAAGCGCGACTCACGGACCTTTTGCGGACAGTGTAGATCCAAGATCAGACTGCACAGAACGTGCAGTCTGATCTTGGATCTACACTGTCCGATAAGGAGATATTTCCCTAACCACCATTACTTTCAAATAGCAAAATTCGGGTTTTTTTTTTTTTAACATAGGCCCTAAAATTTCATTTAAGTTATATAGCAGGATAAGGGTTAAAGAAACTAGACATCCCCAAGTCCTTTACATGTCACTCGATCAGGGAAAAAAACTCAAAGGGCCGTAACTTCTTTAATAGTTGACCATTTATTACGAAAATTACAAATGCACCAGTTTCCCGGTAAGCAGACTTCAATTAAAATTTCAGTGATAGTAGTTTAAAACTGTAGAAGAAGGAAGGTGGCAGTCCACGCAGGCTGACCTGGGTCGAAACTTTTCGCTATAAGTCATTTTTTTTTTGTATGTTCAAAGACCATTTTACGTCATACTTAAGTCGATTATTAAAAAAAAAGTGGCTTTTATGGATCCATAATTATGTGATGACTTGCTTGGTATAATGCTTTACGGAGATGCATTAAGCCCCCTTTCGCCAGAGCGTGGCTCATATCATTTTCATAAAAAAAAAAAAAAGAGAGAAATCTGACTGGATTTAACACAATATCTGACGCCATATTACTATCCGCCACAATTACATTTCGCATCCAATCAAAATCGTCCAGTGTCTCACGTGCGAATTACAACAGATGGATCTTGTGCTTGCTTGGGGGTATAAATGAGTCTATAACCAAATTAAGTGTCCTTAAAGGGTCAGAAAAGCCCCTCTAACTAGGTTCACTTTCTGTCCTTTATTCTCTTTCACGCGGACTAATGTCAAATTGCCGAGATCTAATGATGGTAACCTGCATTGGAGAGTTTGGCCGCTGGCAATGGCTCTGACACTCTCCCATGACAATCAATATACGATTCTTGTCTCTCTCTGGTACCGCAGAGAAAGTGACGTCTTCATTTGCTCTAAGTCGCTTCTGTTTGCATATCATTTGAGCAAACGTGGACACAATCACTATAATATTGGCCCGCAAAAAAAAAAAAAAAAACATGCGAAATGAGACCTTCGGACATTTGCGTAAAGTGTCGTCCCGGATTAGCCTGCGCAGTCCGCCCAGGCTAATCCGTGACGGCACTTTACGACTATATAGGATTTTTTCATACAGTAGACTTTCGTGAAACGGAAAATCGCTCCAAAACGAGAAGTGTCGTCTCGGATTAGTCACAGACTGAATAGGCTGATCTTGGACGGCACACCTTTACGCATATGTCCAAAGGCCCCTTATCGTGTGCTGCGTGCCAATAAGTCATGCATTATAAAAATATAGCCCATAACTACTGTGCCCTTTCTTTTTGAGTCTAAATTCGTGACAAGGTTACCAAATCAAGCTTCCCCATTGGCTAAAGTTTTGTAAGATTGCAATGTAAGTTCACTGATTGGTCATCAAATTGACGCTTTCATTGGTGGCAAAACTTCACTTGTCCGTATCGAAACTCAACATGTGCGTCAAAAAGCCTCTTCTTTTGCTTACTAGTAACCCTTTACCACACGACAATACTTAAGATATTATATTTCCAAATCGAAAGCATTTGCAGATGACAAAATAAATATGATTCAAAAGTTGAAAAGTGTTTTTTTTTTTAAAGAAGAGAAAACATTGTGGGAAAGGGAGAAAATGCTGGTTTCCAGCATTTTCTCCTTTTCCCTCAATGTTTTCAGAAGCCTTCTTCATCACAGTCGTTAAAAGGCGGCACTGTGTGGTAAAGGGTTAAATATGTTACTTTAACACAAATACGTTGACTTCTACCCTAAAATAATATCAACCCTTAGGCCGCTAAGCGCCACTCAATGACCTTTATTGGCAGTGTAGATCAAGATCAGACTGCACAGAACGAACGTGCAGTCTGATCTTTAATCTACATTGTCCGTTAAGGTGTTATTTCCCCCATAACTTTGAAATAGCAATATTTTGGTTTTTACTATCGACATGAACGTTTCATTTTAGTTATTGAGCAGGTTAAGGGTTTAGACACTAAAACTGAATTAGTAATGCGTATAACATGTGAGCCATGCTCTGTGAAAAGGGGGCTTAATGCATCTGCGAAAAAGTATCGACTCAGGTCAGCCTGTACAGTCCGCGCAGGCTGACTTGGGCCGAAACTTTTTGCAAGACGATGAATTTTCTGTATGTCCAAGGAACTTTCTACCTCATGATTCCGCCAGTTCTTACACAAAATGAATTTTATGGATCCATAGCTGTGTGATGTCCCTTCTTGGTATAATGCATCACGGAGATGCATTAAGCCCCCTTTTGCCAGAGCATGGTTCATCTATTTATTCAAAGTTGTTCTATTATCTTCTACTATTAGACAAATGTTGAGTATCGTTATGAACGTAGTGTCATTGTATCAAAGCGTGATCATTTTACAATAAAGTCTTGAACTTCTGTCTGATCTTATCTTCTAGCCATTTAGCTCGATAGTCTCATAAAACAAACAATTATCTGGTTTGTGCTGGCTCAGATCATTGCTGGTTGAGTCAACAGTAGCAGAAGAAGAATATTTTGGATTTCCACTTGAGAGAAAGTAGCCTGGGTGCCTGTCTGATCATTGTTTCCTTTTTTTATATTTGGACGTTACTTTGTCAAATATGACAAAGCAACGTCCGAGTACATAAAATGAAAAAAATGATCGCGCTAGAATCCAGGCTTAAGTGAAGTGAAAGATGCATTGACCCTTAACAAGAGCAGATGCTCGATCAGTGAAAAATGCCACCGCTCACGTCAGATTCTTGCTTTAAGTAATGGTCCACAAAACGATATCCAAATTAGTTTTGACTGACCTTGCTTCCTTGAAAGAAAACATTAAATGAGTCGTGTTCTGGGAAAGGGGGGTTTAAAGCATCTAAGTAACGCATTATATCAGGTTGTCACATTATCAAGGATCCATAAAATCTACTCGTATTTAGTCTAACAACCAAGTGAACCATGAGATAGAATGGGCCTTAACCCTTTCAGCGCCATAGGCGAAAACAGAGACTTTTGCGGAGGGCATAGATCAAGATCAGACTGCACAGAACGAGCAGTCTGATCTTTGATCTATGCCCTCCGCTTGTTTTGTCAAGTCTATATGATAAAAATCTTCCGGAGACTCAGTGGATTGTATTTACAGCCATCAAAAGAGGCCGAATTAGTTTATTTGACGCCGAAAGAGTTAAAACTGCAGAAACTTTACAAATAGCAAAAAGTTTCGACCCTTGTCTGCCTGCGCGGACTGCGCAGGCTGACATGAGTCGATACTTTTTGCAGATGCATTACGCTCCCTTTTCACAGAGCATGTTTTATATTCTAGGATTGTTTTGATCGATTTTGCTTCTCGAGAGAGTAAAGAACATTATAAGTGATGAAAAGATTCATTCATATTTTGCGGGGAAAAACAAGGAGCTGATCAAATGAAAAAGATAAGCGCTGTCGTCTTTAAAATCTGTAAATAAACTGCACGCTCTATTGCATTAAAATTCTTGCTTTCAATTTTTCCATTCATCAAAATATGCTGCTTGTCTTCGTCTGTTTATAATTGGCTGTGAACGTGACAAAGATGGGCAACCGTCTTATTTCAACGCTGCAAACGTGGCAAAGAAAAGCAATCGTCTAAATCCACGCTGCAAACGTGGCAAAGATGAATAATCGTCCTAATCCACACTGTAAACGTGGCAAAGATGAGCAATGGTCTAAATCCACGCTGTGAACGTGGCAAAGAGGAACAATCGTCTAAATCCACGCTGTGAAAGTGGCAAAGATGAACAATCGTCTAAATCCACGATGTAAATGTAGCAAAGATGAGCAACCGTCTAAATCCACGCTGTGAACGTGGCAAAAATGAACAATCGTCTAAATCCACACTGTAAGCGTGGCAAGGATGAGCAATCGTCTAAATCCACGTTGTAAACGTGGCAAAGATGAACAGTCGTCTAATTCCGCGCTGTAAACGTGGCAAAGATGAACAATCGTCTAATTCCGCGCTGTAAACGTGGCAAGGGTGAGTAATCGTCTAAATCCACGCTGTAAATGTGGCAAAGAGGAACAGTGGTCTAATGCTACGCTGTAAACCTGGCAAGGATGGGTATTCGTCTAAATCCACGCTGTAAACGTGGCAAGAATAAGCAATCGTCTAAATCTACGCTGTAAACTTGGCAAAGATGAACAATGGTCTAATTTCCATTTAATTAATGTTTAAGACTATTATCTGAAACAAAATGATTGAGAAGGTTCGCTTAGCTAGATTTTTAGTATTTCGTCAATATTGTCAAGAACCTCTATAGGCTCTGTACCAGTGAAACTGAAACATAGAGAATGAAGTATAAAATGTCATATTTTTCCTGGGCTTCAAACATCAAAAAATCTTTCGCTTGAAATAACTTACTAGCGGCACTAGCCTGTTTAAGAATATCAGTCATCAATTGTAAATATGTAACCAATTTTGACCGTATCATGAAAACCATTTTTTGTTGTGACTTTCTCATCTGTTTCTCAAGAAGGCCCAACGACAGCTTTAAGGTGGGTAACAGTTGCATCATAGTTTATCTCAACAGCTGTCACTGGCTACCTATTTTCTTGACTTCATGTCAAAAAATGTTGGAAGTTCTAAGTTTTTCTGTCGTCCGAATAGTTAAAAAAAATATCGCAGAGTGTGGATCAAGATCAGGGTCCGTATTCACCAACCATTCTCAGGAACATTCTTTTTCTCATTCTTCAAGATTTTCTGAATGTGAAAGTAACACAACTTCTGATTGGCTAAACCATTTCTAACAGTGAAAGTAACACAACTTCTGATTGGCTAAACCATTTGGTTTTTAGGCTAATCAGAGGTTTATCTACTTTCACATAACAAAGTAACAAAAAACATTACACTACAAGGCGTACTACTAAAGGGGCGGTATTCTTAACCAATCAGATGCTTAGTCTTGGAACTCTATTTAAAATGGTCGATAAAATACGGACCAGGAGAGGTGTGAATGGTCGGATGGCGAGAGTTCGTCAGATTTATTTTCGATCGAAGACAGAACCCCTAATCAAACACAATAAAATTCGAGAAACATGCATTCTACGCGCTCGCGATTTCGTGACATCTGAGATTCATGATTGATCCTTTATGGTACAAACACCAACAATTTGAGTCACGCTCTGGCAAAAGAGGGCTTAATGTATCTCCGTGATGCATGCCACCAACTAAGTCATCACATGATCACAGATCTATGAAATCCATTTTGTCTAACAACCGACTGAATCATGAGGTAAACTGGTTCTTTGACAAGCACAAAATTTACCAATAGCAAAAAGTTTCGGTCCAGGTCAGATTGCGCGGACTGCGCAGGCTGACCTGGATCGATACTTTTTGCGGATGCAGTAACTCCCCTTTTAACAGAGCATGGGTCATTTATAATGTTATCAGTTTTGAAATAGTATTTCAAAAAAAAAAACATTGCACGTGGCAATAAGTTGCTCTAGCTTTGCACGGTTCTATTGCATTTTTTTGAAAGTGATTTTTTTACCGAATGTAGGTACATAGTTTTTATTTTTAATCATCCTGAACTTTTTAAATAACTCTGTTACTCAAAAATTTATGTTCATATGCGCTCAATGCCATTGGCTGTCGATGCGTACGTAATAAAACACCATTCATTCCTACTATTGATAAACAGTGTTTCATTTTCGAAGGATCTCCCGCGAAGTTTTCCCTTTGAGTGATTTTCCGAACGGAATTGATATTTTCTAAAATTGGACTGTACATTAATGGGTTAAATAACCTCCTGTCATCCTTTAACGAACAATCGAGATTTTGAAAAACATTGTGAGAAAAGGAGAAAATGATGATAACCAGCATGTGCCCACAACGTCTTCTCCTCTTAACCCTTAACTCTTTACCAAACGACAAAATTGAAGACTTGTTCAAATTGAAAGCATTTGCAGACGACAAAATAAAAGTAACTCAAAAGTTAAAATTTCTGTTTGGAAGGGTAGAAAACGTTTTAGGAAAAGGAGAAAATGCTGGTTACCAGCATTTTCTCCTTTTTCTACAATGTTTTCAAAAGCTTTCTTTTTCAGGATCGTTAAAACTCGGGATTGTGTGGTAAAGAGTTAAAGCACTTTTCACGACCATAGTTGCTTTAGCGGCCAGTGTAGATCAAGATAAAGTTGCACAAAACATGCAGTCTGATCTTTGGTCTACAGTGTCTGCTGTGCTGAAACATTGTAAATAAGAGCAACCATAAGTTGCAATTTATCCAGGTCTTATTTCTGGGATGAAAATCTCTGTTGGTTTTTTTTTTATTTGGGGCTCTAAGGGTTAAAGACAACATTTCATGTTTTGAGTAACATTTATTTTGTCGTCTGCAAATGTTTCCAATTTAGTGAGCTTAAAATTTTGTCGTCTGGTAAAGTGGTGGCAATAATGAAGGATATCAAAAACAGTATAACAGCAAAGTAAAGTCATGTAACAGCAGGGATTATCTTTGGTCGTATTCACCATATCTATTCTAAATTCAAAGGCAAGTCATCTAACTGGCTAAGACAGAACGACCGACTAACCGACTGCATAACTGACCGACAGATTCACAGATGAATTACCTCAAGTGAAACCCAAACAATTTTTCCAAACACTTTAAGTCTATTTTGGCATAATTATGTACAGAGCGAGAGAGAGAGACAGAGACAGAGACAGAGAGACAGAGACAGAGAGAACTGACTTTTAAAGAACAACAGTAATAGGTCCTGTATCACCTAAAGTTTCCTTACACGCTCCGGACAAAACTAAGAACACATTACTTTTTCCCAGAGAAGTTAGCGCATTGTAGTTCTAGTCACGTGGTCATTATTCATTAGAAGAAAATGGAAACAGAAATACTGAAATTCAAAGTTTTGTCCAAAGTACGCGTTTTCTCCTTTAAAACTTTCAGGTTTATTTTAGCCATAAATTCAATTCTGCAGATCATCTGCACCTGACATAATTTCGAGTTAACACAGAACGCTACGATCAAGATCTCCCGCCAGTTTCACGCAGAGACCTGTCAAAACAGCGCGCCACTCTGCAGCGGTTCAAGACATTGCACACTGTAATCAAAGACTGGTTTTGTCACTCTCTCTTATGGAATAATTCATTTTTCCTGATCTATTGACAAAACTAGCCGTGGGCTGCACGGATTTCCAGAGCTAATTTCTGTTCCCAATTAATTACACTGTAAATTTCATTAGTCCTGCGACCGCAACCTAATTTCGTCAACTGTGGACTCCACCAAGGAGGGCCATTACGCGCCTGCCTATTTTGAAGACGTTTGACGTAACATAATTTATTACTTGTATTCTGTAATGAAAATAATAACAGATGTGAATTCTGGCTTGACAAATTTTGAATGGCAAATGGCCCCTTTCAAGTCGGTTTTGATAAAGATATTAAAGGCCATAAGCAAATCACAGTACTTTCGTGGACGGTGTGAAGGTCAGATTACAGAAAAAAAGAGTATCTTCAAATTGTCTGTAGGGAAAATTAAGAGTGAGGGAGAATGGAGAGAGAGAGAGAGAGAGAGCAAGCAAAATTTCAATTCATTTATACATTTGGCAACCAGTCCGAAAGACAGTATGCGAGTACTTATGCATTGTATGGATAAAAATGATTGGCATGCAGAATGAAGTCAGCACTGATTTCACTGACATCATGTCCTTCGGTGGTAAGCGATTTCTTGATAATTTCATCCTTTGGCAAACTCTTTCTTTCCCCACTTCTTTCTCTCTCTTCTCCACTCTCTCTTCTTCGCCTCTTTCTTCTCCTCTGTCCCAACTCTTTAGCAAACTCTTTCTTTCCCCCTTCTTTCTCTCTCTTCTCCACTCTCTCTTCTTCGTCTCTTTCTTCTCCTCTGTCTCAACTCACTCTCTGTCTCCTCTCATTTTGCGGACTTGATTAGTTGTCCGGTCAGGTGGCAGAGCACTTGGAAACTTGTTCAAGGCTGAAGCAGAAGCTCGGGGCAACATGATTCGCCATAGCCAAAAACAAGTTTCCAGGTGTCCTGCCACCTGACCGGACAACGAATTTATTATACTGCAAAGTTTTAATATTCCAGTGAAATTTCCCTGTTTTATTCTCATAAATCGAGTACGCTTACGAAATCGAATTTCCCTTCTGAGTGCCCAAACACGCTGAAAAAATGACGTCACTGAAAACTGACGTCACTGAAACCTAGTTAAAACGTGCAGTTTGGTGCACGAAGTCACTGCGATAGATATTCGACGTATTTTTATTTAAACATGGATTGAAACAACTGGAAGGTAAGTAACTGTTCATTTTATGATTTATTGGCAAAATTAAACAACCATTTGTTGCTTCAAACGACCACCAGTTTCTCATTTGTTTTTTTACGTGAGAATGCATGACTTAAAAATAAACGATCTTTTTTTGGGTAGACGATTCGATGCCACCATCTTGGATTTTGCGTGGAAATGTATAAGTATCTACGGCGCTCCCGACAGGGAAACTGTGCTGTACCCTAGGAGCTGCCAGTGTACAGCAATATATATCCAATCAGATCACGAGAATTTTTTTTTGCAGTATAATAATCCATACCGTACAGGGAAGGTAACGTGACACGCTTCTGTGTCGGGCTCAAGTTTGAATATGACATGCTTCGATTGATAAGAAACCTGACAGGAATTCTTACAACAATTTTATTCAACAGTTAAAGATGTTTGTTGAAACATTATTAGTTGTACACTCAGGTGGTAGGGCACTTTGAAACTTGTTCACGGCTGTGGCGAATCATGTCGCCCCCGAGCCGATTCGCCACAGCTGTGAACAAGTTTCAAGGTGCCCTGCCACCTGACTGAATTCATTATACTGCAAAGTTTTACCATTCCATCTTGTATTCAGTGGAATTTTGTTTTGTGGTCTCACTAATCGAGTGCGCTTACGAAATCGAATTTCCTTTCTGAATGCCCCAACACAAATGGTGACGTCTCTGAAATCTGTGTAAAACACGCAGCTCTGTGCTTGAAATCACGGCGATTCGACACACTTTCATTTAAACATGGATTTAAACAACTTCAAAGTAAGTAACTATTCACTTGATAATTGTTAGCAAAAGTAAACGACCATTAGTTGCTTCAAATCAAAAAAATTATTCTAACGTTATGCACAATATATCACCTTTTGACACTTCACGGTTTGTTCAAATGACGAAGGGATGGCTCATTTTAACCCCGTGTAATACATACTCCGATGTTCTCATGTTATATTTGTCATAAAAATTGGCGGCGCTCTGGCAAAAGGGGTAATTAAATCTCCGTGATGCATTATACCAAGCAAGTCATCACAAAATTATGGATCCATAAAATTCACTTTGTCTAACAACCGGCTGAATCATAAGGTAGAATGGTACAAGATTTGCATAACATTTAAAGATAGCAAAAGGTATCGACCATGTCAGCCTGCGCGGACTGCGCAGGCTGACATGGTCGATACCTTATGCAAATGCATTAAACTCCCTTTTCACAAGGCATGTCTCAAACATAAAAGGTAGAAATACATGTACGTACATTTCTATATGTTTCTGTGCGTGAATATAATATAACATGATCATAATGGCCAAATCAGCATTTTGAAACCCAAGCTGGTTCTTTGTGACACAAAAGAGAAATATTAATTCTGAAGGCAATAAACCGTTAATCTGTACCGAGCAATAGCATAGTACTGAATAGCCTGTACAGTTTCGATCCCATCAGAATAGCACTCCAGTGTTGTAGATCATTCCTGGTTTATTTGGTTGGCGCCTAAAGCCGCTCTCAACAACATTACGTTTATATCAAGGAGAAAGCTCATGTATCAACGAACAGACCATAGCGACCAGCGTTTTCGACAAAACGGTCCGTATTCACCAACCATTCTCAAGAGCACTCTTGGTCTAATGCTGGAGTTTTAAAGTAACACAACTTCTGATTGGCTAAACCATTTGACATCAAGACTGAGAATGTTCTTAAGAATGTTTGGTGAATACGCACCCTGGAGATATCGCGCGAATAGCCACAGAGGATCGCCGGGTCCCTCACTGAAACGTGTCGTTTCTGACGGAAATGGCGACATATCACTATTTCAATTTCACCAGGACCCAATGCCTCTATTTTGTACGTACGTGTCCTCCATACAAATCGGTATGAATACCGTCTATTACCCGAGGGATAGACAGTCGCAATAAAAAAGCGGTAACCAGATGTCAAAGTTGTTACATTGTGCCTGGTTCCCGGCAAAAATAAAACAATCATCAAATTCCCAGCGGCTCCACGTTCGATTATTATATTTATCATACAAACGCCTTCTGTCCTTTTGAGCTTTGATAAGTTATACAAGTAAACATATAAATGAACCATGCCCTGGTAAAAGGGGATTTAATGTATCTCCGTTATGCATAATACCAAGCAAGTCATCACATAATTATGGATCCATAAAAATCCATTTGGTGAACCGATCGACTGAATCGTGAGGTACACTGGTCCTTTGACATGCAGAAAAATTTACAGAAAGCAAAAAGTTTCGATCCAGGTCAGCCTGCGCAGACTGCGCAGGCTGACCCGGGTCGATACTTTTTTTCCCGGATGCATTAAGCCTCCTTTTAACAGAGCATGGCTCAAATAGATACGAGTGTGTCAGTCTTGCTTTGAAGCCTATTTACAATATTCATCACAGTTTCAGGTAACTCTAACGCACTTAACATGACAGATATTCGACGCTTCTAAATGTTTGCATGCTATGCCCTTAAAGAAACCTTGCAGGTGACGAACTTGCTATAAATACATTTGTATAACTGGGAACATGAACATTAATATAGGAGGAAACATTGTGGTAAAAGGATATATTATTCGTAACGATTGATTTTCATGGGTGAAATTATCAACGAAAGGAAAATCTATTAGATGGCATGAATATTGTGCAAAATTAAGCATCTGCCTCCCCTATCCCCCGTGCCTTCAAAAGTTTTCTACAACGGTGACCTAAAAGTAATATTTCTGTAGTAATCTTTAAAAAAAATTCAAAATGTAGTGTAAATATGGACTGAGTAAATACTAAATTACGCAAGAGAATTAACAAGCGCGGAAAATAGAATGCACAGCATAGCGTAATTGCTTGCAATAGCACCTGTTCTTTCTCCCTACAATATTTCAACAATAGGGCCATTGGCCCTAAAGCGCTCACCTGAGTAAAGCCATCTACAGCTGATAAAGCTGAAGAGAGCCTGGTTTTAATGATGAAAAACAAATGAGTGTAAGTGACCTACTTTTTGAACCATTGTGACCTAATCTCAAACTTGTCCAAGATATCATTGAGACAAACATTCTGACTAAGTTTCATGAGTATCAGGCTGAAATGTAGCCTGTATGGTGCACACAAGGTTTTTTCTATGATTTGGTCCAGTGACCTACTTTTTGATCGGATATGACCCACTTTGAAAGCTGTCCAAGATATCACAAAGACAAACTTTCTGACCAAGTTTTATGTGTGTCTGGCTGAAAATGTGGCCTATAGAGTGCACACAAGGTTTTTCTTAGATTTAGCTCAGTGACCTACTTTTTGACCCGAAAAAAAGCTGAGCTAAAATCAACAATTCATATCTATATATGATAAAGGATGTAAATTATAACTTTTTCCATGTTTCACTCTGCAATGAAAGTTAAAATGCTTGAGGACCAAAGGCATGGTTAACTCTGTACCACACAACCACAAGTTAAAACGACCTGAAGCTTTTAGCAAACATTCTGGGAAAAGGAGAAAATGCTGGTAACCAGCACTTCTTCAAACGCTTTGAATTTAGACAAGTCTAAAAATGTAGATCTGTGCTAACCCTTAAGCTGCTCAGCGCTTCTTGCTGACCTTTTGCGGACGATGTAGATCAAGATCAGACTGCACAGAACGTGCAGTCTGATCCTGGATCCACACTGTCCGATTAGGAGATATTTTTTTTCCTCAAAAAAAAAAAAAAAAAATTCAAATAACATTATTCAGCTTTTTTACTATCGAACTGAAAGATTTATTTCACTTATTTAGCAGGATTGAATACCAACTCAGAAATTCCTCATTTCTTTGGAGTTCTAAAAATAGATTTCCACTTCTACTGAAGATGAAAATTCGGTCATAAATATTGTTTAGTATCTTGTAGCGGTCGGTGTAGATCAAAGAATGTGCAGTCTGATCTTGATCTATGCGTGACGCAGCCTCGGCAAACCGTCCTCCAAAGATAAGTAATTTCGCCACTGGTCAAACAGTTTTCTTTTCCATACCTGATAGTCTTGTCGCTTCTAAAATAAACGTTTTATGTCCAGTTTCTTATAGGGATGTTTACATTTCAGGGCTGCCTTTCACCTAACTGCGTATACACGAGATTTACGTACGCAGTTTAAGTCACCAAGCATCAAGTCTGAAAACAAGTTTCACTTAACTGTATCACTCTACGATTTGAGTAATTATTTACCTAAGTTTACGCCGGTGTAATGCAGAGAAATGACCCTCCCCTACAAAATGACCCATGGGTCATTTCACTACGTAGAGGAATGACCGACCGGGTCATTCCTCTACGTAGTGAAATGACCCGTGGGTCATTTTGTAGGGAAGGGTCATTTCTCTGCATTACGCCGGCTCATACTTTTTGGTAAAGCAGAGATTGTATGTGTGTATAGACAACCCCAAATAATTTGCGTAAGTCTAAAAACTTTAGTGAAAGGCAGCCAAGGACAGTAACCCCTTACATAGCATAAGGGCGATAGCGTGTCACTTGCTAAGGATAGGACCAAGTGGCTTTCCGCTAGAAATATATGAGCCATGATATCACAAAAGGGGGCTTAATGCATCTCCGTGATGCATCATACCAAGCAAGACATTGCATGGTTAGGGATCTATAACGTCCGTTATGGCTAACAACCATCTGTACAATATCATAAGGTCAGACTGGTCCTTCGACATACAGAAAATTGAGCAACAGCGAAAAGTTTCGGCCCAGGTCAGCCTGCGCAGTCTGCGCAGGCTGACCTGAGTCGATAATTTTCGCAGATGCATTAAGACCCCTTTTCAGAGAGCGTGGCTCATACACATGTAAAGTAAAACTTAGCAAAATTTTATAAAAGATGAACTTCATTCCCAAAACAAACACCCAAAACAATTTTGAATTTCATAATACCAGTTCTGCATTGTTGTTTTTGTTTTGTTTGTATACAAGTAACACAGTAACTAACTAGTTTTAAATATAAAAAAAACCCCACAAATTCCAAATTTTAACGACCCCGATGAAGAATGCCTTTTGAAAACAATGTGTGAAAAGGTTTAAAAAACGCCTACAGCCATTGATGAAACAAAAGATCTGAGAATTCATATCGGATTCCCCAAACACGAGATTTATTTATTGACCGTCGACGTCAACACAGAGTCTCGATTTCGCGAATTAAATGACCGCCTGACATGATCAAATCATTTAATTCAGACAATGCAGGAAAGACACGTCTTGAAACCGGGGTGCAAGCGAACGAATAACACTTCCGGTTTCTGTCGGGGAGAATTGCGTAACATATTTAAAATCCGAATAATTACTCGTGGAAAAGTAATCATTTTTCATTTTAACCCTTTACCACACAATCCCGACTTTTAACGACCCTGAAAGAGAAGCCTTTTGAAAACATTGTGTGAAAAGGAGAAAATGCTGGTAACCCACAATGTTTTCTGCCCTTCCCAAAACCAACTTCCATTATTTGGTAGTATTTATTATGTCGTCTGCAAATCCTTCCAATTTGGACAGGTCTAAAATTTTGTCGTTTGGTAAAGAGTTAAACAGCAGTGAGACTTTGGCGTTTTCTGTAGCTGGGACTAGAAGTTGTTGATCCAAGGCTCAAGTCAGAGACTTTTTCTTTCCAAAAATAAATCTTAGCCATGCTCTGTGAAAAGGGGGATTAATACATCTGCAAAAGGTAACGAACCATGTGAGCCTGCGCGGACGGTATGGCTCGAAACCTTTTGCTATTTTTGAATGTTCTGTTTGTCCAGTGATCAGTATACCTCATAATTTAGTTGGTTGTTAGACATCCTGGGTTTTATGGATCCAAAATTATGCTGTGAGTTGCCTGGTATAATGCATCACGGAGATGCATTCAGCACCCTTTTGCCACAGCGTGGCTCATTTTATTTGCAGGAAATGCACCCGTTACCCTTTACCAGATGGCAAAATGTTAGATTCGTCTGTTTAGTTTAAACATATTTTATTGCCATAATTTATATACATATAAAATTCATAGTTACAAGCGAGAAAAGCGGCAAATGTGTTGAGCCACAGGTTCGAAACTTAGTTACGGCTCTCCCCATAAGTCACTGCTCTTCCCATTGGTTACGACTGTCTCAATAAGTTACGACTCTCCCCATAAGTTACGGCTCTCCCCATTGGTTAGGGCTCTAACCATAAGTTACCGCTATCCTTATTGGTTACGGCTCCCCCAATGAGCTACGGCTCTCTTCATTAGTTACGGCTCTCCCCATCGGTTACGACTCTCCCCATTAATTACTGCTCTCCCCATAGGTTACCACTCTCCCCATAAGTTACGGCTCTCCCCATAAGTTACGACTCTCCCCGGATGATTGCATGAATTCGTCTGTCATGAAAGCACTTGGAGATGACAAGCTAAGTATGGTTCAAATTGTGAGATTTGTCGCTGAAAGGGTAGAAAAACATCGCGGGAAAAGGAGAAAATGCTAGTTACCAGCATTTGCTCCTTTTCCAACGATGTTTTCAAAAGCCTTCAGTCTCAAGATCGTTAAAATTGTGTGGTTAGGCTTAAGTTTCTATTGTATACTGTGACAATAATAGTTTAATGCTTGGCTGAAAATAAGCGCCTAAATATAAGGCATGGGCATCAAGGTCCGCATTCGCCAAAGCGATCTTAATTTCATTCTAAGTCTAATTCTAGATTTAGAAAGTAACACAACTTCTAACTGGCTTAGCCAGTCTAACTGACTGGTTTAGCCAGTCAAAAGTTGTATTACTTTCAATTTTAGAACATTCTTGAGAATAAGACTAAAATTGCTCTTGAGAATAGTTAGTGAATACGCACTCAAATGATTTAACGTTTAATCAAAGGAACAAGAGTACCAACAATCTGAAACTCTAACAATTAATTTTGATTTGTTTGGTCTTTTGTTCGTTTAATCTTAACCGTATATCAGATATATCCCTGCAACAAGTGCACTTATCCATGTATTTCTGGAGTTCCATAACCAGTGCTTAGCTACCCACTCAGTCTAAGCAACTGGCAGCCCAGAGTTGAAACAAGCGGTAAGACAGGAATCGATCCTGTTGTGTCTTGGTTTTCACAAATCCTCGAAAACAATATTCACCAAAACCAGAATTATAACTCACTCCAAACAAATGATTGGACTTGTCTTTGAAAGGTGTTGGAAAACATTGTGGGAAAGGAGAAAATGCTGGTTTTCAAAAGCTTTCTTTCTCAGGGTCGTTAAAACTCGGGATTGTGTGGTACAGGGATAAGTTTAGAGAATCACAAGAAATCTGAAGAAAGGCGGGGGGGGGGGGGTCTTAAAAAGATATAAAATACAATGTTTAAAGATACATTCTGACAGTCAGATTTAAAAAAAAAATCGCTATTTCAACCTGATAGTGTGTAGCACGGTTCAGAATTTAGTCACCTGTGTAAACATAGATAATCTAACGATATACATGTATATGGAGTAAAGGATAAAGACACTCAAAGGCTTTGTCTTTAATGTAAAACCGGAAACGACATCTGTGATTTCTTTGATGGCCATTAGAAAATGACATGCATTTTCTATCGGTGGTAATCTGTGCAACGTTGCAAACGTTAGGGACAACATTTGGCATAACGATACAAGAATGATTATAGTTCAGTAAAATAAAGAATGAAATGGCCTAAAAACTAGCTGAAACGAGTACAGATATATCTTTAAAAGGGACTGTTTGTTTGTTTTGTATTCATCACTCCTTACTACAGTATTTTAGATATGTCGCCAAGATCAGTGCCCTTATCCTTGTGTTTCCCACAGAGGAGGTCAGGCCAATATTTAGCCACGAGACAGGAATAAATCCTGTCAGTGTTAATTTCATCAGACCTTGGTCAGAAATTCGGCCAAAACCTCACCAACCATTCTTAAGAACATTATTAGTCTTATTCTTAAGTATTTTCTAAGTTTGAAAGTAACACAAGTTCTGATTGGCAAAAACATCTGGCTGAGCCAATAAGAACTTGCGTTACTTTCTAAATCTAGATTTAGACAAAGAATATTCTTAAGAATGGTGGTGAATACGGGCCCTCGATCAGATCTATAACCCTAAATTGTATGTGAAGAGGAAAATTTACTTTTAAGTAGGAATGCTCTTTTCCCAAGTTATTTTCTGTTTTCATAAGCTTACCGTTGAAAAACTATAAAAGCTGTATATGTGCGGTAATGGGTCAATGATTCAAATTTGTGTTCAAGGAGTTTGCTCTAGAAAGGAAAGTGTTAATGTTTCGGTAGAAATTTGTTCGTGCTTTGATAAATCAATTTGACTTCGTCTTCGAACAAAGTGTCACTGTTATCGCCTTAAATTGTTTAACAATGGAGTACAAAGCAAAGTGAACCATGTGAAATTGATTCCGCTGTTCTGTTACGACACTCTTGCAACAAAGTTAGCCATTTTTGTCACGCGCCACATTGTCAATTTCAGTACAACAAACATTTATTGTGTTCAATTTTATCTCATTAACATGCATTGAAATCTTGCATGAGTCAACGAGAGTAACTTCCCTTTAAAGTCAGAGGGTTTTTCTTAATTTGCATGAATAAGCATTTAGGAAATTCGCCTGACGCTTCCTTCACGCTATGTCGCTGTCATCATCTTCTGGCTGAACATTTAAGTGTTTGTCAACGGTTTGATACCCTTTACCAAATTATTACTATGGTAATTGATCGAAGAAAAAAAAAAAAAAAAAAAAAAAATGAGCCATGCTCTGTGAAAATGGGGTTTAATGTATCTGCGAAAAGTAGCGACACAAGTCAGCCTGCGCAGTTCGCGCAGGCTGACCTGAGTCGAAACTTTTTTGCTATTGGTCAATTTTCTGCATGTCAAAGGACCAGTCTTTCTCACGATTTAGTTGTTTGTGTGGGGAAAAAATCGATTTTATGGATCCCCATTATATGATGACTCGCTTAATATAAAGGATCGCGGAGATGCGTTAAACCCCCTTTTGCCAGAGCATTGCTCAATTGCATTAAGGTATTTCAGGTTCTCTTCCTGTCCAGTAGGCTACCTTCTGAAGGAAAACTGTTTTGTTTTTTTTTATTTTGGAGGAGCCAATTTTAATTTTTGACCGGACAACAAAATTGTAGACTTTTCCAATTTGAAAGCATTTGCAGACGACATATTTCTGAATTGGTTGGTTTTGCCTTTAGAATGTAGAAAACTCTGTGGGAAAAGAAGAAGAAGTAAATGCTGGTTACCAGGATTTTCTCCTTTTTCCACTATGCTTTCAAAAGGCTTCTTCCTCAGGTTCGTTTGACAGGGGATTGTTTGGTAATGGGTTAAAAACATACCGGTAGAAGACGAAATTGCGCGTGACGTGAAAGTTCTTTGTCAATGACGTTTTCACAGTGTATTAATGTATGGAATTCGAAAATTTCTTTCAGGAGATATGACTTAACCCTTTACTGCACAATGACGCCTTTTGACGCCCCTGGGAAAGAAGCCTTTTGAAAACATTGTAGGAAAAGGAAAAAATGCTGGTAACCAGCATTTTCTCCTTTTCCCACAATGTTTTCTATCCTATCAAAGAAAAATTGCACCATTTTAGCCAAATTGAAATTGTCGTCTGCAAATGCTTTCAATTTGGAGAAGGCTAAAATTTTGTCGTCTGGTAAAGAGTTAAGCGAGGCTTTCACGGTTAACTCTTTAACATGAAGGGGAAAAAATCTAGACTTGTATTAGAAGCATTTGCGGGCGACAAATTAAACGTCCCTAAACTGATGCGATTTCTCTCTGAAAGGGTAAAAATATTATGGTAAAATGAAAAATTGCTTGTGACCTGCATTTGCTCCTCCCCTCACTATGTTTGCGAATGCCATCTTCTTCAGGGTCGTAACAGGAGTAGCTATGGGCTAGGGCCCGGACTGATACCATATGGCGTGCAACACACGAAAAAGGGGCCTTCGGACATATGCGTAAAAGTATGTCGTCCCAGATCAGGCTGTGCAGTCTGTGACTAATCCGAGACGACACTTCCCGTTTTTGTGCGATTTTCTGTTTCACGAAAGTCTACTGTATGAAAAATTCTTATATAGTCGTAAAGTGTTGTCTCGGTTTAGCCTGCGCGGACTGCGCAGGCTAATCCGAGACGACACTTTACGCAAATGTCCGAAGGCCCCTTTTCGTGTGTTGCACGCCAATTATAACATGTATATGTCTTAGTGGATATTTTCAGTCCAAGAGGAAGGACCAAACTCTGAAAAAAGAAGTTAACAGTTGAACTGATTGATTGAATGGTGCTTTACGCCGCTTTCAACAATATTTCAGTCATATCACAGCGACAGCTCACATATTCATTTATTTCCTGGATTCCATCAGTACTAGGCTAGGGCTTTGAAGTGTCTTGCCCGAGGACACTCCCATGAAAAACCAGTGGATCAGTAAAGCTCGAACCCGGAGCCTCCAGGTCACGAGTTCTACACTTTACCAATGGGCCACGCGGGACCCCGTTACAGTTAAAAGGCCAAAAGTAAACAATATGGGCGTAAACATGTATTTAGATTTATAACCTACCACCCAAAAGTATGAAACTTATTGTAGAGATGACAATCTACTATTATATGGTCCGTCCAAAAGTCGCCGGTGGAACAATGAATTTTAAAACCTGATAAAAAATAAACAAAAGATAAAGCGACTTGGCAACTTTTTACCCAGTTTTAAAATTCATTTTTTTGCCAGCGACTAAAACTTGGACCGACCGTAAAACAACAAATTGTCAACTGTGCAATAATTTCCGCACTTTTAAATGGTATGATTTGAACCTAAATACCCTGTAACACCTACATTGTCACTAGTCACAACTCGGCCGATTCCGTACCTACATCTAACCTCGTCTGTATAAAGGAGGCTTCCATTTTGAACTACCAATCACATGATCTTAAATATGGCGGCGCCCCTGTAGATCGCTTAGCAACGACATGAAAAACCACGGTGAAGTTATTCACTTCTATCGATCTGTCGATGAAAGCTCCCAACGGAATTGATAAACCACGCTAAAAATTGAATGTACAAACTGTTTGCCGACTGAAATATTCTTAGAAAGATAACGACAGAAAATTTACACGTTTTCTTTTTTAAGAGGAGCCTTACAATTTCAATAACGGTAAAGGGGCGTGCTTCCGGAGATGTGCGAAATGTACCGTATAGGTGCATATCAAGCTACGTGATACAGCCGTGGGATTTGATCACCAGATCACCCGAGGTATGCCGAATGCTACAATGTTTAACCCTGGTCGGTACGGGATCTTTGAGAAAAGTAGTTCGATCGATTAACGGGTAAGAAGAAACGGTACCAACTCCATGGCGTACTGTTCAGGGGCTCTACAAGAAGCATTATGAGATAATTTGACTGATTGAATAATCGCAACCCGCATCTACTAACGTAATACAGTATTTAGCCTTGAGCTATATTTCACGCCATTTTGATCTTTTAACCAGCGGAAATGGCGTAACGATGACCTTGTGTTAACATTAATTTGTGAAACGACGTTTTAACTCTTTCTTTTCCTTACTGCTGGGTCTTCATGGATACCTCATCAGGACGACTTTTGAAAACATTGCTCTAAATGGAGAAATTGCTCATTCTGAGCAATTTCTCCATTTATAGCAACGTTTTCCTTGAGGATGCGCCATTATTCATTGAATTTCTTTCAAATTTCTAAATTCTTTAACCCAAGTTTACACACAAAAAAAAACCTTAAAACATTTCATTTTGAACAGTTTAAGTACAACATTATGAAGTATAGAGCTACATTTAGGAAGCTATACGGGTTACTATTTTCATGTCGATGGTACTGAAAGCTCTTTGTTTCATCGCCCTGCTTCTCCCTCCGACCCTTTCTCCTCGGTATTTAAATCTCAATCTGAAATTCAACTTTTGAGAATTTAAATCATCACATCGTTCACTAAAGCTAAACTGAAGTAAGAAGTCACATTATCGTTTGCTAACCATCTTATACTTTACAACAGAGACCTCAGATGTAAGTGGTTTCCGTGGTAGTAAAGTAGAGCGTCGGCCTCGTAACCATAAGTTCACGGGTTCGAGCAGGTGCCAACTTTCAGACCGTTCACTGGTCCACTCATTCGTCGCGAGTACTGGTGTTGTTTCCAGGAAGCAGAATCTACCAACCTACTGACTCGAGAGGTAAGCTGGTCCTTAAACGTGGAGCAAATTAACCAATTGCAAAAAGCTGAGGAGAATGACTTTTGAAACAATGTGGGAAAAGAAGAAAATGCTGATAGCCATATTTTTTTTTCCTTTTCTCAACAATGTTTTCCATTCGTTCGTAAACGTTTTCCACCATTTGAGCCACACTTAATTCGTTGTCTGCAATGCTTTAGATTTGGTCAAGTTCAAAATTTTCGAGTAAAGCGTTAACAGATCCTTGTCCTTGTATACATGTGTATAAATACACACATTTCCTATTTTGATAAAAACGAACATCCCTTCCCCTAAATTACAGCTTGAAATAAACCAATTAACCCTTATCCTGCTCAATAAAAGAAATGAGACTTTCAAGCCAATGGTTATAACCCAAATTTTGCTATTTCAAAGATATTTTTTTTTTTGGGGGGGGGGGGCGGGGGGGAAATATCTCCTTTTCGGACAGTGCAGATCCAAGATCAGACTGCACGTTCTGTGCAGTCTGATCTTGATCTACACTGTCCGCAAAAGGCCATTGACTCGCTCTAAGCAGCCTATGGGTAAAGAATGGCTGAAGGCCGAATGAATCAGGTTCTAGGAATCTTCAGATCTGACAGCATTGAAAAATGAGACCGGACACATTTGAACGAGAATTCTGTAGAACGGTCTCGTGACAGTATAGAGGGAACCATAGAATCTAGAGATGTAAACGAGATTAGAAAAGCGTTAGAATGCCTAGGGCTACTTCAGTTGCTTTAATGTATTGATTGATTGATTGACTGATTGATTGATTGATTGATTGATTGACTGACTGACTCACCGACTGATAGATTGATGGATGGATGGATGGATGGATGGGTGGATGGATTGGTTGGTTGGTTGATGGATGGATGGATGGATGGATGGATTTATTGATTAAATGCTTGAATGGTGTTTAACGCCGCTTTCAACATTATTTCAGCCATATCACGGCGACAGCTCACAAATTCTTGTATTTCCTGGGTTTCACCAGTACTAGGCTAGGGCTCTGAATGCGTTAGTGTAAAGCTTGACTCTGGACCAACATTGTTCAACATTTTGTGATCGCTTCGGGTCGTAACTTTTACCACACAATTACAGGTTTTAACGACCCTGAAGAAAAATCCTTTTGAAAATATTGTGGGAAAAAGTGAAAATGCAGCATTTTCTCCTTTTCCCGCAATGTTTTCTAACTTTCCAAAAGCAAATTTCAATTTTTAGTCACATTTATTTTGCCGTCTGCAAATGTCTTAAATTTTGTCGTTTTGTAAAGAGTTACACGTTCTTAGAATCACAATAACTGGATGTGATTCTCAAGGACTGACTAAATTTCGATATGACGCAATTATTTACTTTCTGAAGTCAAAATTAGACTAAAAATACAGTTTAAACATTGTTAGAATTACAATGACTGGAAGCGATTCTCAGGGACTGACAACATTTCGAAATAACGCAATTTCTTACTTTCTGAATGTCAAAATTAGACTAAAAATAAAGTTTAACCATTTACCACACAATCCCGACTTTTAACAACCCTGAAGAAAAAGCCTTTTGAAAACATAGTGGGAAAAGGAGAAAATGCTGGTAATCAGCATTTTCTCCTTTTTCCACAATGTTTTCTACCTTCCCCAAAACAAATTTCAGTTTTCGAGCCACATTTGATTTGTTGTCTGCAAAAACTTTCAATTTGGATCAGTCTATAATTTTGTTGTTTGGTAAAAAGTTATGCTGGTTGGTGTACACGAGTCTTAAAATACTGTGTGGGTGAAACTTGATCCTCCTCAAGTGAACTAATCAACAAAATCAAACAATATCAAAAGTATACCCAGGCGATTTAAAACAGGCACAGTAAACTACACCAACATCAATTATCGAGAAGGATAGACAAAGATCAGATTGCATGTACGTCCAGGGCTAATTTCTACGCAAACGGATATCAGAGATTGCGGTACGCACGGAACGGTTCACTAAGTTACTGCTTACTGACTGATTTTTTTTAAAAACTGCACCAGGAAAACGAAACATTTACTTGTTTTCCTCTTCACAAAAGATTTCTGTACTTTTGAAAAATTCATGTTTTCGTTTTCTCCAAATGCGTAAAATAGTTTTGATAGGTCTGTTAGAGCCACTTTTATAATAAAACGGCTTTTTGTGATAAAATTTCAATCTCACCGTATTCCTTCAGTATTCACCAAAGCAGAATTCGATTAAAATTACACGAGTATATTCATTTTAAACTGTTTGGGTGAAAGTTGAAGGAATACGGTGAGATTGAAATTTTATTACAAAAAGTCGTTTTATTACAAAAGTGGTTCTGACATAGATCTGAAATAGCCTGTATAGCCTGTACAATAATAATGGAATAACTAGATCTCTTCAGCAATGATAGAGCGAATTCCCAAATCGCGGAACGCCAATTCTATGATAACGAAACACCCAAATCCACTCTGATATTCCGGTCAGTTCTAAATCAATTACGTATGTAGTTCCACGTTATTACATATCCTTTTTTCATTGGAAAAGGGAATCATTTTCCGCTTACAGCTTGCACGAAAGATTGTTTTCATGTCCCAAATCCTACTTTCTCCCGTGGATAGCTCCTATAAGACGGCTTTCCATCAGATTTGTGTAGCAAATCCGCTTACTGTGATCGTCCTTACCCGAACAAAGAAAGACTCTCGGTACGCATGCCCTCGTCGCAATTTACTATAAAATTTTGCACTACTGTACAACCAAACCTCGCTATACTTGCTATCGCTTATACATAAAGCCGAGTACTGTGCATAGTCCTACATACAATAATAATAATAATAATAATAAAATGCGCCAGATTGATGCAAGGGCTTATCAGTCCCCTAAATCAATAAACTACTCATAAGAAACAAAATCAGTTAACCTGCCTTGACCAAACCAAACCTGGCTGTAAAATAATACGTCTGGATCTTGATTAAGGTTACCACACTCGGGTCAGACACATCAATTTAAAGTCTTCATCTTGCCCAAATTGATATAATCAACGAAACCAATTAGGCAATCATTTGGTCCGTGAAAAAAAAAAGCAGACAAAAATACTAGTAAGTCTGAACAGAGGCACACATCGACTTTTTCGGCGTAGCCTGAATGCGCTGTCTTTTGACCGACTTATTGATATTGATACATTTGAGTGAATAAAAAGTAATTCGCAATTGGTCAAAAATGTGCCCATGTTTATTTTGCGGGCCCTTGAAGACCTATGTGGGGACAATGTTTGCTTTGTCTATCTTTTTTAAAGACATTTATCGTTTCTAATATCTTAATATCTTTACAGAGAACTTTAGAGCAATGATTTCGATAGGCACAGAATTGTGACAGGATGTGAATTTAAATCTCTTGACAGCCAATGGCGACTTTTGCAGACCACGTACACCTAGATCAGACTGCACAAAAACTGCAGCCTAATCTATTATCCACACCGTCCGCTAGTAGGATGCCATACTTTTATTAAAATCAACTGGACACTAGGGGAAATCGACTTTTAGACATCGGAAAAAGTGGATTCAATTCACTTAGCAGCGAAAGAATTAAAACAAAACACTGACTTAATAATTTGTTGTGTAAACAATTCACACAAATGACTTCTGTCTAGTTTTTGTATGACAACACAAACTGCTGTCAACAAAGGACACATGGTGGTCGTGAAGGGAAAAAAATCTGTCCCTGCTCCGTAACTCTACAATCAGGGTCGAATCTCGAGAGAATACGAGTGGTAAGTAATATGTATATCAGCCCAGAGGGATTTAGGCAGATAGATGAATGGACATTATGTTTTCGGTGTCTTACGAGACAAGATTATTGTCCCAGTCCTCCTCTTTCATTTTCCGTGGGTTTCTTCGAGTCGATTAAAGCACAGAACCGTGGGGGTGGGGGAGGGGGAGAAATGTCACGGGTCCGAACCCTACCGCTGGCATCAGTATTGGTCGAGGTATCATTCGGCGAAACATTTTTTTTACCTAGTCGTAGTTGCAGAAATTGCTAGGGTAAGTTGGCAGTCTCTGCTGTCCCATTAAAACATCACTGAAAACGGCATTAAATCATATCGTAAAGTTAGTTTTCTCCAACAGTGTCTGATTTGGAAACGTTGAAAAGGCCATTTTATTTTGCAGAATGATACAACGGAAGTCAAAAGGGCTTACAGCCTTCAGGAAGTAACTTATAGTAGGTCTTACGTTGTACAATTCGTCAGTGGACAACGATATATATGGCTAACAAAATCTCGTTTTTATGCAAAAAATCAAACGAAGCATTTCATTGGTTCCATAAAGTTATTTTACGGACCTTTTTGACCAATGAACTTCCAAGTCACGAATCACTTTTCTTGGTCTATATTTAGTAGCAAAATCTACAATTTTAAGTAATACGATCCCAAATTTGTCGTCATGACTAGATTTCGTGTCGAAGAGTTTCCAACTGAAATACGAGTTTTGAATTTTTGAACACAAGCCCGTTTTAGCTCATTAACATTGGTGAAAACGAGAATCCAATACTCATATTTCCAACAGTAAGGAATGGCGAGTAAGTACATGTGTATAAAAAAAGACTGTCGTTGGGGCCGACCATATAAGGTCAGCAGGCTGACAGTAAAACAAACAGTTAAAACTATCAGCGCCATTTGCAAAAACTTGGCGGTTTGGGACTGAAGAGAACGTGCTATGATCTATGCCATCGGCTTGTTTAGGCCAATGAGATAAAAAGCTTCCTGAATTCTTATGGATTTTATCTTCAGCCGAAAAGAAATTGAGTTTATATTTGGGCCATGCTCTGTGAAAAGTATGTATAATTCATTTTCGTAAAGCACTATTCCAAGCAAGTTGTCACATAAGACAAATCCATTTTACATAAAACCCTGCTGAACCACACGGTAGAATGAGGTGGGATGGTCCTTCAACATGCAGAAAATTTACTGACAGCAAAAAGTACCGAAACATGTCAGCCTGCGCAGCCCGCGCAGGCTGACATGGTTCGATACTTTTTGCAGATGCATTGAACCCCCTATTTAGATGCAGTTGAAATTTGTGGGAAAAGGAGATTACCAGCATTCTCTCCTTTTCCCACAATGTTTGCAAAAGCTTTCTTTCTCAGGGTGGTTAAAAGTTGGGACTGTGTGGTACAGAGTTAAGTTCTTTGCCTTCAGTCCGATCATCAGTGCCGATAGAACAATTTCTACCGCATTTTTTCGTTACATGAGACTTCATAACTCCTGTGAAAGTTTTGAAAATCCATATTTGTACTACAAGTCAAGTGAAAAAAATTGATTACGACTGTTTATGAAGTCTGGAAACGAAATGTGTTTATCAAGATTTATATGAAATATTCCCGGACCGTAAGATTATAATTCCCCGAACGAAGTCCGTCCAATCGGCAAACACGAAAACAGTAGTAGTTTACTAGCTGTTCAATATGGTTCTAAATCAATTACGCTATCTGACCGATCTCCCAAAAAGGCCGAGAATATCTTTGTGTGCCCCTTTTCTGAACTTATTAGATTCTCCCCACTCTCTTGTAACCCTTTACCACACATTCCCGAATTTTAACAACCCTGACGAAGAAAAGGAGAAACTAACCAGTATTTTCTACTTTTCTCATAATGTTCCTGCTCTTTTGAGGTCAAATATGATCATTTGAGACCCAGTTAATATACGGAGTGGCTATTTACGGTTAACTGTAATTAGCTAAACAACATACAACTGGCATATGAACAACATATGATAGCCAAACAACATAGAATTGGCTGTTTACAGTTAACTGTAATTAGCCATTTTGACGATTTTTGGATATTTACAGTTAACTGTAAATAAGCAATTCTACGGTTTTTTGGTTATTGACAGTTAAAATTGTATAATTTAACCGAAGTTACTTTTCAATTTGAGCCTGTCTTATATTATGCCGTTTGGTTAAAAGGAAATTCAGTACAAGTACTTAATACTTAAGTCCACTATTGTTATGAACAATGCTCGACCGGAAGTGCATGGCGAATCACCGCTGATTAAAATTTATCTTTGCGCTAAAAAGCGAAATGAATAATTCCACATTCTGAGCCCCAGCGGCTTAGCGGTAACATGCTTGGCTTGTACCCAAATGTGTTGAAAAATCGGATTTTGGAGGAGAAAAATGTTGGGAAAAGTCAAGGAAACATCGTGACAAATGGAGAAATCGCTAGTATCGAGCAATTTCTCAGTCGGTCAAAACGTGTCTAGGAACTCATTCTGCAGAAGCTTTAGATCACGTACACACAAGAGAAACCGTAAATTCAACTTTTTGGCGCCAACAGCAAAATTCACTTACTTTTTGATTACAGCCGAGTCCCGGTAGCGCATTTTGTAGCGTACAGGACTTGAGAACAGGGGATATCCGGTTTAATTCCCGGTTTTGCTAATTTCTTTCCGAGGATTGATGATAGTCTTTGCAACAGGATCCATTCCTCTCTGCTGACCATTGTTTCGACGAGGGTTATGCGGTAAAGCAACCAGTGGCTTGGAAAGAATATTGTGCGGAATACTAATAAAAGAAACTCAAGGAAAGCATGGATAGGTGCACTGGCCGCTACGATATAACGGAAATAATGTTGAAAACGGCGTTAAACGCCATACAATCAATCAATTTTGAGGGCAGTGCAGATTAAGATCAGACTTTTTATTGGACATTTTTACCCCTTTACCCCCTAAAGCCTTGAAACGGATAGTATAGATTTAAGGTCAGACTGCAGGCTGTCTGCAAAAGCTATATCACGAGACCCGTGATGTTGAAAGGGTCAAGAAATTAGCCTTATATCACACAAGCCTTTGTTTCAACGACTCTTCGGAAGAAACGTTTTTATAAAGCATTGTGAGAAAAGAAGAAAATGCTGGTAACCAGCATTTTCTTCTTTTCCCACAATGTTTTCTACCCTTTCAAAGTTAGAATTCTACTTTGAGCTGCATTATACTAAGTCTTGTCGTCTGCATAGTGCCTTACAATTTTTGACATGTGTAACATTTTGTCGTCTGGGTAAAGGGGTTAAGTTAGAGGGAAAAAAGTCTAGACAACATCTAAACATACCAACTCTATAAATAGTGATACAGCCAAGAAAGGAATGATCTTCTAGATTTATAAGTTTCACTCACTCCCGAATCCAGGGAAAAAAAAAAACAGCTTTCTGTTTCACAGATTCCCTGGTCGACGTGTCCCGTTGCGATTAAACAGGATACGGAGTTTTAGTTATCCTGGTCGAGAAGACTTTTGAAAACATCTAGGGAAAAGGAGAAAATGCTCTTAACCAGCACTTTTCCTTTTCCCACAATGTTTTCTACCCTTCAACAGACAAATTCATAATTTTCACCACATTAGATTTGTCGTCTGCAAGTGCCTTCATAACAGACGAATCTAAATTTTTAATCGTCTGGTAAAGGGTAACTCGCAATAGAGAAAGTTTGTTCGCTAATCGCTATTCCGTTCAGCTTTACGTCAATAACGTGTTTTGTGTTATTACGTAGCTTGTTTCTGTTTGAATAATAAAATTACTCTTTTGTTTGCAAAATGAATATATCATCAGCTCTTCACCAAAGCCACTTGGATTTTGAAAAACTATGCCTTCCATAACCTTATAGATAAGACAAGGACTCAACCTATTACCCGTCGAACATCTCCCAGAGACATTTGTCATTGTAACGTGCAACGGCCTGGTCACCCATTCAGACTGAAAAATTAAACGCACGATGCTTAATTTCCACAGAGAGTAATACAGCAGACCACATCGTTGTAAAAACTAGCTTTTCAGTAAGTCAGGTTTCGAGTGCTTATATATCTAACCTCTCTTCGTGGCATTAATTTCCCTTCGAGAAGTCTAAACCCCGAAACTCCTAGGGCTATGTATAAACTTGGCAACTATTAAAACCGGGAGGAATTGTGTACATGTATGAGACCCTGCAACCCTGAGCATACACTGCGATTCTGAGGGTCTATAAGTATGTACACTGGTCAACGTGTCCCAAAGTAAGCACAATCGGCAGGTATTCATAATTCATAAATCAGGGGAACATAAAAGGGTTAGGAACCTCCTGTACGCCAGTTGTCATAATCCCAACCCTGCCACCAAATGTAACGTGACACGGCCTGTCCACCCATCCACAACGCACGTCGCTTAACTCACAAGGAGAGAAAGACACAAAACTGCATCGCTCTAAAAGCTAGCTATACAATAAGGCAGGTTTGAAGTGCTTATAACTAACTTCTCCCTGTGACATCAGTATTTTTTCATATATTTCCAAACTTGAATTGAAGTAGTCGTTACTTTTATCATGTTCTGCGATAATCTATTTGCAATCCGGTACTTAAAAAGGAACAAACGTGTTAATATTAAAGAGGTAATTTGTTTCTTTGTATCAGAGTTTAACGCCGTTTTAACAGCGTAGGTCATATCATGGCGGTCAGTGCACCTTCGCATGTGTTTCCTAGCTTTCTCACACCAGTACTGACACAACTTTCTTTCCAAGTCACTGACTACTTTTCTCACATACATCAGAGGTAAGAGGCGAAAAATCGCCGGAAAGAAAGTTTGCCTCAACCGGGTATCGAACTCACAACAACCAGGTCACGAATCAGATACGCTAACCACTGAGCTATCCGGGCAGGCAAAAAGTAATAAAGGTGAAGGTGGAAATATTGGAAGCGGACTAAGGTTTTTCTCTTCCCACCGTGAGATGGAAATTTTACTTCCGCAGTGGATCTATAGAACGATTCTGATTGGTCGATGAAATTTGAATATCAGTTCTGAAATAACGGAGTGATGATTAAAATAGTTTTGAGAAATCAGGTGAATTTTCTTTCAAAGGGATGGCCTTTACAGTTCTTAAGTTATCAGAAGATAAAGGCTGAGAGACGACAAACAGAAGGGCAGACGGACAGACGATCAGACCAGCGGACGGCATGGGTGCAATCCAAGAACTGGTAGAGGTGGAAAAGCCATGTGCATTACAAAATGAACCACCTACGCTAGGTGCTTCACATCTACCGATTCTACACTTTGAACACGCTTCACATTAACACCTGGAACCAGCTTAACTTGCTTTTTCGTACGGTGTAGATCAAGATCTGACGGTACAGAAAGTGCAGTCTGATCTTGGATCTACACTGTCTGCTATTTTGTTACATAGTCTGACCAAAGCAACATTGAAGTAGCAAAAGTTCGACTGTTTTTCCTTCATTTAAGAAGACCATTTCATTAGTTCAGCACTTTAACTCTTTACCACAAAATCTCGAGTTTTAATGACCCTGAGAAACAAAGCCTTTGAAAACATTGCAGGAGAAAAGGAAAAAATGCTTGTAACCAGCATTTTCTCCTTTCCCCCAATGTTTTCTATCCTTTCACAAAGAAGTCCCACACTGAATATGTCGTCTGCAAATGCTTTCAATTTGGACACGTGAAACATTTTGTCGTTTGGTAAAGAGTAAAGCGTTCTACTAGGGAAACACTATTTTCCCCTACATGGTGGATTGCCCGCCGAGCTTAATGAAATCAATATAAGAAGTTTCGGAGGACAATTGATAAAGCATCAATCACGCAAGTACGCTCAATCGCCAATTTCTATCTAATCCCCCGAAGTTTTCTTATTTCTCTGTTTATTGTGGGAATAGTTTTAAGGGAATCGCAACAGCGTAATACGTAATTCTACGACTGAATGATGCTATGTAATCCTAGATAATTCCCCTATGTAATAGAAAAAAAAAAGCAGTCATACCAAGATATCATTTCGTGGCAGGTAAAATTCAATCGAAGTTTGTGCTTGGTGTTTTGAATTAAAACAGCGATTATTGGATAGATTTGACGAAATGCTCTGTGAAAAGGGGGCTTAATGCATCTGCGAAAAGTATCGACCGAGGTCAGCCTTAGCAGGCTGAACTGAATCGAAACTTTTCGCTATTGGTCAATTTTCTGAATGTCCAAGGACCATTCTACCTCATGATAAAGTAGGTTGTTTAAAAAAAAAAAGTGGCCATTATGGATTCATAATTATGTGATTGCTTGACTGGCATAATGCATCACGGAGATGCATTAAGCCCCCTTTTGCCAGAGGATGGCTAAAATGTATTTTAACACCTACTGTGTTTACTTTTGGCAGCTTTTGGGCCTTAACAGTTTATTTGTAAATGTTCACGTGACAAGAGACTGTCCTCTTAAAACATTCACCAACAGCGCATCCAATCAACTCAGATGACAAGCACGTGACTTTGGAACATCACGTGATGAAGCAGGCAATGAAGTCAATCAAATCATGGCCCATGGCGATACAGCCATAAAATTCGCTTCTCTCTCTCATTTTACAAACAGATGCATCGCAGACCAGCACAATAAAACTAATATTAGTTGTTGCTTCTTTTGATGGGAAAACCTGGTTTCCGGTTTTTATGACAAGATGGCGGATGCGATATCTGATACCGCGGACTCCAGCCGACATGTTTCTTCCATCCTTTTGATGAATTTATAGCAGACGATAAATAGTCGGACAAAGGCAAATGTCAACAAAATGAGAAAATTTTATTGTGAATATCATTCGATCGTTCCTACAGTATCAATTCATCATGAAAATGTCTTTGATACCCGTTTTATTATACCAATATGCATTTTTTATGTCAATGAAAGTTTCAAGTTCAGCTTAATAGTTTTTCGCCATATTTAGTTATTATTAGAAGTAGCATATGTGGTCTTATTTTGAAATATCCCCTTTTTTTTTTTTGGTTCCTAAATGTTCCAATCAAAACAGTGAACTATCGATCTCTAGATTATATACATAACAAAAAAAAAAAAAAAAAAGAAACTGCATACGTGCACATAAGAACCGCTTTGGCAAAAGGGGACTTAATGCATCTCTGGGATGCATGATGCATCTCTGGGGTGCATTATGCCAAGAAAAACATCATTTAATTATGGATCCATAAAAATCGGCTGAAGCATGAGGTAGACTGGTCCCTTTACATGCAGAAAATTGACCAATAGCAAAAAGTATCGACTCGGGTCAGCCTGCGCGGACTGCGCAGGCTGACTAGAGTCGATACTTTTTGAAGATGCTTTAAACCCCCTTTTCACAGCGCATGGCTCATTTGATAATTTTTTTCCCAAATCTCTCCTTCAAGGAGTAGGTGGGAGCACGAAAATGATCTTTAAAGAAACTTCATTGATTGTCACAGTTCAATAGGTTGTTGTTAATGTGTGTATTTGATTTCTTTTTCAATCCAGGTTAAATTTCATTGCATCCAATTCTAAGAGTCTAACCGTATATCGGGTTTTTTTCGCGCCCCAAAATTTTCGCGAGTTCGGTCAAAATCAATTTTTCACGTTTCTTATTTTCACGAATTCATTGGTATGTTTCTATTTTTCGCGAAATCGTAAATATATGATAGCATCAAACCCTGCAAAAATACTTATCGGTATGTCTGGTATTACATACCGGACGTATTAGTGCACTGCAAAAGGGAAAAAAGCTATAGAATAACAAGATATACCTTGATAGCCGTGCATTTCAAAATCTCAAAATTACTCCTTTTCCCAGTGATACCCATGGCATAAATAAGAAAAAGATTTATTCAAATCTTTGACCATGGAATTTCCTAGTCAGTTTATTTTATTCACAAAATTTTCACAATTCATAGCACTGTCATTTGACTACAAATGGACACTAGGAGACTAAGGGAAAAAATTTGGCTCAGACTTCAGTATAATGATTATCGGTATCTAATTACAACCCTCCCTATACATGTATAGATCATTGTGTTAAGTCTGTCTATTTTTTCATTGTTTCAAGATACCAGCATTTTCATTTTCCTTTAAATGATTGTAAAGATCTGTTAGCCACTTTGCTCCGAGAGGAACATTATTTCTCGTCTCTTCCGTTGACAATAAACAAGTGTGTCTAAGTGAAGAAATATTTTCTCTTGATGTTTCGTATCTAAGGAAGGATTGTTAGATTGTATGGAATATTTAGCGAATATAATTTTCGCGAGAAAGACCCACTCTCGAAAATCGCGAAAATTTCCCTCCCGCGAAAAAAAAAAAAAACACCCGATATACGGTATTTGTTTTTCGGAGAGGACAATCCTTTCACGATTTATCTGTGGAAATAAAATTTATTCTATTAGTGCATACTATTCGACAATCATTTGAAACATATTAACGAACAGGGTGCAGTCGGTGCCTAAAATCCTTTGATATTTCAAGTCCTTGAATATCATAGAGTGACTTAGCGCTGAATGGAATATGTGGTTTCAGCTCTTTCAGTATGCAGCCCATAGCTCCAGAGAGACGGAGTGATTTTGATTTCAAAATTGAAAATATTAATTATTCTCCACTAAACCCTATGTTATGGGTACTCATTAGAATCGTCTCATCGAGACGATTCTAATGAGTACCCACAACATAGGATTTGGAAGAGAAATAATTGATTTAGAATGCCATCACTCCCTCTTATCTGGAGCTCTGAATTGCAGCATTAGTAAATATTGTGTGAGTATAAGCTTGCTACAAGCAATTTCCCAGAAATATTTTCAAGAATCAATTAAAATGTCCTTTTCTTTCCTTCAAGTACGCGTCGTCTATGTTTTCTGTACAGATAACAGGTCTATCCGAAACTAACCATGGTGGTATATAGGTTAACTTCAACACTAATGGCCATCGTGAGTTGCCAGTTTCAAACCAACAAAATATACAGGACAAATTTCCAACATGATGGGACCACGATACAAAGTCACAATATCACAATGCGGCACGCGAAGACACGAATGCGACAGTTCCTTCCAAAAATAGCCGAGTCCCGTAGCTCAGTCGGTAGCGTACAGGACTTGAGAACAGGAGGTCGCTGGTTCGATCCCGGGCTCGGCCAATTTCTTTCCGAGGACTGATGATAGTCATTGCGACAGGATTCATTCCTCTCTCACCGCTGATCGTTGTTTCGACAATAGCTATGTGGGAACGCAGCCAATGGCTTGAAAAGAATATTGTGCGAGGTACTGGTAAAAGAAACTCCAGGAAAGCATGGATAGGTGCACTGGCCGTCGCGATATAACTGAAATAATGTTGAAAACGGCGTTAAACATCATACAATCAATCAATCAATCCTTCCAAAAATATGGTTCGAATTTACAAACGCACCTTTCATTCACTCCAATTCACAATTTTGATTTTTATGGCGCAACTTGTAATAAGCACACATTTCGAGGATACTAAAAACATGTTCGCTCTCCCTAGGGCGATTGCTTGAAACAGGTGCTTGCTTGATACAAGTAATTTTCAACATATTTACCCGCTTTGAAAACCCAAAATATGCTGGCTTAATACAGATTGCTTGCCTAACACAGGTGGTCACTATGATAGGTCTTACTTTACTTGTACTTTCATTGGTCGATGTTACGGAGTCAGGAGGACCTGTCGTAATTAAACGGCGTAATGGCTATCGTGTTTTTAATTTTGCTGTGGTTTAAAAAAAAAAAAGAAATATGTCATAATTTTGTTCCAAATAGCAGTACACGTTTATCAAAAGTCTAGATGGTAAAAGAGATACCAAATAAAGAAACAATCTATCGCTAACACACAAGTGCAGCTTTGTTAACTCTCTCATGGCCAAATATGTATCAGCCATGCTCTGTTCAAAAGGGGCTTAATGCATTTGCAAAAAGCATCGACCCAGGTCAGCCTGCGCAGTCCGCGCAGGCTGACCTGGGCCGAAACTTTTTGCTTTCGGTAAATTTTCCGCATGCCAAAGGATCAGTGTACCCCCATGATTCTGTCGGTTGTTATACAAACCGGATCTTATGGTTCTATCATACTGTGATGATTTACTTGGTATCATGCATCACGGAGATGCATTAAGCCCCCTTTTCAAAGAGCGTAGCTATACATTATATACACTCGACTTTGTCCAACAGCGGAAATGATACAAGCCACTGAAACCCAGAGATTTTTATCGTCTACGCTTGACTAAATAAGCGGAAGGTATAGATCCAAGATCAGATTGTACGTTCTGTAAAGTCTGATCTTGATCTATGCCATCCGCTAAACCTCCATTTGTCGCCTGTGGCGCTGAGAAAGGGGTTAAAACGTCATTAATGGCTAATCAATCAACTGGTGGTTTACTGTTGGCAATCAAGTCTAACATCTATTGTATGTTGTCGTGAAATGATCCCGATTCATCCCGACGTTTTGTAAATCATATCAGACCATCGAGCTATGGTGGGTTTATAATTGATTTGATAAATTTCGTTTAAATGAATCGGAAAGGCTTGCGATGTCTGGGGAATTATTCCGAATCTATTACGCTATCATTATACCACGCTTCGATAAATCACGATTACCGATTTCCTGCGGAGTGCGGACTTGTTGGTCGATAACAAATGCATTCCGAATTAGTTCGCCGATGAAGACCTGGCCTCGCAATGACTAATGAAAGGTTAATTAGGATCACTGTATATCGCGGGGTTTTTAGACATGTCTGCCTCATTACCTGAATGATTTATGGCGGAAGCAGAATTGCCACAGAATTTCCTCTGTAAAAAATATGATAAAGTACATTCTAGCTTGCAACTGTGATGTAACGTAGTTTGATGACGAGAAAGAATGTGCATGAATGCAAAATAAGTTACACTTAGAAATGATGTCTGTGATTTTAAAATTCTCTTATACTTTGAAACTCTATGACAGAGACAGCAATTCCACTGATTAAAATCCGTGACATGGAAAGTAAACTATAATCATTATAGCGAGTCACCAATTAAGCCTGAGGACGGAAAAGAATGCGTATGAATACAACAAAGTAGTACCTGATAATAGGCTAATGGAAATGGTGTTTGTGATTTATAATTTGTAATTTTAGCATGGCTAATGACTGACATAGCGTTACTTTGGAATTGCTTGAGTAAGAGTTGTAAAGATAAATCACAATAGCTAGCAAGTAACTCTTTAACAAATGACGAAGAATCTAGACTTGTTCGAATTAAAGGCATTTGTAGAAGACAACGTAAAAGTAACTCAAAACATGGTATTTGTCTTTCCTAGAATAGAAAACATTCTGGGAAAAGGAGAAAATGCTGGTTACCAGCATTTTCTCCTTTTCCCATAATGTTTTCAAAAGTCTTTTTCCTCGGGTCGTTAAACATGTGGTAAACATTTAATACATTGTTTTTTGAGGACAGGAGATGTATGCCTATGAGTGTAGAAAAAGGTTTACAACTGGCGTATGCCGAAACGAAAAGGTATGTCGAGTCCACAAGTCCCAACTTTGACGCCTACATCTGAGTTTCTGAAAATAACTATAGAATTGTGTAAAGCGGAGGCATTAGTTTAGAAACAAATAGTTTTTTTTTTTCCGTGTAGATTCTGAAACAATCTAACCACAAGGAGTGTTCAAAGATGAATGCACCTAAGCACCTAAAATTTGATTCTTCATAGGTTTCACTGAAATTTTTATTTTTGTTCCCACAAAGTATTCACCTCCAACAGATATACAAAGTTTCATTCTCCGGATTCATTTTTTTAAGGCATTTTCATTGTCCTTTTAGGTATACTATGAAGACTCTGGAATATTGCAGAACCAAGGTGTTTGCGCTGAAAAAATTTTCAACCTGAAAGGTTATTTTTTTTTTTAGCTTTTGAAACAAAAAGAAGTCACAAGGGGCAAGTTCAGGTGAATACGGAGGGTGGGGAGGGTGGGTGGGGGCGCACAACGACTTTTCCCTGCTTCACAAAGTCTTGCACCTCGTACAAAAAGACATTGACTGAAACTGAAGATTTACACACGTTGAAATAGAGCTGACAGGAATTGAATTCCAGTGTCTTCATAGTATACCTAAAAAGACTATGAAAATGCCTTCAAAGATTGGATCCGGAGACTGAAACTTTGTATATCTGTTGGAGGTGAATATTTTGAGGAACAAAAAAAAAAAATCAGTGAAACCTATAAAGAATAAAATATTAGGTGCTTGGATGCATTCATATAGGAACACTCCTCGTAAACGATCGCTGCTACTAACAACCTTTACTTTTTTTTCCTGGGATTCCAGGCGCAATTATAGCTGCTCTTATAGACAGCATAGATCAAGATTAGATTGAAACTAACAGTATGGCTGTGCATTGTCCTGTTTTATCAGATATTCTGACAAACACACCAACGTAATTTCATTCTCTTGGACTTTTTACAGCCTGAAAATGTTCATTTTGTTATATAATATGACCGTTTAGTCATACCGCACTGCAAACATTAAAATACTTTAGGTGGGTTCCAATGCTACAAAGATAATGTCCTGATCAATCCATGAGGTAGAATAGTCCTTGGACATACAAGATGCAATGATCTGGATCTACACTGTCCGCAGAAGGTCCTTGAGTCGCACCTAGTAGCCTAAAAGATTAACTTTTCACCAAACAACAAGATTTTCGACTGGACCAAATCGAAAGCCTTTGCAGACAAATTGAATGTAACTCAAATGATGATTTTTTTGTCTTTGATAGGACAGAAAACATTGTGGGAAAAGGAGAAAATGCTGGTTACCAGCATTTTCTCCTTTTTCCACAATGTTTTCAAAAACTTTCTTCCTTGGTGTCGTCAAAAGCCGGGATTGTGTGGTAAAGGGTTAAGCAATTTCTCCTTCAGTATGCTGGTTGAAGACGGAACAGGGAGAGCAACAACATGAACCACGTTTGTTTTCTTCTGATGTCCTATCCATTATTTCAGTTATTGAATACTGTGGACGGAGACATTTTTCGGCGCTGCTAAACGCGCTAGCTAATGACCTACTTCTTGGTACTGATAAAGAATGAATAGATTTGCGATTGGTCAGAATTTATGCACATGTTTATTTGACAGGCCCCTGTTGGCATATTTGCTCACACGTTTATAAAACCACTATCAACAAGCCTTGCTACTGCTAATCGATACTCCGGGACCTTGATTCATACTATAGCAAAACAATCTTTTCTTGTGCTATTTGGAAAATTTAATATTTTCATTAGCGTTATCCAATAACCCCAATACTACTTTCCAACAAAATGAAAAACAGTTTGGAGAAAGAGCCAATTGCTCGTGACGTTGCTTTTCATTATTTTACAACATATTGAGCCACAATAGAGTTAGTCTGGTACCCCGCCGTACTTCAAAAGTACGTCAGGCAAAGCGCAATAATGGCGGACCCCGTTTGTAATATGCAAAAGAATGGATTATTGTTATTTCATTTGATCAAATCCTACTAGAGTCTGAACTGAAAACTGATCGGTTGCAAAAAAGCAATGGCAGTTAGTTTTTTTTTAAATTGTCGTTCTCATTTAGCGAGAAAAACTACGTACCAGAAATGTTTGAAGTATCCGAAATTTCAATGGACCGATATAACGTCCGAAAACAGGGCTACTTTTAAAATGATTTCATAGTCAAATTTATATTTAAACCATATCCCAAAAGCACGTTTTAGATTCGGTAATACATGTATATATTTTGTACAAAATTGATCTCATTTTATTCACTGATCAAACTGGATCACATGAAATTAAGAAAAACAGGAAGGCATTTAGTGCTAAGCTTGAGGCCGCCATGGAGGCCGCCATTATTGCGTTTTGCCTGACCCGATAACATAGTGGTAGGGGCAGGTAATCCAGACTACAATAGGGTTTCAATATTCATATTTCAGTATCTATCTTTTTTAAAGATAATTCTTGTTTCTTGTACTAATATGTGCAAGCGCTTTTACTGATCATAATATCCCGATACTTGCAGACTTTAAGCAAGAGTTTTCACCTGAAATCAAAACTCTACGAGGACAACCATTGCTGTTCTTGCTATCAAGTTGGGGCTGGAACCCTCGGACCCCCTTCCTCCCGCGCAACTTTTGGTACGAAATCTGTAATACGAATGCCACCAAGACGATCAGGATATTCAATAAATATGCACAATGCGACCGCAGATTGGCTTCAGCACCCAACTATAGACTAGTTTATACCTATAAGCACAAATATAATGGCTGACGGCTGCGTTTATTAATCTAGTTTAGGTGATTGTTTATGGCACATGGCACCTGACGCTGATATTTAATATTGTTAACAATGGTAGCAAATCGATACCCAGTCACTGGAAACATCGTATGCACTTTGTCGGATCAATTGTTATAAATGATTTATGATGTAAGGTGTCACGTAACTCATAGTTTTAAAAACTTTAACCCTTTACAAAACCTAACCCGAGTTTTAACAACCCGGGGGAAAAAACATGGCTTTGGAAAACATTGCGGGAAAAGGAGAAAATGCTGTTAACCAGCATTTTCTCCTTTTCCCACAATGTTTTCTACCATTTCAAAGACCAAATCTATAATTTGGGGAATATTCAAGTCATCGTCTGCAAATGCTTTCAATTTGGATGAATCTAAAATGTTGTCGTTTAGTGAAGAATCAAACTGCTAAATATGGTTACCCTTCAACTGATGAATAAATGAAACGAAAATTTCCACTCAACAATAGAAAAAAAAAACACCATTTATTGCGATTTCAAAGTTGATTTCACTGGAAAGAAATTACTCTGACGGACAGTGTAGATCAAAAATCAGACTGCACATTTTGTGCAGTCTGATCTTGATCTACACTGATCGAAAAAGCGTCCCGAGTTGCGCCTAGCAGCCTAAGGAATAAATAAAAATTGCCAGTAGATAAAAAAAAACCAAATACGTCAGTTTCAAGTTCCTTTTGCTTGAAATAATCTAACTGTTTTGGACAGTGTACATCCAAAATCAGACTGCACGTTTTGTGGAGTCTGATCTTGATCTGCACTGTCCGCAAAAGCGCCTTGAGTAGTACTTAGTATCCAGGATTAATTATTCCCCGTTACCATATTGGTACAACAGTTTTACTTGTCTTCAGTAAACAGCTTTTCAAAATATTGTGGAAAAATGGGGCAACTGCATGTCACAAGAAATCGCTACAGTAAGTATATTCCCTTTCCGCTGTCCAACAACATTTAAAAACACCCTTTCCTTGAGTATGTCCCTTTCGTGTAACTTTTCCGTTCTTAAAGGATTCGATCTGTTATTCCGATCACTGTTTAAGCTCCAGACTGCAAGAACGACCATCTGATTGGCTCAGACAAAACGTCTCAGCCAATCAGAACGGTCAGTCTTTGAATATAAGAATTAGAAATGGGCTGAGAACGATTGGTGAAAATTGGCCCCAGATGTCGCTTCTTGCAGGTTAAGGATAAACGGTATTTTATTTCCAATCTCGTAGAAATGAGATAACCCTGACAACAAATATAATTATGTTATTATTTATGTCATTTTCCTTGGTCGACTTCAGAAATCGCGATAAAAAACGCTTAAAACTCGACTTCATTCCATCGTAGGGTATGCTGTTGCTTCTTCACTTCATTAACTCCCTCATTGTCCAAAACATGCAGGGACTTGTGCGGACGGCATAGATCAAGATCAGACTGCACAAAACGTGCAGTCTGATCTTTGCTCTATGCGGACCGCTTCTTTAGCCTAGCATATAAAATTAGAATATCTCCGAGTTTTAGTGGATCGAAATTACATATATATTATTTCATGCTTTTCAGTAGTTTATCAAGAAATAATGGTGGATTATGGTTTGATATTTCATGGTTATGACCGGTGAAAATACCAATTTTACATTTTCTAACTCTTCAATTGAAGGCGGAAACAGTAGTTCCCACGCACTAGTTACCTACGTAATCAGCGCGTGCCATTCAAATAGAGGGAAATATGACGTAATTTACGCTATATTTCTCGCGCTTTACGTAATATTGTAATGCGTTGTTATGTGAGGGGGTACGCCATGGGGAATTACCGAAAACAACTGCCCTAGATTTTGATGAAAGTTCCAACAAAATAGGGGTTAGAGGTATAAAATAAAAAGAATATATGGGTTTTTTTTTTGTGAAAGATCGAAATTTATTTCATCAAGTGAACATCGTCGGTAATATTTTCACGAGTGGCTGCCCACTCGTGAAAATATTACCGATGATCTTCACTTGATGGAATAAATTTCGATCTTTTACCAAAAAAAACCCCAACAAATATCCTCTATATATTTGGCGCTGAAAGAGTTAACGGCCTTTGATCACTTAGTATGTACGTGTAGATATTCTGTAACATTATAATACTTGCAGCATCGAACCATTGCAAAGAAGAACCGAATACTTCAAATACATTTTAGGTATGCTCTGGGAGAAGGGGGTTTATTCATTATATTCAAAGCATTTGCAGACCACACAAATAATAAGGCATGAATGATAGAGTCTTTAATGGATAGAAACCATTGTGAGAGAGGGAGAAATGCTGGTTGCCAGCATTTTCTCCTTTCTTCCACAATGTTTTCAAAAGCCTTCCTCCACAGGGTCGTTAAAACTCGGGATTGTGTGGTAAAGGGTTATAAGAGTTTAACCCTTTACCAAACAATCATGGGTTTTCACGACCCTGAGAAAAAAGCCTTTTGAAAACATTGTGGAAAAAGGAGAAAATGCTGGTAACCAGCATTTTCTCCTTTTCCCTCAATGTTTTCTACCCTTACCAAAACAAATTTAAATTTTTGAGTCACGTCAATTTTGTAGCCTGCAAATGCATTCAATTTGGGGGGGGGGGGGGGCGCTAAACTTTGTCATTTGGGAAAGGGTTAAAAAAAAATCAATGAATTTTGGATGCAAATACTTTTCTTACTTTCCATGCACAAGCAAAGCAGGATTCGTAAATATCACAACTCAAAACTAACAATACATGTGGGCAATGCTCTGGCAAAAGGGGACTTAATGCATCTCCGTGATCCATGATTCCAAGCCAGACATCGTATAGTTGTGGATCCAAGAAATCCGTTTTCCCTTTACCACACAATGCCGCCTTTTGACGCCCCTGGGGAAGAAGCCTTTTGAAAACATTGTGGGAAAAGGAAAAAATGCTGGTTACCAGCATTTTCTCCTTTTCCCACAATGTTTTCTACCCTATCAAAGAAGAATTGCACTATTTGAGCCACAATGCAGTTGTCGTCTGCAAATGCTTTCAATTTGGACAAGGCATAAATTTTGTCGTCTGGTAAAGGGTTGAATAAAAACCGACTGAATCCTGAGGTAGAATGGTCCTATGCAATAAAGAAAATTTACCAACAGTAAAATGTTTCGGCCCAGGCCAGGCTGTGCGGACTGCGCAGGTCGACCAGGGTCCGTAGTGACCTACCATTCTTAAGAACATTTCTTAGTCATATTCTCAAGAATTTTCTTCAAAGTTTGAAGGTAACACAACTTCTGACTAGCTCAACCATTTGGTTCAATCAAATCAGAATTTGTGTTACTTTCTAAATCTAAAATTTGACCAAGAATGTTCTTAAGAATGGTTGGTGAATACGGAACCTGGATGGATACTTTTTGCAAATGCATTAAGCCTCGTTTCTCAGAGCATAGCTCATGTATTTCATACAACAACATAAACAATTTTTTTGTCATTTACGTGACATTTTTTTTTGAAAGAGACTTTCATACATGTATTCCTAATCAGGCAAAGATCAATGCTGGCAAGTATGGCATGAAATTTCTTTTAATATGAGTAAAAATTAAAAAAAAAAAAAATCGAATCTACCTAATGTGAGCAAAGCCAGCGCTAAGACCCAATAATTTGTCCTTATTTGCGTTCTCGGAGCTGTAAATTTTGCTTCAAGTAGCATGAGACATGAAACAAGAAGGAACCTTAGAACCTTACACGGCCATTTTCTGTACGGACTAATAGTTTTACGGAATACAATACGCGGCCATTGTCTAAAGCTAATGGACACGTCGCGGGAACTTGTAGGGATTCCTCTAATTTCATACCCTTAGTACTTTACTCTGACGCTTATTCTATCGAGTGCTAAACACTCGTAAATGAAATGAAGCCGTTCAGTTATTGAAAATTACCAAAACGTGTAATTTATAAGTCATTCTGTAAATATAATGAAATAAAATCTGAGTGGTTAGATAGAATCTCAGTATACACATTCTTGGAAGTCTGATCTTGATCTTCTTAGTCATAAAAATGCAAATATATATTTGCTTTGTGTTCCCAAATCATTTTTCATTTTATCCGGAGTTTTCTTTTTTTTTTGTCACATGAGTTTGTGAAAAAAATATGTCAGGCAAGATAAAGTAGACTGCTTTATTCTATTCAGGTCTGGTTTTCCTCCTGTCATAACACTAAATTAAAAGTTCGAAGTGAAAAAAAGTAAGCTTCACCCATTGAGAGTAACATTAACCCTTGGGCTGCTAAGCGCGACTCAAGGACCTTTTCCGAACAGTGTAGATCAAGATCAGACTGCACAGAACGTGCAGTCTGATCTTTGATCTACACTGTCCGATACGGTATTTTTCCCCCGTTGAAATCAACTTTGAAATCGCAATATTTAGGTTTTTACTATTGAATGGAAATTTTCGTTTCATTTATTCAGCAGCTTGAGGGTAAGAGAGATGGAACCCCTTTCAGTCGCAAAGAAAAGAAATTCCTAAATTACATTTTCGCGGCTGTTTCTGCCAGAATATTTCACAAAGTACGGAAAACATAGGTCTTTGTAAATCAAAGATTGAACTTCGCTTCGTGCACAGTCTGATCTCGATCTGAACCGTCCGTTGAAGATTTGCTCAGTTCTCTTATTACTATTTTTAGCATTCGCGTGTGATAAGAGCGGATAAACGATAACCCTTTGTATGTTAAGCGCGATTCATGGACCATTTGCGGACAGTGTAGAGTCAAGATCAGACTGCACAGAACGTGCAGTCTGATCTTGAATCTACACTGTCCGATAAGGAGATATTTCCCCTCCCTCCCATAACATTGAAATACCAACATTTAGGTTTTTACTATCGGGCTGAAAGTTTCATGTAAGTTACTTCGCACGATAAAGGTTAAGGAATAATACCTCCCGAGAAGAAGAGTAACCGGAAGCCCCACGTGGAGTCCGGTAGCAAGGATTTATGGGTATAATTACATTTAATAAGACAAGGCGAAAACTCGTTATAATGGGTTTTAAGATGATACAGACATATTTTCATGTCTTAAATCCACATTTCTCTGATAGTGGATTTTTGTTGGTTGCCTTCGGCTATAAGTCTGAATATTAACTACAAAAATAATTTTCATTTATTTTTATGTGATTTTTTCAATGACTTCTGTCCTTGAATTTTTCCCGTTTTATTTTCAATTGATCCTTACACCTCTCGATTTGATTTTATGCGATTATTGGAGAGGTCATCAGCCTGTTTCGTCATGGTTTTATAAATAAACCGAAATCAAAAAACTGGAAAAGGAAATAGACGTGGTTTGTTTTTATATGACGATTTCAAAAAAGATTTGATATTTTGATTTGATTGCAGATGATCTCTCCAATATTTGTAATTTTTCATTAAACAAATAAAGCTATGCGGAAAAAAATCGTTAAAAAAGAGAACACCGCGGGAAAAGATCACGCGACTTGAAAACGCGGGAAGGTCACGTGTCTGTCATGTAATGCTTAGGTTTCGACGAAGCGGCAATTATATAATGCCTTACTTGTTTGTTTACATGTACCAATATAATATGTTGAAATTAAAAGCCAATAAACTATTTGAAAACATTGATGCTGACCTCTCCTGGCTTCTTTTTCAAAGAACCCAACTTGTTGCCAATATATTCGAAAGATGAAGAGTCACACATCTTAAAAGATATATTCTTACAACCATAAAAAAAAAACAATATTAAAATTTGATAGACTGTAGAATGGGTCAGAATTTAGTCAGCTGTGTAAACAGATAAAGTACCGATGTACATGGTGCAAGGGATAAAAAAAAAAAATTATCGAACTTCTTCGATTTAAAATCGGAAACATCACAACAGTGTTTTCTTTGATGGCCCCCAGAAAATGAAATGCATTTTCTAACCGTCGAAATCTATGCAACCTTGCCACCGTCAGGCATGAAGATACAAGGATGATTATGGTTTGATAAAATAAACATGAAATGAGTTAAAAACTGACTGAAAACGCGTGTAGATGTATCTCTAAAGAAGTATTAATCATACATAAACAAAGAAAAGTGGTTAAGAAAAGTTCTTTTAAATTAGCCATGCTGCAAACCAGTGTCTTAACCCTTCCCCAAACAAGCCCTGGTTTTCACGTGTCTGTAGTACAAGTCTTTTGAAAACACTGTGGGAAAAGGAGAAATTGCTCGTAACGAGCAATTTCTCCTTTTCCCACAGTGTTTTCTACCCTTTTTGAGACCTTTCCGCCATTTTCATCAAATTTAAAATTGTCGTCTGCAAACTCTTTCAATTTGGACCTGTCCAAACTTTGTCGTTTGGGACAGGGTTAAACTTTACATAACAATGCTGTAGCATAAGGGCTCCTTCACTTGTCCGTTTCTCTTGAATTAAACTCTTTTAACTTTGTCGGAGCTATATACTTGAGCCATGTTCTGGCAAAAGGGGTTTAAATGCCTCTATGCAATTCATTATACAATGTAAGTCGTCACATAATTATTGATCCAAACAAGACGTGTCACTGAGAAGTGACTGATGCCCCGAAAACACAGATGACCTTGCTGTGACCTTGACCTGTAACGAAAGGACATGACTCTTTCGCATGACACAACGTCTTTATGTGGTTAACATTTCTGCAAAGTTATACTGAAATTCATTCATAATTGAAAAGGTTACAGACCGGATACGAATACTCCCCCCCCCCACAAAAAAAAAAAAACACATTTGACCTTGTTGTGACCTTGTCCTTTAACCTACGGACATGACTCTTGCGCATGACACATCGTCATCACATGATTATGGATCCATGAAATCCATTTTGTCTAACAGCCGACTGAAACATGAGGTAGAATGGCTCAGAATAACAGCCAGAAAATTTACCGATAGCAAAAAGTTTTCACACAGGTCGGTACTCTTTGCAGATACCCCCTGTCCACAGAGCATAGCTGATATGTATTTTGGTGTCCATCTTGATAAATATATGGTGATTAATTTCCTTATTTACTAACATGTCATTTACCATAAAGAATGCATTGACATTTACAATGTAGAAAAATGAAACAGATGTCAACAAGACAGGGTCCGTATTGACCAACCATTCTTAAGAATATTCTTTGTCTTGTTTTCCAAGATTTTCTACATTTGAAAGTAACACGACTTCTGATTGTCCTTGTCCAAGTTGAAAGCATTTGCAGACGACAATTTCAGTGTGGCTCAAATGATGTAACTTTTCTTTGATAGAGTAGAAAACATTGTGGGAAAAGGAGAAAATGCTGGTTACCAGCATTTTCTCCTTTTCCCACAATGTTTTCAAAAGGCTTCTTTCCCAGGGGCGTTAAAAGGCGGCATTGTGCGGCAAAGGATTAAAGCCCCAATAGCGGTCAAAAGTAAACAAAGCGGGTGTTGAAATGCATTGCAACTAAAATCATACATGACAATCTGTTCTCGTGCAATCGGCCCAAGCATTAGTTACTGGCAGAAAAATAAATTTTAAAATTCTGTAAAAAGTAAACAAAAGATAGAGCGACCTGGCAACTTTTGACCTACTTACAAGATTTATTTTTCTGCCGGCGAATAACACTTGGACCGGCCATAGAAAAACAGATTATCATCATGACAATAATTTCCATACTTTTAAACAGTATGATTTAAATTCAAATGCATTTTAACACCTAAATTATTTATTTTTGGACGCTATAGGGGTTTTACGGACAGTGTAGATTGAGATCAGGCCCCGTATTCACCATCCATACTTGAAAATATTTCTGGTCTTTTTCTTCTCGTTTTTTTTTTAATTTGAAAGTAACATAACTTCTGATTGGCTAAACCAAACGGTTTAGCTAATCAGATGTTTTGTTACATTCAAATTTAGAAAATTTTGGAGAATAAGACTAAGAACTTTTTTAAGAATGAATGGTGAATACGGACCCTGATCTTGGGTCTACACTGTTCAATAAGGGAAGATATTTCCAATGAAAAATAACTCGGCAATCACGATATTTGGAAACTGACTAATGACTGGAATTTTTCATTTGCTTTATTCAGCAGTTTTGCTCTCTACCAAACGACAAAAACTTGAGACTTGTCCATAGTAAAATCATTTGCAGACGACAAATTTAATCTGGATCAAATGATGCGATTTGCTTGAAAGATGGTAGAAAACATTGTGAGAAAAGAAGAAAATGTTGATTACCAGCATTTTTCCTTTTTTCACATTTTTTCTAACGTTTTCTGCGTCGTTAAACCTCGAGATTGTGTGGCCAAGAATTAAGGGTAAACGGAAGTGAAAAGTCGAAATGCGTGCGCATACAGACAAACGACCGATCGGTTTACACCATAAACTCATTTGACAGACTTAAGATAAAAGCTGAAATATCCCCCGTCTAATTATAGAAAGGCTTAGAAGTCTCACTGGTCACTCAAATGAGCTATTGACATGCAAAATGTCTAACCTTTGGGGACCTGTGGTCAGCAGAAGTGTGTGATATTCTTCATTTCAACTGACCAAATGGTGGTCAGTATGCTTCCGGTCTATAAAAATGGTCAAGACTGGTCAGGAATAATTGAAATCGTCATTTCTTTCCCCTCGAATGCAGCATAATGGGTCTTTAGTTATTCACACATTAATCTTTTTCTGTTACTCGTTTACAAGACGAACAAATGCGTATTATCATAAATGGGAGATTCAGTGTATAATTTAATCCGCCGTTGGTTTAACCCTTTACCACACGATCCCGAGTTTTAACGACCATGAGGAAGAAACATTGTGGTGAAAAGAGTAAATACTGGTAACAAGCATTTCGACATTTTCTCCTTTTCCCACAATGTTATCTATCCTTCCAAAACAAAATTCAATATTTAAAGCACATTAGTAGTATAGGAGGGTAGACCTCGGACAAAAACCGTTTTGTCCGAGGTCTACCCTCCCTGAGTGCCATTTTGTCCGAGGTCTACCCTCCCTGAGTGCCATTTTGTCCGAGGTCTACCCTCCCGGGGAGGCAAAAGACCGGTCAAAATGTCAAACCGGAAGTAGATGTCCGCTTTTTCTGCCCCCCCATGCCACGGTCAGAGCCCCTTTTTAACTATCTCTGTGAAAAGGGGTCTTAATGCATCTGCGCGCACGCGCGCACGGATCGTAATGATATGGTTCGGCAGAGACTATCGTTGGACTTAGTCTTTTTTCTTCATCGGAGATAGATGTTCACCATCTTTGACGCGACTGGGGGTCCTTTTTTTAAACCATGGTCTGTGAAAAGGGGTCTTAATGCATCTGCGCGCACGCGCGCACGGATCGTAATGATATGGTTCGGCAGAGACTATCGTTGGACTTAGTCTTTTTTCTTCATCGGAGATAGATGTTCACCATCTTTGACGCGGCAGGGATCCTTTTTTAAACCGTGGTCTGTGAAAAAGGGGTCTTAATGCATCTGCGCGCACGTGCACGGATCGTAATGATATGGTTCGGCAGAGACTATCGTTGGACTTACTCTCAAAAAGACCGGTCAAATTGTCAAAACGGTGGTAGATGTTCACCATTTTGACGCGGCAGGGGTCCTTTTTTTTAACCATGGTCTGTGAAAAGGGGACTTAATGCATCTGCACGCACGCGCACGGGTCGTAATGATATGGTTCAGGCAGACACTATCGTTTAACTTAGGCTTTTCTCTGTCATCGTTGGACTTAGTCTTTTTTCTCCGTCTTCGTTCGCCTCAATCTTTCTCTATTACCGTTGGACTTAGTCTTTTTTCCCACGATATGGGTTATTTCCCCCTCCTCAGCTTGGCTCAGGCAAATACCATCGTTGGACTTAGTCTTTTTTCCGTCTTTTGTTCGCCTTAACCTTTCTCTATCACCGTTGAACTTAGTCTTTTTCCGTCTTTTGTTCGTCTCAATCTTTCTCTATCACCGTTGGACTTAGTCTTTTTTCCACGATATGGGTTATTTCCCCCTCCTCAGCTTGGCTCAGGCAGAGAGTATCGTTGGACTTAGTCTTTTTTCTCCGTCTTCGTTCGCCTCAATCTTTCTCTATTACCGTTGGATTTAGTCTTTTTTTCCCACGATATGGGTTATTTTCCCCTTCCTCAGCTTGGCTCAGGCAAATACCATCGTTGGACTTAGTCTTTTTTTCCGTCTTTTATTCACCTCAGCCTTTCTCTATCACTGTTGAACTTAGTCTTTTTTCCGTCTTTTGTTCGTCTCAATCTTTCTCTACAGTCGTTGGACTTAGTCTTTTTTTCACCGTCTTTGGTCTTTCTCTGGTATCGTCGGACTTAGTCTTTTCTCCACGATATGGGTTATTTCACCTCCTCACCCACCGTTGGACTTAGTCTTTTTTCCACGATATGGGTTATTTCACCTCCTCACGCTGGTTCAGGCAGAAAGTATCGTTGGACTTGGTCCTTTTTTCCGACTTTGTCCGCCTCAATCTTTCTCTATCATCATTGGACTTAGTCTTTTTCTTCGGCTCCTAGCTGTATGATCTTTAGATATCTGTCTGACGAACTCAGTCTTTTTTTTAAAAACTAGCTTTAGGGGATAAAGACCGTATTGTTTTGTAACTTGTCTATAAGATCTGAGAGCTGAGTTTATTTATAGCACTATTTTGTCGATTTGATTGAATTAGTCAGACAAGATTTGACACCTTTATGCTATATGCTATCTTCTGAGTTGGTCAGAGATGGTTTATAGTATAAATCCTTACCATACAAGCATCGTGTTGGGTTAACCTTGTTTGAGTTAATTCGAATTGGAGAATATCGTTTGGAATGTAACTCTTGGAATGTAACTCTTGGGATGGTACTCAGTCGTAAAATTGACAAGTCTCGAAGATAGGACTTTCTGGAATGAATGTTAGCTCTGAAAAGAGCTGTTTTTATCATTCTCTGGATTGGAATTAAATTAATCATTCGAGCAAGTTAATTCCAAAATCAGAGAAAGATAGAGGATTCTAAACCTCTTCATCATCAACTCATTGGTTGATTGATATCACAGACTCCCCAAAGATTGGATCATCAGTTGGCATAACCCAAAGATCGGGGTAGAAATTAGGTGCTGGGTTCTGGGTATAGGGGTTATACCCTTGTCTTGCAGAGAACTCAGCCGACGTCTTTGTCTTTTGGCGTTTTCTCTTCTCCTCATTCCTTCGACTTTTAGCAAATAGTCCACAGCAGAATCTGAACAAACCCATCGTGGAAATGAAATGGCATATAGAGAAATTTGCTGGTTTTATAGCTTGGTGGAGGGTTTGACCTACTTTTCGTCTTGAAATTAAGAGTACGAACGTGGGCGAGACCATGTAGATAGAATATAATGTACTATATGATCTATCTACATTTTTTCCAAGACTGATATTTTGTGGAGGAATTATCTTTGTGGAAAAAAGAATGAAAAAACACCATTTAAACAGTATAACTTTTATTTGAACAGAACTGAACAATGAACTGAGCAATGAACATATTTACAACAAACACATAGATAAAAGAACTATTATACATTTATATACTATTTGTGGGGAAAAAGTCTCTGAGCTTTATTGAATAGAATTCCATACTGCTGATTGAACCATAACACTACATCTCGATCGTTTCGTCGATGTTCCTTTGAGAGGAATTTCTGTTGAAGATATTTCTGTATGTTGTATCCTCTGGCGGCAGCATCCAATACGAAGATACAGTAAAACCCGCAAACTTTTCCCTGTGGACTCTGAAGAGTTTGTCGATTGTATCTCCACGAATAAGAATGATTGTCTAAAAAGTTAATGATTTCTGGCTCAAGTGGTGGTAGTCCGTAGGGATCAAAGTATAGTACATCACCATTATTGTTGAATATCACGGCTACCCAATGTTCTCCTGGACCGGTTGATTTCTCTGTGTTCACAATGTAGGCTTTCACATGATCCGGTTTTTGTCGAGGTAAGTGATCTTTTGCACAGACTTTTGCCTGTAGATTTTTTATCCACGTTCCATGATCCAATATGTATTGAATTTCAGAAGTATACATTTTTCTAATCACTTTCTTCCCAGGATTGTTTTACTTTGTCACACCAGTATTGTAACCACGACTCCGTGAATTCAGATAAAATGTTTTGTTTTATATTTCGCCATAATCTGTAGGCTTCCACATAGTCACTTTCATCGAGTTTCATTTCTATGAGTTCAGGATACCATTTTTCCATGATTTCGTATGGATTTAATTCCATCATGGCTTTTTCTATGAACATATCTGTATGTTCTTGTCTATCCTTGAATAAACACAGTTCATGCTGTGTTTGACTGGGATGATCCACTTGACATCCGTAACACTGGTTGGTAACTTCACTGACAATAAGATTTTTTAATTTTTCAGTCATATGTTTTTCGAAGCTGTTGTGAATGTCATTTTTCCGAGTAGAGATGCACTTCGACACAGAATATTTCACTTTTTCTGCTTCTTCTCTAAGTGTTATAGCAAATCTGAGTCCCAACATTGTTTTTTAGTTCTTTAGTCCTGTAGATAGTCCTGAAAAGGGCTGTTTTTCAATAGTCCTGAAAAGAACTGTCGTTTTCGATATTATATTCCTTAGTCCTGAAAAGGACTGTTTTTTTGTGAAAGCTATCTTTTTGATCAGAGAGTTTCTGTTGGTTTTTTCCAGGCTTAATAATCTGTGATAACTTCTCTCAAACTGTTGATTTCAATCTGATTGTCAAATTCAGCAAAGACAATAACGTTGATAGCTGCTGCCAGAGCTTGACCAAACTGAAGTTCAATTCGAAGATTTCCAGTTTTTATAGGATGAAGTTGTCCTTCTTCACTACCTTGATCCGCTGTCAAATCGTATCCCCACAAACAGTATCCACCAACATAGTCTTCTTTACCAATATTAAATGATTTATTAAGTGCTAAAGATGAGTTAGCCTGATACAATGATAGAAAGGATTTCAAATACAATCCTGCTTCAAAGTTAGGTTCAAAGGGTCTGTTATGAATACTGTGACCATTACATGATACATCAATTTTTGACAGATTAAAATGTTGAAAGAAAAATGGATTTCTGTTATAAGCCCCATTATAATCAGTATTTGCTACCATTGCAATGAAAATGCGTTTTGGAAGTTGTCCTTGAAACAGATGATCTTCAACTTTAGACTGAAGACCTGTAGAAATGGTAAAAGTTTTTACTTCAACCCTGCGAATAGGAATTTTCATGTTTTGCTGAGCAATAACATGATTTAGATCATTTGCAACAACAGGCAACAATTCGACATTTCGCACATGAAGACTGACTGTTTCCAGTACAATTTTTGGATCTGGTGCAGCAGTACCTCCTGTGAGACAAAAGTTTAGCGAAGATCTGTTTAATCTAAGTCTGATTTCAATACCATTGGGTAAATATTTTTCTTGTTGAAACAGATCAAGATGCAAACGTCCAAAAAGTTCGGCGGTTCTACTTCGTTCAATTTCAAGCATTCTAGCTTGTAAACCTTCATTAGTTCCATCATGGTTGAGTGAATTGAAATGAGCAGAGGTGTCTTCAATCCAAAGATTACCAGCTTTCAAATGCGTAGTCTTGCTGTCAGAATTATATGACATAAGATTTTCGATATATGCTCTGTATGGATAGGTATCTGAATTGCTGGTGATTAGTTTATTATTTAGATACAAATCGACACTGCTAAACAAACTGTGCAGGAAGTTGTTTACAGGGGCCACATTTGCATTGACATCTAAATCAGCACCGTCAGCTTGAACGACTTTGTATTTGACATACAAATACGATTGTGACAGATCTGTCCAATGTTCAGTTTGAGGTGGTATGATGAATTCTATCGGTGCATTGTTTGCCAAAGATGATATTGGGAAATGTTCAATCCATTGACTTTCTTGCATCGTTGTCATTGTAGGTGGTACAGAAAGAACATCAAGTTCTGACTTACTGCATTCACAAGAACCGTTTTGCATCATTTTTATATAATTCAAGTAAATGAATTCAATATATTAATCCAATATATTAATCAAAGATATCAAGAGGTCGTCTGTCTCTTTGCCTTATGATCTTACCACTGCGAAGGCGGTAGGGGGAATGACGTGGTTTTCGTGATTTTCTTTTATTTATCCCTGGTATTACCTTTTCTGCTAGATCATGAATGGCTTGTTTTCCCCTTGAAATTACAACTTTTTTGGGGTTTTTGCCACGTAAAAGGATATCTTCTACTACACCTATTCCTTGTTTGATTCCTTCTTTTTTCACAGCATTAAAACCAGATTTAATCAACGGTTTAAGCAATGGAGTCACTACTTTAATTGCCGATTTAAATAGCGAACCTAACCCATAGCCATACTGATGTTTTACACCACGATAAACTGGTAGCATTTTTTAAAAAATGATTTTCAATGATTTTCAATGATTGTCAGTTAAACGTTGCCTGAAATGTAACTTCACTATTGTCTTACCAGTAATGAAATGAACCGGTATACCTAAATCCCCTGTTATTTGAATGTGAATATGATCGAAATCGGATTTCGAAACGGGAATATAATGCGGTATTGTAATTTCATGATTGGTATGTTGAGAACCATAACCATTTTCAATCAAATCGGATGTTTTGAAAAGCAGAACACGAAGTATGGGAGCAAGTGTATCACCCACTATAGTGTGTTCAGCAATATCTGAATAAATATACAGATGATTGTAGCCAGCATCAATGTTTGGATTATATTTAAAGTATTTGAAAATATTTTTACCCTGAAAAAATGTATCATGTTTGAATTCTGGTGATCCACCCAGTTTTAAAAACAGGGATGGATGTAATTTGATCCCTGTTTTTATAATATTATTAAATATAATTTTCGGACGTTTGGTTGAAGATGAATAAGTGATGAACACACCCGACGAATCCTTACGAAGAGCAGGACCTATAGTGGATTGAATCACATCATTGATCGTCTCTATAAGATGTTCAGGTGAAACGTAACTCCCGGCTGGAAAGGAAAATCGAATTGCCCATTTTATTATATCATTTCCACTATTTCGTCTTAATGGAATTATTTGTATATTATCTCCTCTTTTGTCTATCTGTGATATTAATTTGACTAATTCGTTATCCGTTGTTGTAAGATCGAACTCTGCTTCTTCTGCACTTATGTTTAAGAACTGAGAGGGAGTAATAAGTTGAACTAGTGCGACTTCCCAAGTTTCCTTGTCAATATGAACTGTCTTTGGTAAATGAACCTTAAAACAACATTGGGTGTTGTTCGGATAAAGGTCCATGGAACTATCACTGGGTAGAGTGAGATAAAACGAATTCATTTTTTACTATCAATCCACCCTGACTGCTTTTGTTCTGATCTGCTGAATTTTAACCCTGGTGATGGAAGAATATATCCAAGTGAGCTGCTTAACAGGATCAGCCACAATTCACGATCTTGACTTTGAATACTTAAATGTACTATTGAGGTTGCAATAATTGCATAAATGACTAAAATCTGTGAAATATAGGTAAACTGATTCTTTGGGACACGATTTCCACAACAATTGTAGTTCTTACTGATACTACTACTACTACTGCTATCGAAGTTTTCTATTCCGAACTTTTCTTCTATTCCAGACTTTTCTGTTCCACACTCAATGTTTGACTGTGGATTCATTATGAATGTGGTGACTTTTTATAACTTTTTCTTAAGTTATAAGATTTTTTTTAATAAGAAAAGATGTTTTCACAACACCAAAATAGGATTACACCAAACAGGATTACACCAAATAGGATTCTGGTATCCAACTTTGAAATTTTTTTGGATAACCTTTCCAGTTGACTTTTATTTCTTTGATTAATTTTTTACCCTTACGTCTTGTACGTCTATCAAGAACTGAGTCAATTTCATAAATATCATCATCTTTTATTAATTGAAGTTCATATTCATAATAAGTTCCCAAAATCTGTTCTCCCAGTAGATCTTTTACTTTATAGGTAATAGGCGAAAATGTTTTGTTGACATGACTGATTTCAAATATTTCTTGCGTCCAATTTGGTAAATAACCCTTATCAAATGTACGTTTTGTTTTATTGATTCGAACATGATCTCCAATTTTGAATTTCGGCTTTTTTGTCATTACATTTGTCGATAATTGAGGATACAGATTTCTTGAAATCTCTGCCTCATTGGATTTTGTTACCATTACAGGAGATGTTTTTATACTTCTGTGAAAAGTATGGTTGTAATTCTTAACTAAAGAATTCAATACGTCAATGTAACGTCTTGTTTTCTTGTACGTAAAGTATTTCCACATTCTCGTTTTCAAAGTTCGTTGAAATCTTTCAACAATGCTTGCTTTTGTCTCTGGGTTTTCAGTGGTGAAAAAATGAATCTGATTCTTTTTCAAGTAGTCTTGAAACGATTTGTTTTTGAATTCCGAACCTTTGTCTGTTTGAAGCGCTAAAGGTTTTCGTTTTGATTTCTGAACGATAGATTGAAATGCTTTGATTCAAGTTTTACCCGTTTTGTCTGGAATAGGGATAACCCATGAAAATCTCGAAAACACATCAATCACACAAAGTAAATATTTCTTGTTATTATTTTGTTTTGCTAAATGTTGCATGTTAGCCAAATCAGCCTGCCATTGATAATCTATACCACCTACAATAGTTTTTCGTCTTTTGAAACGACGACGAATCGGTTTGTGTAAGGTGTAGGTGGATTCACCCTGTAACCATTCTTGAACATCTTTGTATCTTATTCCTTTCAAAACAGATTTCGCAGCGTGATACAATTGCTTTACTCCACTAAATGCAACAGTACTTTTAGGATCATAAAACAACTTTCTTAACACGTAATCAAGTTTTGACTTTACCATGCCTCCCATGACTGAAGTGTTTTACGGCTCGGAGTCTTTTTTATAGACTTTGGGGGAGTTAGCAGTTCTTTAACATAGAATTGCTTCAATCGTTCTCTTTCTTCAGGTTTCATGTATGGAGATTTTTCTTTTATTCTTTTCATACTTCTTTTTATAGGAGTTAGCTTAGTACTTTTTCGTACACTTTTTGGTGTGTGAAATAAGTTATCGGAATCTCCATAGGATTCTGCATGGGAATCTTCATCTTCGCTCAATGATTTACTCGGTGATTTATCATGGACTTTTTGTATCCATTTCCATCTGTTCAAATTGCCAATAACTTCTTGAGGTATATTACTTTCATGTAATGCCTTTGAAAATGTTTTCCATCCTCTGGGCTCGATACCTTTTCTTTGACGTATCGCATCATTGACAAGATCAATAATATTGGAACCATGAATGCGTGTACCTTTATATGACACCACCCCTTGTTCGTCCCAAGTTAAATTATCGTTGTCTTTTATCATACTCAAAAGTAACTCAGCTTTTCTTTTCATGGTTTTTGGTACACTTTGCAAAATTCGATCATATAAGACAACAGATTGCAGTCCAACAGATGGTGATCTCTGTACACTATCATCAGTTTTTGGAAGAAAATTGATCGAAGTTGGTTTTGTTTTCTGAAGCGAATTTTGTAACTTAATCAAAGTTTCGCCATATCTTTGAGCCTTTTCTGTTTCTGACAGATCGGTACTTTGTAAAATCTGACTCATATCTTGTCGAAGATGTGATGCATCTGCAACTTGTGGATTAGGTGGTAAACGAGGTTTTTGAGCTTGTTCGGCTTTCCATCGTTTCATATTTTCTAAGACCTGGAAAGGCACGATAACCATTTTTCTAACAGACATAATTTCTTATCTATAAGATTTTTTATCTACAAGATTTTTATCTATAAGATTTTTTTCATTGAAAATTTTTTTATCTACAAGGCTTTTAGAGCTCCTCCTATTCCTCCGATAATGGCTTTTCCTAACAAAGGTAATAATGCAGGTGCAAGCAATGAAAGAAATCCACCTTTTTGATTTAAAATTTGTTTTTTATCTTTTACAGAGACTGATTTTGAAGCTAAACGTCTGAGATGTTGTCGGCTTGAATACAACTTCTTCTTCTGATCTGGTGATAAATGTACATTGCCTTTTAAAACATTATGACAGCATTCCGATATACACCTTATCGCTTCTGAGGGTGAATCTTTGACAAGCTTTTTACGTATTTTTGGTGTAGCCTGTATCATGGCCATAACCATTGAGCCGTGTTTTTTTATCAGAGGTCTTTTCTTCATGTTGACTTTATCGCTATTTCACATCAAATGAAAATAAAAGTTCCATGTCACTATCATTTATACCTGATGTTTTATCATACTGTCTTTTTTACAAAAGAAAACTACGAATCGGAATCAGTGAGTTCTTCATCCTCGCTTTCTTCTACATCTGACCCTCTGTCGGGCAGAGGAATGGTTCTTCCACCACCAAGATGAATCAGACGCTTGTCATAGTCAACACGATATTTTCCTGTGTCAAGGTTATATTGGATTATATCCCCAAACAGTCGATCTTCTGCCTTTCTACCTTTTTTATATTTAGCTAATGTATTTGGAGATCATGAGGTGGATGGAATGGATTGAAACTTCAATTTTTTCCCTGGTTCTATAAATTGTGAATACTTTGTTCTGAGTTTTTGCATTCTTTCACTTAATAGTTCCTTTCTGGATTTCGGATAGCGTTGATGTTCTGAAATGGTGCTTCCTACAGGCCTTCGCATAGTAACAAATCTTTCATCAATCATAGGCGGCGGGGTGGTAGTTCTTGCATCAATTATAGGTGGTGAGGTGATGGCTCTTTCATCAATCATAGGTGGTGAGGTGATAGTTCTTGCATGCGTTTTCGGGGTCTTTCTCTTCTTTGGAGATTTTTTCTTCTTTGGAGACTTTTTCTTCCTTGGAGATTTTTTCTTCTTTGGAGATTTCCTCTTTCGCGGAGCACGTTTTCGAGGTTGCCTTTCACCCCCAAATTTCCTAACGGTTTTAGTTCCATCCCATCTCAGTAAACTTCTGATAATAACACCGCCTAGAAATCCACCACCTCCAGGTTTTAAAATAATTCTACGTTTAATTTCCTCATCAATATTCGGATCTGCTAACTGCTCGATATCTGCTCTATGTTTTGTCATATACGTGGTGGTTTGTTTTGGTAATTTGATTTTATCTTCAAGGATGTTTTGTGCTGCCAACGTAAACCATTTTAAAATTTCTTTTAATCCTGCTTTCAACACAGATTCTCTTTCATATCTATTGGTTTGTTGACTTAAATTTCGCAAAGCAGCTAAAATTGAAGTTGGTGTGGTTGGTAAAGCCATGTTTACTCACTGTCGTCTATTGATAGAATGACAATATAAATTAAAATGAAGTCATTTTTATTTTTAAAAAAAACATTATAACGATTAAGCAGGGGAATAAACGGTTGGACCTCTTTCGTCTTCTTCATAACGATGAAATATATCTGTTCGCAGTCTTAATTCTTTATTTGTTCGTGAATGGAAATCGATGACAAGATATCCATGATCCATCGATGTAGCGTCATCATAAGCAGACAGTAAATGTGGAGCTTGCATTTGGTGAGCTAGTGTTTTAATCTGATTTTTATCTCGCTCATTTCGAAATAAAATCATGTATCTTGAATTAAGACTGATGGTTCGACTCGATTTCGATTGTTGAAACATATTTTGTGTGATATAAATCACGGTTGCATTACGATGATGTCCTTTTCTTGTAAACCAAAGTTTAATTTTTTCCTCATCTTTTTCACCCAGCATATCATCAAAGACGATTAAATGCGGTATAGATACATCGCTGACAAGCTCGTTTTCATCGTCAGGAATTCCTTCCACGAATTTTATTAATTCAAACTGCAAATTGAATTTCTCATGCATAAGATTGTAAGCATACTGCCATTCTTTGTAACACCAGACAACTCTTTCAGGAACGATATTGAACAAATCTTCTCGATAGTCAATTAATTTATGAACAAAGACTGTCTTTCCACAACCACTCGGACCTGTGATGAAAATATTACAAGGATGTTGAAATAAAATAGCTTGTACATCCACCTCCATGATTTCTTTACTTTTCTCTTTAAGGATTAATAATAAAATGACAACATAAATAACGATGAAAGCATTTTTATTCAAACATTTCTTCCAAAAAAAGATCAGTCTTGGAAATTGTAGATAGATCATAACATTCTATGTGAATGAATTTTTACAGTACGTTATGTTCTATCTACATGCTCACCTACCGTTCGTACTCTTAATTCAAAGACAAAGCAGGTCAATCCCTCCACTAAGCTATAAAAATCCAGTGAACTTTTCCTATAATCATTCATCTCTCGTTTCTCGAGTAGTGCAAATAAATTATAAAGTATACCAAGACGAGAAAAAAATCAAATATGGAGCAGGTAATTTTTCAATTTTTAAAAAATCTTGCAGAGAGAGAAAAATCTTTTTTGGGCGATAGAAAAAATTTTTACGATTAAAAAAATCTTGCAGAGAGAAAAACATTTTTATCGATAGAAAAATTTTTTCAAAAAATCTTACAGAGAAAAATTTTTTCAAATAAAAAATCTTACAGTCAAATTTTTTCGATAGAGAAAATTTTTACGCTTAAAAATTTCGGATAAAAATTTTCGGATAAAAATTTTTTACAATTTAAAAAAAAGTTTTGCAGATTAAAAACTAGGGTCGAATAAAACTAGGGAGGAATAAATCTAAGATCGGGTAAGTCTAGACGAACTGATTTCCGGGAAATGCCGGAAAAAACCCACACTCAGATCATATAATCAGGCAATGTCTAAAGATCATACTGCTAGGAGCCAAAGAAAAGACTAAGCCCAACGGTGATAGAGAAAAGGTTGAGACGAACAAAAGACGGAAGAAAAGACTAAGTCCAACGGTGATAGAAAAAAGATTAAGGCAGATAAAGACGGAAAAAGACTAAGCTCAACGATACTCTCTGTCTGACCCAGCGTAAGTAGGGAATATAGTCCATATCGTGGAAAAAAGACTAAGTTCAACGGTGATAGAGAAAGGCTGAGGCGAACAAAAGACGGAAAAAAGACTAAGTCCAACGATACTCTCTGTCTGACCCAGCGTAAGTAGGGAATATAGTCCATATCTTGGAAAAAAGACTAAGTTCAACGGTGATAGAGAAAGCCTGAGGCGAACGAAGACTGAGAAAAAAGACTAAGTCCAACGATCCTCTCTGCCTGACCCAGCGTAAGTAGGGATATAGTCCATATCGTGGAAAAAAGACTAAGTTCAACGGTGATAGAAGATTGAGGTGAATAAAGACGGAAAAAAGACTAAGTCCAACGATGATCTCTGCCTGAACCAGCATGAGGAGGGGAAAATAACCCATATCGTGGAAAAAAGACTAAGTTCAACGGTGATAGAGAAAGGCTGAGGCGAACAAAAGACGGGAAAAAAGACTAAGTCCGACGATGGTATTTGCCTGAGCCAAGCTGAAGAGGGGGAAATAACCCATATCGTGGGAAAAAAGACTAAGTCCAACGGTAATAGAGAAAGATTGAGGCGAACGAAGACGGAGAAAAAAGACTAAGTCCAACGATGACAGAGAAAAGCCTAAGTCAAACGATAGTGTCTGCCTGAACCATATCATTACGATCCGTGCACGTGCGCGCAGATGCATTAAGACCCCTTTTCACAGACCACGGTTTAAAAAAAGGATCCCTGCCGCGTCAAAGATGGTGAACATCTATCTCCGATGAAGAAAAAAGACTAAGTCCAACGATAGTCTCTGCCGTACCATATCATTACGATCCGTGCACGTGCGCGCAGATGCATTAAGACCCCTTTTCACAGACCACGGTTTAAAAAAAGGATCCCTGCCGCGTCAAAGATGGTGAACATCTATCTCCGATGAAGAAAAAAGACTAAGTCCAACGATAGTCTCTGCCGAACCATATCATTACGATCCGTGCGCGCGTGCGCGCAGATGTATTAAGACCCCTTTTCACAGAGATAGTTAAAAAGGGGCTCTGACCGTGGCATGGGGGGGCAGAAAAAGCGGACATCTACTTCCGGTTTGATATTTTGACCGGTCTTTTGTCTCCCCGGGAGGGTAGACCTCGGACAAAATGGCACTCAGGGAGGGTAGACCTCGGACAAAATGGCACTCAGGGAGGGTAGACCTCGGACAAAACGGATTTTGTCCGAGGTCTACCCTCCTATACTACTCACATTTACTATCTCGCGTGCAAATGCTTTCAATTTGGTCTTGCCCAACATTGTGTCATTTGGTAAAGAGTTAAACGGCTTTATGACCCCGCCCCTTTTCAACAGAGGACTTCTGATAACATTTAGGGAAGAAGCAAGGGCTTGTACCAAGACAGATTTTCAGTTTGTCACATTTTTCGACGCATCGTATGCAGACGATGGTCTAAAACTGCAACAGAGAGTTAAGCGGTATAAATCAATGTCTATTCAGAGATCATTAAGACTTAGAGTGGCTTTAATGGCCCAAGTTTCTTTGTGGGCGGTGTAGATCAAGGTCAGACTGCACGGAACGTATATCTTTGATCTACACTGTTAGCTATACTAATATCTTTTGGGCAATGGCATTTCAAAAACTTGCCGTGATAAGGGATCTATTTTTTCCTGACTGAAAATATCTCATTGGGTACGTACTGGGTAAATGGGTCACTATACTGTATATCCATTTTAAAGTGAATATGAGATCCGATCAAATTGTGCTATAAAACCAGTCTAACATCCGTCTCGAACAGTCTATCATCGCCTTTCATACTAAAGGATTTCTCCTTGTTGTGCAATGTTTTATTATGCGTCGTATGCAGATGACGATGACTTCTAATTGCAGGAAAGGGTTAGCAGTGTAAATCAATGTCTATTCAAAATTCATAAAATATGTCGATAAACAGTGATATTCGATAAAAGGGTGATTGGCAACTCGTCTAACACCCATCTCAAACAGATTATCAGCGTCTTTGGTAATAAGCGATTTCTCCTTTTGGTACAATGTTTTATTAAGCATCGATGAAGATGGTAATGACCTCTAATTGCAGGAAAGCGTCAAGCAATGTAAATCAATGTCTATTCAGAGTTCATTAACCATGTCCAGAAAACAGTGAGATTCGATAAACATTGTGCTTGACGACCCATCTGATATCTATCTCCAACAGTCTATCATCCTTGCAGATAAAGACATAAAAAACCCGTTATCGAAAGATTTCACTCTCTAACTGGCACTGGTGACTTGAGCAGCTGTTGCGGACGGTATAGATCAAAGATCAGACTGCATAAAACGTGCAGTCTGATCTTGGATCTACACCGTCCGCGAAATGATGTTAAGGCGTATGGTCAAACTGGGTCCGTATTCACCGTCAATTCTAAATTGCATCCTTCGTCTGATTCTAGATTTATAAAGTAACATGATATCTGATCGGCTAAACTGTTTGGTTTAGCCAGTCAGAAATTGCGTTACTTTCCAAAATTCTTGAAAATTAGTCAAAGAGTTTTATCAAGAACGGTTGGTGAATACGGGCCTAGCTCTATATTTCGGTGGTACTACAATTTCAGAGATGAAAAACAAGTCGACTTTATTTCATTGGAAGCAAATGAATTTACCTTTGTCCCACCTGAGTTATATAAACAGGGTATCCCAAAAGTCACGCACCTGCCTGGTTTACCAAGAAGCACAACTTTCGTTGACAATATTCATTATGAATGCTCAAATGGAGCACCGTCTGCAATAGAATACGCATCAACTGTCTCAAAAACACTGTTTTTCACATTTTTAGAGCATCAGGGTGATCTTTTGGCTCTCAGTGGCATTGTATACTTCAAACCATTCATGAAGATTATCTGGACTAGTATGGTGTGCGACTTCTGGTAAAACCTGTGTATAACTATCACAACAATATACTGCACTCGGTTTTACTCTTACATATGGCACAGGAGAGAGGTTTGAAGACTAAGATTGATCGACCACCTCCACAAAGAGTTCCATGGCCTCGTAAGGCTAGGCAAGGAAATATGTTTGGTGTTTGGCAATTAAAGTCGTGCAACTATTAGATTATCTATAATAAGGCGACAGTTAACGTATCCATGATTTCACATACTATCTAACTGCAGAGCCGAAAGAACTGTTCAGTAGTTTGAAAAGAATGAATTTTCTTACATTGACTGTCATCAATCCTCGAAAAGGAACTTAGCCCAGCCAGGGATTCAAATTGGTAGTACCTACATGTCAGTGGGCTGCTGAGGCGTCTGGAGTCTGTTCTTAACCGATGAATTGTATAGCATTTGATTATATATAAATCTTTGTATCCATGATCTGTCAAACAGAAAGTACGAGAGAGAGAGAGAGAGAGAGCTGACAGGCTTAAAAAAAAAAAAACATGAACCCAAGTATGGCATATTACATTGGATCAAGGACAGGCCTTTTTAAAACAAAGGACAATAATATTCACATTTATATAATAAAGTTTCGTTCAATTCCAACACATGTACAGAAAAAAAGCGATGTTGCACATTTTAGTGCCATTAGCGCATCTAAAATCACAGTTGGTGACAGTACAAGTAACCCACATCATGGTGTTACGGACTGAACCATGGGAATTCAAGCGTCCATTCGATGTGATCTATTTCCGTTGTAACCACTTGCGCAGTGATCCTCTCGCGCAGTAATAACACTCAACAATTTGTCATCATAAAACGAGATTGACCCACAGAATGTTGATACTTCCCATGATTGGGATGACTTCCATTATTCGTCTTTGCTAAATCAGCTTATGTCAGACAGATTGGAATACTTTGTTGTTTTCCTGCTCCAACTTTTTCATGGCCAGTATAAAATTCAACATCTCTCAACAGCTGAAAATATACCCCATTGAAACTCGGAAAGATTTGAGCCATGCACTGAGAAAACAGGGCTTAATGCATCTGCGAAAAGTTTCGACTCAGGTCAGCCTGCGCAGTCCGCGCAGGCTGACTTGGGCCGAAATTTTTCGCTATCGGTCGATTTTCTACGTGTCAAAGGACCTTTCTACCTCATAATCCAAGTTGGTTGTTAAAAAAAGTGGCTGTTGCGGATCGATAATTATGTGATTGCTTGCTTGGTATAATGTATCACGGAATTGCAATAAGCCCCTTTTGCCAGAGCGTGGCTCATTTGTATTTCAAAAGCTTGACTTAACAAGCCGATGGCATAGATCCAAGATCTTGATCTATGCCATCCGCCAAAGCCCTTGTTTACGCCCATGGCCCTAACAGAGATAATGATTTATTAACGTTGTTTTAGTTATTCAAAGGAGACAGCCGGGGCCAAAATAGCTTATTGCTACCGCAACGGGACATTGATACAGGGTTGCAAGCTAAAAAGTTGTCTCTGCCAAAACTCTTTTGGAGGATTGATGAAAGTCATAAATGTGCATCAGAATTTATCAAGCCAGATGCATTATTGTACAAACGAACTCCAACTGGAGGCCTACCATTATCAAGCCAAATACATTATCGTATAAAAGAAATCTAACTGGTGGCGTACCATTATCAAGCCAAATACATTATTGTATAATAGAAATCCAACTGGTGGCTTACCAGCCGCAAAATTGTCCTCTAAATCCTTAGGAAAACCAATAGTACCATGGTTTCTAGGTCTTCGTAATGGTTTGCATATTTGTTTCTAAAATTTGTATTAAGTTTTAAATGAACCATGATCTGGCAAAATGGGGTTTGATGAATGTCCGTGATCTACTGTACCAGGCAAGCCATCACATAGTTGGGGATCTTTAAAATCCATTTTCTCTGACAACCGACTGAATAATGAGGTACACTGGTCCTTTGACATACAGAAAATTGACCAATAGCAGACTGCGCAAGCTAACATGGCTCGATACTTTTTAGGAGATGCATTAGGCCCCCTTTTCATGGAGCATGACACATTAAGTTAACAGCAAACGTTTTTTTCTTATATTAACTAGGGCTTTGAAATGTCCATTCTGTGTTCAGAAAGATCATTTGCTGATAATTAGATCTGAGTTCATGTACCCTCTTCTCTAGTGGTCCTCTACTCTATTGGTCCTATAATATAGATGGTTACTTTGACCACTTACCTCTTAAAACAAATTTGCAGCAGACGATAAGGTAATGTTTGATACACGGATACATGTGCAAAAAATGTGGCTAATTTGAATTTTGTCTGATGCAAGATGTAAAAAGTCTGGAGGTGTTGGTTTTTTAACCCTTTACCGCACAATACCGCTTTTTGACGCCCCTGGAAAGAAGCCTTTTGAAAACATTGTAGGAAAAGGAGAAAATGCTGGTAACCATCATTTTCTCCTTTTCCCACAATGTTTTCTACCCTATCAAAGAAAAATTGTAACATTTGAGCCACATTGAAATTGTCGTCTGCAAATGCTTTCAATTTGGACAAGGCTAAAATTTTGTTGTCTGGTAAAGGGTTTATATTAATCAACAAAACGAAAAGTCCCTTTATAACTATTTCAGGTCGATCGAGATACCTACTTCTGGTCTTGCATCTATCTTAGCAGTTATCGAGAAGTCCATAATATTTTGTAAACTTGCTTGGTCTGCAAGAATGGGGTCTCCAGCTGCTTTCAACATTATTTCAGCCATAGTACGGTACCAGCTCACTTATGCATGCATTTCGATGGTTTCACCGATACTAGGCTGGGGCTCCGCGATGCCTTACCCTCGCGATCAACCCTTTCCACAGAGGATCAGACCAGAATTAGAACATAACAACTACTGAGCAACAGATCTCTTCTTGTATCTCTATCATGGTTTGACTATTTGGTCATCTCTCCCACTTTATATTATTTCTCTTCATACATATTGTTTCTTGTCTGTTTTTTTTTTAAATAATTCCCATTATTTCTGCTTCTGATTGGTTAACTATAGGTTAACACATTTTTTTAACAGTTTGGTTACTTCACTTTTGATATGTACATGTATATACACATGTGACATCATTCATTGAAAAAACTTTTATTTCGACACGACATTGTGCTATGTATACGTCTGAATAAAATGTCTGTTCTGTTCTGTAAACTTGCAAGCTTTCAGTAGTGTAAAGGAATGAATCATATGTAATATTGAACATCATGACAGCTCAGTTAATACGGCGAACGAAATGCCATTGACAACTGCCCAGCGTATAATTAGTCTTCGAGGGCATGCTGCTTACAAATAACGGACAAATGCAGGACTTTGTTACCCCCTGACATTTCAAACTCTTCTTCCAAATTGAAATCAATGGCAGATGACGAATTAAATGTACGCTAACTAAAAAGATGAAAAGTGTCTTTAAAATGGACAAATAAAAACATTGTGAGAAAAGGAGAAATTGTTTGACAACAATCATAACTTTCATTTCCGCACGATGTTTTCGAAAGTCTGTCTCATTAGCGTTGTTAAAACAATGAATAGTTGGGGTAAGGCAATAGACATGAGCCATGCTCTGTGAAAAGGGGGCTTAATGCATCAGCAAAAAATGTATCGACCCATGTCAGCCTGCGCGGACTGCGCAGGCTGACATGGGTCGAAACTTTTTGCTACATGTCATTTTTCTGCATGTCCATGGACCATTCTACCCCAAAATTCAGTCATTCGTTAGACAAACTGGATTTTATGGATCCATAATTAAATGATGACCAGCTTGGTATGATACATCACAGAGATACCATAAGCCCCCTTTTGCTAGAGAACGGCACACATATACAAAACTGTCATCAGGAAGACCCGCATGTCGTAATTCTAACTCTCCCCTGGAAAGTACATGTATATCTCACAGAATACTGGACAGAGTAGACCCAAGATCAAACTGCATGATATGTACGGATTGACCTTGACCGCAAAGTTATCTTAAACATTCAAAGGATATGAACTTGCCGACAACTAAATTGTCAGAAGGAAGAAGATCTATTGTCCCAGAAAGCCAGGGTGTAACCTTGACTTTCCGGTCTTGACTGGTCATTAGAATCAAGCTGGGCCAAATTAGCCGGTAGGAAAAAAGGCCCCACATTCCACATTCCGACCTTTAACCCCTAGGCTGCTAGGCACGACTCACTGACCTTTTGCGGACAGTGTAGATCAAGATCAGACTGCACAGAACGTGCAGTCTGATCTTGGATCTGCACTGTCCGCTAAGGAGATATTAATGCTCCAAAAGTAAGTTTGAAATAACCTTATTCGGGTTTTTAATATCGGCTTGAAAGTTTATCGGCAGGATAAGGGTTAACCCTTCTACTGCCATATGCGGCTTTTACAAACGGCATCATGTACAGACTGCACAGAACGGGCCTTCTTATTTATGATATACTGTCCGAAACTATGTACTAAAATCATGATTGGAACCGTTCCTATCCTTCTTCTTTAAAGTTTTTTTTTTCCTGAAAAAAAGTTACGGTCTTAGCGGGAACGGGGTTATTCAAAGCACGCATTGTTGGCCGTGATCTTTTCTTTGAAATAATAACTCCTCCCCCGCACTCGCCCCCCCCCCCATCCAACCCCCTGCATGAAGCAAATACATGTATACCAAGGGCAGAAGACCTCCCTAGTTAAATGGATAAAGAGTTATCTAATTCCATTTATGACTTTACCGATTTACTTTTCAGCGTCACGATACATTTCATTGAAGGTAAAGTGTCCTGTACTTCCTGTTGAATACAGAAAACTTAGTGGGCAAAACCGGGCTAAACAGTAAGAACCCCGGCGCCATTACGTCATTTTAAGTCATCCATTTATGTATTCGTGCAACTTAATGTAGTCCGAATTATTGTTTTTAGGCTCAAATTCAGACAGACTCCAGTGACCTTGATGTTGAAAAGCGGATAAATCCACAAAACATTTTCACCAGAGTATGAATTATGTAGAAGTTGAATAAAGCTAAACACACACAGAGCTATTTCAAACAAGATAGCTGAAATTACCGGTAAATACTACTAACAGTACATAACCCTTGGAGCGCCAAATAAACGAAATAAAACATACTAGGTAGATGCACACGGCTTGGATATTCAAGTCTAATTGCTTGTTTATCAAAATGTATAAAAAAAATATTGCTATGATTTGACCCGCAAGCATTTCGTTTTAACGATTTAGTATCTCGTTTTCTCGAAATAGCATTTTGTTTTAACGATTTAGTATTTCGTTTTCTCGAAATAGCATTTCGTTTCAAAGATTTAGTATCTCGTTTTCTCGAAATAGCATTTCGTTTTAACGATTTAGTATTTCGTTTTCTCGAAATAGCATTTCGTTTTAACGATTTAGTATTTCGTTTTCTCGAAATAGCATTTCGTTTTAACGATTTAGTATTTCGTTTTCTCGAAATAGTATTTCGTTTGAACGATTTAGGATTTCGTTATTTCGAAATAAAAAATGTGTAGAGCATGACACCTACGGGCTCCGTACCCGCACTTAGACTGCACCTTTATAAAACAGCGGTGGTACCTTTATTCGCACTGTCAAAAACATCTAAAACTGGCCTTTGTGCCAAAAGGATACAGCAGGAAGATAATGATTTGCATTACAGATTTATTACAATAATTACTCATGACTGTTGTAAAGAAAAAATGTATAATATTTCTAAACGAAGAACATATGCAAATGGCTGGCGCTGTCGTAAGGTTTTTCAATTATCTACCCTCTTTTTCTGTAAAAACGTGCAAAGCCCAACATGTAAGGCACGTATTCACCAACCACTCTTAAAACCATTCTAAGTCTTGTTCTCAGGAATTTTGTAAATTCAAAAGTAACGCAGCTTCTGATTGGCTATACCAAATGGGTTAGCCAATCAGAAATTTTGTTACTTTTTAAATCTTGCAGTTTAGAATGAGTGGTTAGTACTCGGCCTGGATCTTGGATACATACTGGTCGATATCTTGTAAGCTAGTCGTACCAATCCATAGTTTTACCGATCTTCAGGAAATGACCGTTTGAAAACATTGTGGGAAAAGGAGAAAATGCTGGTAACCAGCATTTTCTCCTTTTCCTACAATGTTTTCAGCCCTTTCCAAGACGAATACTATCATATACATCACACTTAGATTATCGTCTGCAAATTCTTTCAATTTAGACATGTCTAAAATTTTGTCGTCTGGTAAATGATTAAAATTGCAACACGTCGGTTCTTTGTCTGACCCTTTGTCAGTTTCATTTTTATGTGTATTTTTAGATGACCACAGACAGTGTTTAACCCTTTCAGCGCCATAGGCGAAAACAGGGACTTTTGCGGACGGCATAGATCAAGATCAGACTGCACAGAACGTGCAGTCTGATCTTTGATCTATGCCCTCCGCTTGTTTGGTCATGCCTATATAGTAAAAGTCTTCCGGAGACTCAGTGGATTGTATTTACAGCCATCAAAAGAAGCAAAGTCTGTTTATTTGGCGCCGAAGGAGTTAAGAGCAAAGCTGAAATGTTTGCCCTTGCAATGTATGTGGAGCGTATGAACTGTATATTGTGGTATACAGATGAATATGCAGTTGATCACAAAAACACAGATTCCATGTTATTTCGATAAAAGCACGTTGAATGTCCGTGCGGCATGAGCAGAGACAAATTGCAGGAGTCAACGGTCACTGCCTGTGAGATAAACTAGCCGACAACGGCGGCCATGTTTGACAGGCAGTCAATGAAGAAACCAGAAGATTAATGGAGGTTTTAAGACGGGTTATCGCTTCCATTTACATGTTATGCATTTATAATGCCCGTCTGTCAATCGGCGTTGCCTAGTTTCAGGTCTTGCCAGGAATCTTTCAAGACCATAGAAATGATAAAGCTCATTAGCGCAAGACCAATGTCAAATATCATTAGAAATCAAGGAATGAAACAAATCATATCCGCATGAAAGCAGAACTTCCGTTTCTGAGCTCTGGAGAGATGTCAACAACACGATATGTATTCCCTTGTCAAAACAGACCTTCCAGAAGACAAAGTACACTGAAATATCTTGCGGTGTGGTGTCTGTAGTTGTGAGGTAGAACGTTGGCCTCGCAACCATGAGGCCCCGAGTTCGATTCCCGGGAGTGGGTGCCAACTTTGGGACTGTTCAATGGCCCACACATTCGGCGCGAGAGAGATTAGGGTAAATATCAAGATTGATGATTGTATGGTGTTTAACGTCGTTTTTCAACATTATTTCAGTTATATCGCGGCGGCCAGTGCACCTATCCATGCTTTCCTGGAGTTTCTTTTACCAGTACTACGCACAATATTCTTTCCAAGCCACTGGCTGCTTTCCCACATAACCATCGTCGAAACAATGGTCAGCGGTGAGAGAGGAATGAATCCTGTCACAATGACTATCATTAATCCTCGGAAAGAAATTGGCCGAGCCGGGGATCGATCCAGCGACCTCCTGTTCTCAAGTCCTGTACGCTACCGACTGAGCTACGGGGGCTCGGCAAATATCAAGAACTTGTTTCTCAATCGATGTAAAATAAGGGTGTTCAAACTAAATATCTTGTTCTGGAAAAACCAGAGGTAGAATTACTAGATTACTAAGATTGTAGGAAAATCATTCGAAAGTTTAGTATGCTTTACGAGGATGAATGCATATGAGCCATGCTGTTTAATGTATCTCCGTGATCCATGATACCAATCAAGCCATCACATAATTATGGATCCATAATAGCCACTTTTTTTAACAATCGACTTATCTTGAGGTAGATTGGTCCTTGGGCATACAGAAAATTGACCAATAGCGAAAAGTTTAGGCCCAGGTCAGCCTCCGCGGACTGCGCAGGCTGACCTGGATCGATACTGTTCGCAGATGCATTAAGCCCCTTTTCACAGAGCATGGCTCATATGCATGTTCGAAATGCATTAAACCAAGCAAGTTTTCGCGTAATATGGGTCTACTTTTGTTAACATTCGGTTGAATCATGAGCTAGAACCGTCCTTCGAGATGCAGGAAATTTACCAATAGCACAAAGTTACGACCCATGTCAGCCTGCGCGGTCTGCACAGGCTGACATGGGTCGATACTTTTTGCAGATGCACTAAGCCACTCTTTGACAGAGCAAGACTCATGTATTCGGCGCTGAACGAAATAAGAGACTCGCTGAAAAGGTCAAGGCCGTATAAAGTACATGGAACAATGCTGACAGAAATGAACAACTACAGACAGGCTGTGATTGGTTATTTGGAGTGCAGAGCATTTTTTATTTTGTATTTTTCACAAAGTGGAATAAACCTTAAATATCAAAGCAAAAGTTTTATTTCACTGTTTTTGTTTGATCTTGTGTTACGTCTTATTTCCACTTTATTTTGATGTTGGTTCATTTAATACAGTTTATCTTAGAACGTTTCGTTTGAAGTTAATTCTTAAGTAAACAACCCCTTGTTTAACTCTTTACCACACAATCCCGACTTTTAACGACCCTGTGAAAGAAGCCTTTTGAAAACGTTGTGGGAAAAGGAGAAAATGCTGGTGACCAGCATTTTCTCCTTTTCCCACAATGTTTTCTACCCTTCCCAAAACAAATTTCTATTTTTCAATTCCATTTATATTGTCGTCTGCAAATTCTTTCAATTTGGACCAGTCTAAAATTTTGTCGTTTGGTAAAGAGTTAAACGACCCTGAGGGAGAAACCAGTACAGTTATGTATTAAAAACATAATAGTAACCAGCATTTTATCAAAATGTTCCTACAGTGTTTCTACCATTTCAACAACAAATCCTATCATTGGCTCCACATTAATCTTGTCGTCCGCGTGCTTTCAATATGGACGCATCTAAAATTTCGCCATCGAGTAAAGAATGAAACTGACAAAATATCTGAGCAACGCTCCGTGAAAACGAGGGTATAATGGATCTACAAAAAGTATCGACCAAGTTCAGCCTGCCAAGTCCGCGCAGGCTGACATTTGTCAAAACTTTTTGTTTTTGGCAAATTGTCTGCGTGTTCAAGGACTATATCACCTCATGCATCAACCGGTTGTTAGACAAAATGGATTTTATGGATCCATAATTATGTGAAGACTTGCTTGGTATATTGCGTCACGGAGATGCATTAAACCCCGTTTTGCCAGAGCACGGCTCAAATAATCATTCCATAAAATATGTAGATTCCACGATAAAACGTTCCCTCTTCACTATTACCTTCCCTGGAAAACTAATCATGCAATGTTGGCAAGGTATTGGCGCAAACAAACAAACAATCAAAACTGTGCGTCATTACTTCAGCAAGCCTAAAAGATGTGCTTTCGTTAACTCTTTTACCGCCATTGTCGCCTTGGATAGCTTTTGCGAACGGCGTAGATCAAGATCAGACTGCACTGCACAAAATGTGCAGTCTGATCTTGGATCTGCATCGTCCGCAGTCTGGTGCTCATCTTCAGCCAAAAGCAAGTTCAATATAAACATGAAAGATACCTATAGAACTCGAGAACAGTCGGCTCCATTAAGTTCGCAGCGAAAGAGTTAATCCTTACCCTGCACGTTAAAATGTTAACTTCAGGTGTTACAAAAATAGATTTCGTTACGTTTATTGGAATGAACTGTGTTTACATGACCGAAAGTACTGATAGAGAGGAGCGGAGAGTGTAGGGCAAGATCAGCCTGCACGCATGTGCAGGCTGATCTTGCACGACACTTTCCGCAAAATACATCGACGGCATCAAAGAGCAGAGTACTCACACAATGACTGTCAACGGAGCAAAATTGATATTTACAGACAAAGGGAAAGAAAACAAGAAATTTAAATTTCAAGACACTTAAGGTCAGCATATCTCAATACAAATCCGAGCCTAGGTCGTTCTCTGCATTCTGATATCGATCTTCACTGTCCAGAAAAAAAAGCGCCAAGCTTTCATGGCACGTTGGCTCAAGAGGATTAACTCTTTGCCATACCTTTTAACGACGCTGAGAAAGAAAGCTTTTGAAAACATTGTGGGAGTGGGAAATAGAGAAAATGCTGGTAAGCAGCATTCTCTCCTTTTCCCAAAATGTTTTATACCTTTCCTTAAACAAGTTTTCAATTTTTGAGTACAATGAATTTCTCGTCTGCAATTGCTTTCAATTTGGAGCCAGTCCAAAATTTTGTCGTTTGGTAAAGAGTTAAATCTTTACCATAGACGACAAAGTTCTAGACTGGTCCAAGCTGAAAGAATTTGCAGACGACATATTAAACGTGACTCAAATCAAGGCATTGATCTTTGATAAGGTAGACAACATTGTTGGAAAATTATAAAATGCTTGTAACCAGCATTTCTCCTTTTCAACAATATTTACAAAAGCCTTTTTCCTAGGGGTCGTTAAAACAAGAGATTGTTTGGTAAAGGGTTAAATTCACATTACTTGTGTAAGATCAACACAGCCTTCCATTTGAGTGGTACAAACGAAATTCATTCGAATTTTCTGGTCTTAAAACTAAGTGCATTTCAGGCATAGATATTGCTTATTTCATGCAATTGCTGGAATTATTATGATCCCTGTGCCTCAAAGATTTCATAACCGCGTTGCACGGGAAGTCAACCTATTACCCAGCACTACTGAATGTTCAGCATTCGCTTTTTAGTAAAACAATAGCCAAACTTCTAGGAGAATCTACTGTTTTGTAATGATCAAAATTACAGGGGGAATCTGATATGTTCCTTCATAAAGTTGTCAAATTATTTCTTCTCGTATATTTCTTAACTCTTAGGCAGCTAAACGCGACACAGGGTGCCTTGACAGACAGTGTAGATCAAGATCATACTGTACAATACGTGCAGTCTAATCTTTGATGTATACTGTCAGATACGCTATTGTCTTTCCGGTGAAACCTACTTTGAAAGCGCAGTATTTGAGTTTTTACTGTTGAGTGGAAATTCTGTTCATTTTACTTAGCCGTTTAAGGATAAACCTCTCAGCCATCAAGACATCTGTGCATCACCAGCAGAAGAAATGACGTCGAAAAGAAATGAGCCATGCGCTGGAAAAAGGGGGTTTAATGCATCTCCGTGATGCATTATACCAGGCAAGCCATCACATAATTATGGACCTGTGATTGCCACTTCTTTTAACAACCGACTTACTCATGAGGTAGACTGGTCCTTAGACATACAGAAAATTGACCAATAGCGAAAAGTCTCGGCCCAGGTCAGCCTGCGCAGTCCGCGCAAACTGACCTGGATCGATACTTTTCGCAGACGCATCAAGCCCCCTTTTCACAGAGCATGACTAAAATAGTTGTGGCGCATCGGAGCTGATTGAAAAGTGGAACGTTGCAAACGGAATACACCAGAGGGTTTCCAGAACGATTGGATGCTCTTTTTAATTATCGTTTTCTGATTGGTGCTCCGGTATTAAATACGCAAAATTGATTGCGAGTCTTAGAAGGTGAAACCTGGTTTTGAATACCTAATTGAGCAGAAGGGCTGTCTTTTAACGGAAACCATTTAACTGATGTAATGGAATTAACGAGGCGCATAGCTTCATTGAATAATTGATATCCTGGAAAGAAATGTAAGATTACGGTTTGGCAACTTGAATGAGAGTTTTTAAGGGACAATGAGAGAGAGAGAGAGAGAGGGGGGGGGAGAGAGAGAGAGAGATTGATTGATCCAAATTGAAAGAGTTTGCAGACGACAATTTTAAATTTGATGAAAATGGCAGAAAGGTCTCAAAAAGGGTAGAAAACACTGTAGGAAAAGGAGAAATTGCTCGTTACGAGCAATTTCTCCTTTTCCCACAGTGTTTCCAAAAGACTTGTACTGCAGACACGTGAAAACCAGGGCTTGTTTGGGAAAGGGTTAACCAACAGGTGCAGACAACGCTTATATACATTTTGTGATCGTGGTAAGTAAGTTAAAATAACAACATCTGCCAAAAGTAATCAAAATGGGTCTTAAAATGCATTTAAATTTAAATCATGCCATTTAAAAGTATGGAAATTATTGTGAAGATGACAATCTGTTATTGTGCAGTCGGTCCAGGTTTTAGTCGCTGGCACTGAAATTAATTTCAAAACTAGGTTAAGTGCTGCCAGGTCTTTAGTCTTTGTTTACTTTTTGCCTGATTTTTAAATTCATTTTTCTGCCAGCGACTTACACTTGCACTGACCATAAAATAAAAGATTGTCAACTTCACAATATTTTCCATACTTTTAAATGGTATGATTTAGAGTTAAATGCATTTTTACACCTGAATCTTGTTTTTGGCCCTTATTGGCCCTTTGAAGCATTGTTCCAGTAAAAGTCAAATGAAAGTCTAAACTGGGTCCGTATTCACTAATCATTTTTAAGAACGTGCTTTGTCTTATTCTCCGTAATTTTCTAACTTTGAAAGTAACGCAACATCTGAAGGTGTATTACCTTCAAATTTCGAAAATGAAAGAAGAATCTGAACAGTATTTCAGGCTGCTAATTATACGTGATACAAATGGAATACCAGTCTACATTTCTGTATGGTCGGGTCAGATCGAGTTGCGTATGTAAAGAGGTTCGGATCAGATGAGACCGAAGCTGATTAATATTCAGTTGGCCTTGGTCACCAACTATTCTGAATATATATATGTTACACAAGAGGAAAAAAAATTAAGAAATACAGATGGGAAATAACCTCATACCCTCAACTCATGCGTGGAGAGAATCGAACCAGCCTGAGCAATGCAGGCCGCACAAACCGTACCGGGTTGATCCTCTATTCGCCTCGTGGAAAACTGAAGAAAACATTGAGGTAGATGCAGAAGTTGCAAAGTCCATGAATAAAGAAACGAAATAATGGTAGTTATCAAATACAGATACGAAGAGTATCGAACCAGCTCGGTCTGCGAATCATGCGCACACCAAAAACCGAATCGACAACTACCGCTGTTCATAGAACTTTATGGTAACAGAGTGTACAGTGTGTTGTCTGTAACACTTGAAGGCTGATAAGAAGAGTATGTTCATAGACTGCAATTTATATTGTGAGGTGAAAGAAAGTGTCCGATATTTACGATATTTACAAGTAAAGGAAGTGAAATATCACCGAGCTAGACGACGTTCGTCGTCCAGCTCATTGACATTACGCAAATGTGCAAGCTAACTTGTGTTTAACCCTTTCCCAAACAAGCCCTGGTTTTCACGTGTCTGCAGTACAAGTCTTTTGAAAACACTGTGGGAAAAGGAGAAATTGCTCGTAACGAGCAATTTCTCCTTTTCCCACAGTGTTTCCTATCCTTTTTGAGACCTTTCTGCCATTTTCATCAAATTTGAAATTGTCGTCTGCAAACTCTTTCAATTTGGACTAGTCTAAAATTTATCGTTTGGGAAAGGGTTAAAGAAAATTGAGACTTAATCCTCAACATTTACCAGCAAATCAAAAGGATGTGTTCATAGACAATTTTAGTCCATCTTATGGGAGGATAAAAGGCAGTCACTTAATTTACATCATTTACGAGTGGAGACAGTGAAACAGCAGTGAGCACCTGACTCAAAGACTTGAGAATACTGAAAAAGTGGAAAAAAAAATGTGAGATGCAGCTGAGAATCGAGCAGGCTGGGCGAGCTCAATATGCGCTTACTCAACCGGATTGACCCTCATCGAACGTGGTATATAGAAAAATGCATCGTGTCTAGAATTATGTACAAAAGTACAAACATTCGTATGGAAAAAAATATAAACAAGGATCAACTAGGTCAAGGACGATGAGTATCGAACCGAGCCGGTTAGCCAATCGGACCAACACCTATTTCAATCATGAACAATTGCAATCCCGAGATGAATAGAAGATTCATAACACCACACACACACACACACACACACACACATATATATATATGCGCAGCCACAAGCAACATTCAGTCTTTGCTCTAGACTAAAGAGTATCGAACCTGGCCTTCCAGGGCATCACATGCCTTGCTAATTTGTGACCAGTCGAGTGCTCCATACCCCGTCATCGATGACGGGTCAACTGATCAGCTGTTGACTCATTACCAAAGGATAAAACTGTTGATTCACCCGAATTGAAAGCATGTGGGGATACCACATCATATACATGTATGAAGCTCCAAGAATGACTTCTTTTTTCGGTAAGGTAAAAAAAAAAACAACATTGTCGCAAGATGTGAAAAACGCTGGTTACCAGCGTTTCCCCCGCCCAGAATGCTTTCAAAGTTTTCTTTTCTCAGGTCGTTAAAACTCGGGATTATGTGGCAAAGAGTCAAGTAGAGAACACAATATCGTTAGACTAATCCAAAATGTAAGCATTTGCATATGAAAGGATGAATTGTAATCGAAATGATGATAATTCTCGATCTAATGGAAGAAAACATCGTAAATGGAAGAAAACATTGTAATGGAAGAAAACATCGGGGCTCCGTTATGCATTGTACCAATCTAGCCATCACTTTATTGTGGTTCCATAATCTCCACTTTTTTGACAACCGACGAAAACATTAAGTAGACTGGTTCTTGGACATACAGAAAATTGACCAATAGCGAAAAGTTTCGGCTCAGGTCAGCCTGCGCGGACTGCGCAGACTGACCCGCGTCGATACTTTTCGCAGGTGAATTTAGCTCTCTTTTCATAGAGCATGGTTCATTAATATTAGGCTTCAACACAAATTCGGAGATCATCGTATGACTTTTTCAGATTCCCTATCATTGTTTGAACAATGTCGGCCGTGTTATTTGCTGTAAAATATCCGTCTGTCGACTTCGGACAGCTTTCTATTGACAGACAAAACAGACTTAACTCTTTTACCAGACGGCAAATTTTTAGACAAGTCAAAATTGAAACCACTTGCAGACGACAAATTAAATGAGACTCAAATGATGAAATCTGTTATCAAATGACAAAAAAGGAGAAAATGCTGGTTACTAACATCTTCTCCTTTTCCCATGATGTTTTCCAAAGCCTTTTACCACAGTGGTCTTTAAAAGAAGAGGGTGTTTGGTAAAGGGGCCATATAAAAAAATCTTCATGACAGAAAGTTTGATTAAAAAGAAGGAGGACCGCAGCCATTGTTGATGAGTGGTGGAAAAAAATCAATATGGCGGTTTTGTTGAATTAATTTGGATGTCTATGTTTAGATGGAATGTAAAACCATAAATTTTCTCTTATCTGTATTTTTGACATGTATAACAGGGGTTTTGACTATTCATACTTTCCTATCTGTTATTTATTAAATCGGAGGTTGTCGGAGTTAAAACCCTTGATAGGTTCCTACAAAGTTAGCCAAAGATATCTTCACACGCAAAAAAGTAGTTCGCTCATAGGATGTTGTTGAAATGACAATTCCTTCTTTTTCGCATACTTACACATTGTTTTCGGAAGCATAAATATGGTCGGTGCATCAAAGTGACCACATAAAATTTAGATTTCAAAGCATTTATTTCGTTATCCTTGATTCTTATCTAGTAACCAGTTCTGACTATTGCGTGGAAAAGGACATTTTTACACATCTTTTAAAGTGCTTTGTCACATAAAACCTCCTCCGGCAGTGTATTAAACCCATGACTTATTTTTGATAATATGCTAGTGTATTATCGTTTTTGGGGTCCCTGGTCGGATCAGTTTTTAATCATGAGCGCGTAAAACGGGAGAAACCAGCCACAGCACGTGCTGGAATTTGTACTACTACGCCGTTTCGCGGGAAAAATTACATCATTGTTGCTCAGACGTATACGCGTAGAAAGTTTTTGATTTTCATGTTTTATAAAAAACCAAGAAATGCAGCAAAAGTTTTCTACAATCAACAAAATAGGTGGACCTGCCACCTCTAGAAACTGTTTCATCCTACTTTCGGTGTAAATGTCAAAGAGCTACCTACTTGTGTATGTACACATTAAAAACCAAACTACACCTGGAAACATGGACCTGTGAATGGTGTATAGGCTACAAGTGGTGATGCAGGATATATTTTGTCTGCCATTCGTTTTATGTGATAAATAGAATCTCACATTCGTGTGATCATGCTACATATTTTCTTATTGGTCTATCGTCTGTTCTTTTTTCTTCAAATTTTGTGTATGAAACTTCGGTGGGTACATTAAGTATGGACCCTTTTACCGCCATATATTTTGAAGAAAACGTCGAGGTATTGTCATAGCCTTACTATTGTCCGCGTCGTCGTTTTTGCGCTAAAGTTTTGCCATTTTCTCACCCTTCTTTTTTATTGCTAAAGATTTTTAAATCAAACTTGGAGTGGTTGTTAATTATCTAAAGGGGAACCTTTACCAGAAGAGCAGATAACCTTTAAGACATTTTCAAAGTTTAGACACAGTTAAGACCCTTTTTCTATTGGAAATTTCACTGAAAAATCATCTCGGTTTGGGTCAAGAGGTTACAGAAAAAGAAGGAACAAGACAAAAAAAAAAAGATAAAGAAAAGATACAAGTATCTTAACAACCCCTCATGAATTTTAACCCTTATCCTGCTAAATAAGTCAAATGAAATTTTCAAGCCGATAGCGAGAACCAAAATGTTTCTATTTCAAAGTTATTTTTTGGGGAAAAATATCTCCTTATTGGATAGTGTAGATCAAAGATCAGACTGCACGTTCTGTGCAGTCTGATCTTGATCTACACTATCCGCAAAAGGTCATCGAGTCGCGCTTAGCAGTCTAAGGGTTAAATCGATATGGGTTTCACCCTATTTGGGTGAGAGTTTTTTGGGGAAGGAAACAAAATACTTCCCATGGAAAATTATGATCCTCCATGAAAAAGCAATTATTTTACAATCCGATTTTAAAACCCCATTCAGGGAACTATTTCTTTGATCTTATTGTGTTTCCGGCTCAGCACGTGCTCTCCAATGAGGTTTTTTCTTCCGAAGACCAGATTTTTATGAGGGTCAAATAGTTCCTTGTTAACTCTTTACCAGACGACAGAATTTTAGAACTGTCCAAATTGAAAGCATGTGCAGACGACAAATTGGATGCGGTGCAAAATTATGGGAATTGTCTCTTACAGAGTAGAAAATATTATGAGAAAAGGAAAAGAATGCTGGTTAACACAATGTTTTCAATAGGCCTCTTCCCCACGGTTGTTAAAACGTGGAACTATTTAGTAAAGGGTTAAAATTAATCTTTCTGCGCCATGTACTAAAAAAAAAAACTCGACTTCCTTCGACGGCTGAAAATATAACCCACTCAAACTCAAAAGAACATTTTAATCCTACAGGCTTGACTGAACAAACGGACGGTATAGATCCAAGATCAGACTGCACATTTTGTGCAGTCTGATCTTGATTTAAACCGTCCGCAAAAGGTCCATATTTCCGCCTATGGCGTCAAAAGGGTTAAAAAAGCCTGGGGGTTTCCAACCATCAAAGAAGACGGGTTTCTCGGAGTTTTGATTTATGCAGCTGATCTTGAGTTTAACGATATTTACAGGCCATCAGTGTCATTTGCCATGTTGCTACTTTCGAAAATCGATGCTTGGTATACTTTCGCACCATGATGTTAAACTCTTTACTCAAGACGACAACATTTCGGACTTATTCTTATTGAAATCAACAGCAGACGACAATGAAAATAGCTCAAATGAGGTCATTTGGGTTTGAACAGTTAAAAAAATGTAGTCGGAAAGAAAACAAGAAATGTCTTTTAAAACGATAAACGGCGTAAATTTGTCAGCAGATAGGCAGGAGCCCATAGAATAGATATGTCTACATTTTTTACCACAAGGGCCCTTAGAATAAACATGTCTACATTTTTGACCAATCACAAATTTCTATTTATTCATTTGTTATCAGTACCAAAAAGTAGGTCAAAAGCCAGAACATTCAGCTACGCCGAAAAAAAAAAATGGTTATCAAAAATCATCCTAATAAAGAAAGACATAACTTTCCACCGAGTTTCTTACATTTATTTTCTCGAATAGAACAAAACCAATCCTTTCAAATAAGCATAAGTGAACCGTTTTACAGAGCAATCCTTCGCTTTCATGGCCCAAAGGCAAAACCCTCTAGAAACCATTGTGGAAAAATGATTGAGTTCTAGTAAACACCATTTTTGGTCTCTTCCCAAATGATTTCCACCCTTTCAGGGCCCATCAATAAAGTCATAGCAAATCTTGTGTCTGTAAACTCTTTTTTACAGGCCCAATAACGGCCAAATCAATGCAGGTGTCAAAATGGGTTTAATCTTAAATATATCATTTATAAAGGTATGGAAAACATTGTGAAGTTGACAATCTGTTATTGTGTGGTCGGTGCAAGTGTTAGTCGCTGGCAGAAAAATGAATTTCAAAATCGAGCAAAAAGTAAACAAAAGAGGGAGTGACCTGGCAACTTTTAACATAGTTTTGAAATTAATTTCTCTCTCAGCGACTAACACTTGGACCGACCGTACAATAGCAGATTGTTATCTTCACAGTAACTTCCATACTTTTACAGGGTATGATTTCAATTTAAATGCATTGTAATACCCACTTTGTTTACTTTGGCAGCTATTTTTACGTAAACGTGAACGAATTCAAACATTCGGCATACCTAGGGTGATCCGGTGATCAAATCCCTCGGCTGTATCACGTAGCTTGATATGCACCTACACCGTACATTTCGCACGTTTCCGGAAGCACACCGTTTTACCGTTATTGAAATTGTAAGGCTCCTCTTAAAAAGAAAACATGAGTAAATTTTCATATCGTTATCTTTCTAACAATATTTCAGTTGGCAAACAGTTTGTACATTCAATTCTTAGCTTGGTTTATCTATTTCCGTTGGGAGCTTTCATCGACAGATCGATAGATGTGAATAACTCCATCGTGGTTGTTCATGTCGTTGCTAAGCGATTTACAGGGGCGCCGCCATGTTTAAGATCATGTGATGGGTAGTTCAAAATGGAAGCCTCCTTTATACGAGGTTAGATGTAGGTACGGAATCGGCCGAGTTGTGACGAGTGCGAATTCAAAATAATGTCTGAAAAAGAGTTAATCAGAGTGACACTAAACGCCCATCCATTTTTTGACCCACTAAATACTTTTGTAGTTTCAAGAGAAATCATTATCTACATTTTGAAAAGTGTATATCAGTCATCAGACGCTTCGTTCTTCATACTTTATTTTTGTCACGTGTTACTTATCGAACCTTATTACCTCACGACGAAAAATTCCAGTGGACAACATCGGAAAAAATCTTGTGAGATTAGGCAAGTGCATGATTACGTATTCTTATCATAAGCATCCCTTCTTTTTCAACAATGGTTTCCAAAAGTGATACGCTGCAACTTAAAACTAACTCTTTTACCACACGACAATATTCTAGACTTGTCCAAAGTCGAAGCATTTACAGACGACAAAATTAAAAATATGGCTCAAATGATTGGATTCGTTTCTGAAAGGTTAGAAATTAGAAAACATTGTGGGAAACGGAGAAAATGCTACCAGCATTTTCTCCTTTTCCCACAATGTTTTAAAAAAGTCTAATTTCCCAGGGTCGTTAAAACTAAGCATAGTACGGTAGAGGGTTAAAGTCTGTTACATATAGGTTGAGTGTAAAGGTCGGAATATATTAAGCAAAAAAAAACTAGGAGACTTATTCACCGAACATTTGAAAATTTATTCTTGGTATAACTCTCAAAAAAACAAATTCTAATTACAAAATAACGTAATTTCTGATTTACTAAACCGAATAACTTGTCTGAAACCAAAATAGCTCAGTCTATTAGATATTGTATTACTTTCGACATTTAGAATTATCCCAAGAATGCATTCTAGAATGATTGGTGAATACACGTTCACATATTTTTCTTCCAGTACTAAATCCCTCGTGAGACAAAGCCGCATATTCGTATCAAATCCGACAAGTTTTATTATAGACTGTTAAATGAATCACTTTGACCTCTTGGGAGGTTAAGGCCGTATTTTTTTGTCATGGATTAGGTCTTTTATTCTCTCACTCTCTCTCCAAGGGATAGACCTTATCAGGGGGTGGGGGGGTCGGGAGGGGGGGGGTCTTTTAATTCTTTTTTTTAATTTCATGTTCAAACACCGGTCAGACTTAGGCGGTAGTTGTTATCATTTCTTGGGGTCCCGCGTGGCCTATTGGTAAAGTGTAGGACCCGTAACCTGGAGGCCCCGGGTTCGAGGCTCACTGGATCCACTGGGTTTTTCGTGGGAGTGTCCTTGGGCAAGACACTTCAGAGCCCTAGCCTAGTACTGGTGGAATCCACGAAATACATGAATATGTGAGCTGTCGCCGTGATATGACTGAAATATTGTTGAAAGCGGCGTAAGACACTATTCAATCAATCAATCAATATCATTTCTTGACTGATTTTCAACAATCTGCAACAAAATGTACCATTATTTACCAACATTTAACGTTTTACTAGGCGAAACAAGAAATATCTTTAATTAACCGTTTATCACACAGTCCCGAGTTTTATAACGACCCTGAGGAAAAAGGCTTTTGAAAACATTGTTGGAAAAGGAGAAAATGCTGTTAATCAGCATTTTCTCCTTTTCCAACAATGTTTTCTACCCTATCAAAGAAAAATTCTACCATTTCAACCATAATGAAATTGTCGTCTGCAAATGCTTTCAATTTGGACAAGTCTACATCTGTGTCGTCTGGTAAAGCGTTTAAGAAAAGACAGACGTAGTAGGAGCGACTGGAATACATGTATGAATATTGAAACTCTTCTGTAGCTCGATATGAGGAGAAATGATGGGAATTAACTACACCAGCAATTGCCTCTTTTGCCTAATTGGAGAGGTCATTAGACCTCTCCAACAGTGGTTAGTTTTTAAGGCAGACTGCCTCAGAAATTGTCGCCTAACTCCATGCTTTTTTTGCGAAATTGATCTGATACACAGTCTATTTCGTCATGGTTTTATAAATAATCCGAAATCAAAAAAACTGAAATAGGAAGTAGACATGGTTTGTTTTTTTTATGACAGATTTCAAGAGGGATTTGTTATATTGATTTGATTGCAAATGACCTTTCCAGTAGTTGTAATTTTTCATTAAACAAATAAAGCTACACACACACAAAAAAGAATTTCGTTAAAAAAGAGAACACTGCGGGAAGAGATCACACGACTTTAAAACGTGGGAAGAAAGTCACGTGTCTGTCATGTAATGCATAAGAGGTTTCTCCTTTCAACACAGCGGCAATCATATAGTGCCTTACTTATTTGTTTACATGCTCTAAAATATACTGAAATTAAAAGCAATAAACTATTTGAAAACATTGATGCTGACCTCTCCTGGCTTCTTTTTTAAAGAAGCGAACTTGTTGTTTAGAATATGGTTGAAAGCTAACATTTCAATTTGATTAGATATTGATTAAAATGAGCAGTTGTTGCTAAAATTAATGTGTCTTAACGCTTTCACTAAACCCCCCCCCCTCAAAAAAAATTTTTTTTTTACCAATAGCTACAAATGCAGTTCCGCTGCAAGATAAAGAAACATTCCAATAAAGTTCTATAATCACAGAGTAGACAGTGTAGATCAGAGATCAAACTGCACATTCTGTGCACTCTGATCTTGGTCTACACTATCCACAAAAGCTTCTTTAGTCGAGTTAAAGGAAAAAAAAATAAACATGTAGACATGTAGCAATGGGTTATTGGGTAACGCTTGAAAATTATAACCGGTAGAAACGCTTTCATATTATTGTCATATATTTGACCGCAAACAGGCCTGCAAGAGGCCGCAGAATAAACAAGTACACATTTTTGACCAATCGCATACTACTATTCATTCATTCAGGTATGTCAATATCAAGAAGTAGGTCAAAAGCCAGTATAGTCAGCTAGTCAGCTATGCCGAAAATAAAATTCAGCTTTGCCATTAGTGATAGCATTTGCTGGTGATAAAGTGCCCAAAGCTCCAATGATTGATTTTGTATTTAAAAGATTAGTAAAACTGTGATCGAAAAGGAACAAATAATAATACTGGCTACTGGCAGTTTATTCCCTTTTTCCACCGTGTTTTCAAAACAATTCTTTCATCTAGTGTCTACAGGTACCTTTTTCCCCTTCTCCTATAGTATTTTCAAAATAATTCTTTCATCTAGTGGGTACCGGCTTTCTGTCCCTTTTCCCACATTGTTTTCAAAACAGTTTTCTAATCTATTGGGTGTGGCACTTTTTTCTTGTTCCCACAGTTTTTTTTTTTTTCAAAACAATTCTTTCATATAGTGGCTACCAGCACTTTTTTCCTATTCCCACAGTGTCTTCAAAACCATTTTTCATCAGAACCATAATCACACAAGATTGTTAAGTCATGACTTGATTATGAATATTGAAAATTTTACTCGAAATCGGACTAGTCCACTGATAAGATCTAGATGCTAAAAAAGTTTGATGTCCTCGGGGTATAAGAGAGAGACAAGTTAGTGAGAGAAGCATGACTTATGACTTTTTTCCGTGGCATTATCTCCAAACCCCTTTGACATAGAGAAGTGCTGACTAATTCAACCCTTAACTTACAGACTATTCTCAGACCTTTCATTAAAAGCCCAATAGCGGCATCAAAAAAAAAAACGATGCAAGTGTTAAAATGGATTTAAATTTAAATTATGCCGTTTAAAAGTACGGAATAATATTGTGAAGATGACAGTCTGTTATTGCGTACTATTTTACAGTCATTCCAAGTGTAAGTCACTGGCAGAAAAAAAAAATGAATTTCAAAATCTGCTAAAAAGTAAACAAAAGATAAAAACGACATGGTACCTATTAATTCTAATTATCAAATTAATTTCTCTGCCAGCGACTAACATTTGGGCCGACCATACAATAACAGATTGTCATCTTCACAATGAATACCTTTTTTTTTCAATGGTAATATGCGTTGTTTTAACACCAACTTTCTTTGCATTTAGCCGTTACTGTGCCTTTAACTCTTTACCAAACGACAAAAACTTAGACCTATCTAAATTCAAAGCATTTGCAGACGACAACATAAATATGGCTCAAAAATTGAAATATGCGTTTGGAAGGGTAGAAAACATTGTGGGAAAAGGAGAAAATGCTGGTTACCAGCATTTTCTCCTTTTCTCACAATGTTTTCAAAAGACTTCTTTCTCATGGTCGTTAAAACTCGGGATTGTGTGGTAAAGGGTTAAGCCTTTACCACACAATCTCGAGTTTTAACAACTCTGATGTAATGATCTTTTGAAAACATTGTGGGAAAAAAAAAAGAGAAAATGCTGGCAACCAGCATAAATGCTGGTAACTAGCATTTTCTCCTTTTCCAACAATGTTTTCTACCCTTTCAAAGGTACAATACTTTCTATTTTTGAGACACAATTATTATCTTCCGCTAGGTGGCATTTTTCAAATACAAACCTATCTGATTAGGGCATTCTGGGTACAGAACCGGACTACTTTTCAAAATGGCAATGGATGCACCAAATTTGAAAATAAGATAAAAGTTTTTTTTTTTTCCCCCAAAAACAACGCTACCTGGTACTAATTATTCTACACCAGCATGTTGAAGACATCTTGTGTTTATAAAGTCGGTGGAAAAAACCTGCATAAATCCAGGTTCTTAAATCTATAATTAGAAACTGTATGCAAAGATTTGCACTAAACAATGATGTCTTGTAAAATTATTTTTCCCGTTTAAGATAATTGTAATATTAAGAAAAACGGGCTAGATTTTTCCTCAGAAGTATTATTTATAGCCATTTTCCCGATTGCTCCTTTTTTTCAGCAGCAGAGTTTCTGGTTGATGTATTGCGTATGAATACTTATCCTGTAACGGATAGTGATGCGTCCTAGCAGACAGGTCAATCTTCCAAGAATGGCACTGACATGCGCGGACAACGGAGAGACAATTACTTTGTCTTCTGCCAAAGCTTTCAATTTAGGCAGGTTTAAAGCTCTGTCATTTGATAAAGGGTTAACAGTTACTCGTAAATAAGTGAAATAATGCAAAATGCAATTTCCGAGGAAACTGAAATCTGTTTTTTAACCCTTTACCGCACAATGCCGCCTTTTGACGCCCCTAAGAAAGAAGCCTTTTGAAAACATTGTGGGAAAAGGAGAAAATGCTGGTAACCAGCATTTTCTCCTTTTCCCACAATGTTTTCAATACCCTATCATTAAAATTGTCGTCTACAAATGCTTTCAATTTGAACAAGACTAAAATTTTGTCGTCTGGTAAAGGGTTAACTGTGTGGGAAACCATGTAAACAATTGAGTCTATCCTATATTTTCAAAGCAGCTCAGAGCTGAATCCGAATTCAGAGGTAGATGAAGTGGCATTTTATTTAAAAAATCATAAATGAGTTAAGCTTCTACTAGACAAACCATTGCGGTTTTGTCGGATTCGATATCACGTGAAGAGCGATCTATCACGCAAAAGTATTAGAGCCATGCTCTGGGAAAAGGGGGCTTAATGCTTCTCCGTGATTCATAATACCAAACAAGTCATCAAATATTTTTGGATCCATGAAATCCTTTTTGTCCAACAACCAACTGAACCATGAGGTAAAATGATTCCTAGAGTGGCAGAAAATTGACCAAAAGCCAAAGTTTCGACACAGGTCAGCCTGCGCGAATTGCGCAGGCTGACCTGAGTCGATACTTTTTGGCAGATGCACTTAGTCCCCTTTTCACAGAGCAAGGCTTCTTCATATTGGAACTAAGTTTCCATGTTATTACCTGACGACAAAATTCTATTTTTGTCCAATTCAAAAGCATTTGCAGACGACATATTAAATCTGATTTAAGTAAAACGAGTTGTCTGTTAGAGGATAGATAAAAAAAAAAAAACATTCACGGTGGAAAATGGGGAAAATGCTGGTAAGCAGCATTTTTCTCCTTTTCCCACAATGTTTTAAGGGTCGTTTTTAAAGAGGGTTTGGAAAAGGGTTTAGGAAAATTTACAAAAAAAAAAAAATTATATTAATATTTTTTTATGCTTCGAACATTATTTCAGACGTACAAAAGCACAAACGATATCAAGTAGAAATATTTGAAGAAAAAGTAAGAAAAATAAAGGCACAGTGCCGACCAAAAGTGAATGGTTAAAATGCATTTGAATTTAAATCAAACCATTTAAAAGTATGAAAATTATTGTGAAGATGACAGTCTGTTATTGTACGGTCTGTCCAAGTGTTAGTCACTGGCAGAAAAAAGGAATTTTGAAACTAGGTAAAAAGTTGCCAAGTTGCTTTACCTTTTGTTTACAAAGTTTTTAGATTCATTTTTCTGCCAGCGACTAACACTTTGACCGACCGTACAATAACAGACTGTCATCTTCACAATAATTTCCACACATTTAAATGGCATGATTTAAATTCAAAAGTATTTTAAAACCAGTACTGTTTACTTTTGGCAGCTATTGGGCCTTTAAGTTTACGAGAAAGCAGGGTGGGTAAAGGAGTAATCGTGATTGCTTGTTAACCCTTAGGCTGCTTATCGCGACTCACTGACCTTTTGCGGACAGCGTAGATCAAGATCAGACTGCACAGAACGTGCAGTCTGATCTTTGATCTACACTGTCCGATAAGGAGATATCTTCTCTCCAAAAATCCTTTTGAAAGAGGAAAGTTTTGGGTTTATGCTATCGGCTTGAAATTTTCATTTCTTTTATTCAGCAGGATAAGGGTTAAAAGAAATTGAGTGATTTTCGAAACATATTTTCAAATGATATAAACAGCACACGCGTTAAAAGTCGCATTTGTGCAGTGCTGGTTTGAAACATGTCAGCCATTTTAATTTTTTGTCACAAACTTCGCATTCAAAACAAAAACTTGCCTGCCTGTGTTTAACCCTTAAGCTGCTAAGCGCGACTCACTGACCTTTTGCGGACAGTGTAGATTAAGATCAGACTGCACAGAACGTGCAGTCTGATCTTGGATCTACACTGTCCGATAAGGGAATATCTCTCCCCCCCCCCCCCCCCCCCAAAAAAATACCTTTGAAATAGCAAAATTTGGGCTTTTACTATCAGCTTGAAAGTTACATTTTATTCATTTAGCACGATAAGGGGTAAAACACTACAAGACGTCAATATTAATACAACGTGATTCAGATAGTGATCTTGTCTAAAGGCTTGGGAAGAGCAAGTCTCTGGAAAAACACAAAACAAAATGATAAATTTTGTTGTTGTTTTTTTTTTAAGGAAATTTCAAATTTAAAAAGTATTTTATTTGATCAGAGATCTTTTTTGTTATTTTGTTTAAAACTTAAAACACCCGTCACATCTATTGTTACCTTTGCGTCAAGTGTAGATCAAGATCAGACTGCACGTGCAGTCTGATACATGTATTGTTACCTTTGCGGCCAGCGTAGATCAAGATCAGACTGCACGAAACGTGCAGTCTGATCTTTGATCTATACTGTCCGTTTTGCTAGGACAACACTTCGCGATTTATGCAGTCTGATCCTGGTCTGCACAGGCCACAAAAGCAATCATAACGCTATGACTGAACACGATCGCACTTTCACTGTTAATGACATTTTCCGCCCCCCCCCCCCCAAAAAAAAGGACCCAAAATAATGTCCGTTCAATTTGTTTTACCCGGTAGATGTGACTGTAAAATATTTAACTGAACCATGCTCTGTGAAAAGGGGGCTTAATGCATCTCCGTGATGCATGATACAAAGCGAGCCATCACATGATCATGGATCCATAAAGTCCATTTTGTCTAACAACCGACTGAATCACGAGGTAGCCTGGTCTTTTGACATACAAGAAAACTGACCGATAGCGAAAAGTTTCGATCCAGGTCAGCCTGCGCGGACTGCACAGGTTGACCTGAGTCGATACTTTTCGCAAATGCATTAAACTCCATTTTCATAGAGCATGGCTCAACTGTAAAGCATGATCAGAGTATCCATATCTTTCAGCATGATCTTGATCTACACTGTCATACAAAGCCACTATAGCCAATCAACGCTATATAACCATTTACCAAATAATTCAGTCTTGAAGACCGTAGCCATTAGCTTCGGGGAAAAAAATCGTGGAAAAAGGAGTAAATGCCGGTAACCAGCATCTTCTTCTTCTTTTTCCCACAACGTTTTCTATCCTTTTCAGTTATTTGACCCATATTTCATATATCTGCATATACTTTCAATTTGGGCAAGTCTAACTTTTTTTTTTATCATGAGGTACAGAATTAACCATTTGGCTGCTAAGCGCGACTCGACTTTTTGCGCACAGTGTAGATCAAGATCAGACTGCACAGAACGTGCAGTCTGATCTTGGCTCTACACTGTCCGATAAAGAGATATCTTTCCCAAAAATTACCTTCGGAATAGCCAAATGTTGTTTTTACTATCGACTGGAAAGTTTCATTTCACTTATTTAGCAGGATAAAGAGCTTAACTCTTTACCAAACGACAACATTTTGGACGCTTCCAAATTGAAAGCATTTGCAGACGACAAAATAAACGTGACTCAAAAACTGAAATTTGTTTTAGGAAAGGTGGAAAACATTGTGGGAAAAGGGGAAAATGCTGGTTACCAGCATTTTCTCCTTTTCCCACAATGTTTTCAAAAGGCTTCTTCCCCAGGGTCGTTTAAAGTCGGGATTGTGTGGTACAAGGCTAAAGACAGGCACATTGTGCTATCTGTTGCCAGCGGAATATTTGATTCTCGGTTTTGACATTTGACTGGACTTCATCTGTCAATTAAGTGGCGGAACAGCCTGATTTGATGGACAAATTACAGAGGGAGTCTAGTCCAGCATGTTAATGTGGTGTCCGTATTCAATTAATAGATATGGAAATATGTCCGGATCATATGAAAGGGAATATCTTAATGAGGTGCGAGACAGGAGATACTGTAGGGAAAAATATGTTAGACAGAGAGAGAGAGAGAGACATACAGACATACAGTCACAGACCAAGAAGAAGAAGAAGGAGAGGTACAGGGGGAGCAAGGGATAGGAGACGGAAGGACGGACGGATTGACGGACGAAAGTATAAGACAGACAAACAGACAGAGGGACAGACAGACAGAGACGAAGGGATGGGAGAAAGACGGACGGAAAGACGGGCGGGCGGGCAGATGGGCAGGCTGGCGGACGGACAGACAGACAGACATGCTGGTTGGAGTGGCTGCGTGACTGTGTGACAGAAGGCTACTCCAGAGACATGTGCATTCCTGCTGATACATGGATTTAACCCATAACCTGCAAATAATTGTCATAAAAACTTTCAAAACAATAGTAAAAACCCGAATAATGGTATTTCAACTTACTTTTTTTGGAGATCAATTTCTCCTTATCAGACAGTGTAGATAAGATCAGACTGCACGTTCGATGCAGTCTGATCTTAATCTACACTATCCGCAAAAGGTCAGTGAGTCGCGCTTAACAGCCTGAGGATTAATCAGTCAAGTAGCTGATAAGTATCATTTATTACTTGCCACTGTATAATTAAATATACTCGAACTATCACATGATCGAATAATCAATATAACGTAGTATTACATTACGTGTTACGTAATGCAGGAATGTGCTAGAATGATAGGAATTTATATTGCAAGAAGAATAAACCTGTCACATTCTACTTATTGTAAATCTTCATTCATGTTCTGGAGAGAAAATATCTAGAAATAAAACAGGTAGGTTACCGTCCAATACTGTCACATTTTTATATTAATGAACCGTGTTCTGTGAAAAGGAGGGTTAATGCATCTGCAAAAAGTATCGACCTATGTCAGCCTGCGCAGTCCGCGCAGGCTGACATGGGCCGAAACTTTTTGATTTTTTTGTAAATTTTCTGCACGTCAAAGGACCTTTCTTCCCCTAGACGCAATCGAGTAGTTAGATAAGTTATAGATCATTTAGACTATTTAGATTTTATGGATCCATAATTATGCGATGATTTACTTGGTACAAAGCATCACGGAGATGCTTGAAAGCCCCTTTTTGGCAGAGCTTGACTCATTTATTGTCTACTTCGCGCGAGTTAAGCCATTGTGGCGAGCAACTTCTTCTTTTGCAGCAATGTTTCCGCATGCATTTACATACTTATCCCAAATGGTGTCGATTTTCCATACAAGAATGCCTCCAACGTCGCCTTCTACTACTACTGCCATTATTACGAGGGGGGTTCAATAAATACGCGGAAAATACTGTCATTCTCTCAAATTTTGCTTAAATACAGCACAATTGAAACATGTTGTACACAAATTAAGTCTGTATTGACGGAATAAATTTCATGTCAATATCTCAACAACTTATAAAGAGATGGTTGCTATATCAACGTCACCGATCAAAGACCGGCCCAACGTCATCCAGCGTCAAGTTTACGTCGCTTTATTTGCATTACTTATTAAGCGTTTCTTTCACATACCTAGATGAGACAACTGTCTAAAGAATTTCATCTTTTTCAAAATACTCTCCTTGAAATGTTGTAAACTTTTTGCATCGTTTCATCCATGAATAGAAGCTTTTCCTGTCGGCACCTAACTCAATGGAAGAAAAGGCGGACCGCACTGCACTCTTTACGTTGTTTTATCGACATCGACCGCCCGCTTATCCGCTTATCTGTCACACTTCCATGACCGTCTTTATAACGCGCATACCATTTGTATAAAGCCCTTTTCTTCATTGCTGAATCGCCGTATACCTTGATTAACGTTTCCATTCTTTCTTTTCTGGATTTTCCATTTAAAACACAAAATCTAACTGCAGCTCTCTGTTCGATACACATTTTGACGCATGTGAATAAAAAATATGGCCGCCAGACGCTCAAATGACGTCCGACGTAAATCTGACTCCTTGAACGGCATACCAAGAGTTGGTGCCAAATCATAACACAGTTTGGTAAAGAAATCTGATCAGACACAAAAGAGAAACGTCGTTTTTCTAAACGGCAAATGTTTTCGTTTTATTGCATTTTGGGCCGGGTTTTGGAACACGACGTTGCCATAACTACCATATCTTTATAAGATGTTAAAATAATAACTTAAAATCTATTTTTTTTTCAGTGCAGTTCAATTTGGCTGTATTCAAGCGATATTTGAGAGAAATACTGTACTTTTCCGCGTATTTTTGTTTTAACAGCCCTCGTATTACAACAAATATACAGCCTTTAACATCTAATTCAGCTAAATACTCACAAACAGTACCGTGCATAATTGAGTTAAGTTCTTTTTTACACATAACAGCCTATGTAAATTTTAGTTACATTTTTGATGCCCCTTTGACCGCCATGCAGCCCGCCCGGGTAGCTCAGTGGTTAGCGTATCTGTCTCGTGACCTGGTGGTTGTGAGTTCGATACCCGGTTGAAGCAAACTTTCTTTACGCCGACTTTTTGACTCTCACCTCTGATTCATGTAGGAAAAGTAGTCAGTGACTTGGAAAGAAAGTTGCGTCAGTACTGGTGTCAGAAAGCCAGGAAACAAATGCGTAGTTGCACTGACCGCTGTGATATTACCTAAGCTGTTACAACAGCGAAACTCCAATTCAAATTCAAATGAGAGCCATGCAATACTCTCTTGAATAGAGTGTACATTAGGCCAGAAAAAAAAATACCTGTGTTTCAGGTGACCCGACCGACCTACCCAATGGTCGCCGAACGGAAACTTTTTTTTTTCTTATCTGTTATTACGTATTTTGCCAATTTTGGTGCCATGTGCTTCAAGCCGATCTGTTTCGTTCCATTTCGGTAAATAGTGGGACCGCCGCCGATGACTTTCAGACGGTGGGCCTAAAATAGCATTGGAAATGTTTCGCTCAACCGTCAATTCAGGCCATGACGATTTCTATTTTGTCAGACGATTTCTCTTTCGTTCATTTTGTCCAAACATTTCCAGTGCATATTTTAGGCTTTCCCTCTTTCAGAGGCTTGAAATCAGCGTCTGCGTAATCGTCGACGTCGTCCAAAACGGCGACCGCAATTCTCTCAGTCAGTGTGAAAAAATGTCCCCACTTCGGGGGCATTTACAAGCTCGGATCCTATTCCAATACTTTACCCATGTGCAGTATTTGGCTGCAGTACCACCCACCACCAGGGAAGTGAACTGCTGTCAAAATAACGGGACAAGAAAAAGAAGACAAGGTAAAAATATCTACACGTCACAATGGAATTTGTAAACAAATCATCTAATGTTTTTTATTCCGGCAGGAGTGACTCTAAAAATTATGGTCGTTTTACAGTTGTTATACATGATACATTTATAAAAGAAAAGAAAATGGCTGGAATAATTTGGTATTACATTAATCTGAAAACACAGAGCTCCAGATAGAGGGAGTGATGTTGATTATAGAATTGAAAATGTTAATTATTCCCCACTAAAACCTATGTTATGGGTCCTCATTAGAATCGTCTCATTGAGACAATTCTAATGTGTACCCACAACATAGGGTATGGAAGAGAAATAATGGATTTAGAATACCAGCACTGCCTCTTATCTGGAGCTCTGAAACAAAAAAGTTTTCCGACATACCGACCCTATTTTTCTCTTCAAGAGTCACCTGAAACACGGGTATTTTTTTTTTCTCTTTTAGCTTTCAGATCAGATTGCAGAGTATGTGTCAAAAAATCATCTTCATACATTTCCAACAACTGGCTAATGAAATAATCAGCGATGAATGTAGAAAGATATCCCTTTCAGTATATTCCACGTTTTCTTGTCTTAGATGTTCACCCTGTATGTCAACACGTTCAGATAAAACGAATAGAAACTGTCAGAGTGCTCTTACAAATAAATGGGCATATTTTCTCCAGAAACAAGCAAAACACTGCAAATTTTATGTTTCTTGTTGACTGAATACACCACTAAGTATCGGACTGTGTAGATCCAAGATCAGACTGCACGTTAGTGCAGTCTGATCTTGGATCTACACCGTCCGCAAAAGAGGAAATCCAATTTTTACTACTGGCACTAAGCGAATAACCCCTTACCAAAAATTCCCAGGTTTTAAAATCCCTGAGAAAGAGACCCTTTGAACAAACTGTAGGAAAAAAAAAAAAACTGATAACCAGCATTTTCTCTATACTTCAAAATGCTTTTTATCCTGTCAAACACAAATCCACCAATTTCAACCATGTTAAATTTGTCTTCTGCAAATGCTCTCAATTTCGACAAGTCTTAAACTATATTTTGTCATTTCGGTAAAGCGTTCAAGGTGTTACAAAGCCAGACAGCGGAGCTTTCAAAACAAATCAGATTTCGAGATTCCGGGTCTTGGCTAGGCTTTTCTCGCCCTCTTTTTTCCCAGAACTAATGCAGCATCCGAACGCAGGTTCATGCATTATTTAGTAGACTGTGTTCTGCTCCTTTATATCTCCTTTTGCCGTTTGCGTGTTTGCGATTGGTTTGTGCAAAATGAGTTTTATTCCATCCTAAAACCCGTCTGGTATTTTTTGGTCTTGGTAGAGTTTACAGGTTCTGTTGTGTAATTTAAAATACCTCTGTATGTTTGTATTATAATCTAAAGGTCTTTCTTTATGGTTGAGCGCAAAATAAACGTACAAACTTTGAAGAATGAATTCTAAAAGGTCTGACGAAAAAATATTCATACCTCCAAAACAACATATGTTATATCAAATGAATAGTTTTTTTTTTTTTGTATAAAATATTTATATTTAGCGCGTTCAACACATAACTAGTTGCACATACGACTTTTGTTTTCGGCTCGGAGCAGATCACTTAAAAAAAAACATCGTGTCAAAAGGAGAACTCGATCATACAGAGCATTTTCAACTTCAGCAACAATGTAATCATACCTCCAGATTAGAGGGAGTGATAGTATTCTAAATCCATTATTTCTCTTCTAAACCCTGTATTGTGGGTACCCATTAGAATCGTCTCGATGAGACGATTCTAATGAGCACCCATAACATAGGGTTTAGTGGAGAGTGATTAATATTTTGAATTTTGAAATCAAAATCACTCCCTCTATCTTGAGCTCTGATGTAACCATGTTTTTATGTATCTAACCTCCGTTTATGTTGATTAACCGTACGTTACACGGACATGATTTGTCTATGAAAGAGAAGAAAACAATATAGAAAAAGAGAGAAAATACTGGTAGCCAGCATTTGCCCTTTCTCCCACAATGTTTTAAAAAAGCTTTCAGAGGCTTGCGAAAATAAGGAACTGTTTGGTAAAGCGTTATGCTTTACTTTATCAATGTAAAATCAAGCCTTGAACACATAATCAACTACTCAAAACATAATAGCACTATCTCCTATTTAAAAAAAAAGATTTCGCTTGTGTTCATGGGTAAGACATTTACATATATTCAGATAGAGATGAGCCATGCTCTCTAATAAGGGGGGCTTAATGCATCTGCAAAAAAGTATCGATTTAGGTCAGCCTGCGCAGTCCGCGCAGGCTGACCTGGACCGAAACTTTTTGCTTTTGGTAATTTTTCTGTATGTCAATGGACCAGTCTACCTCATGATTCGGTCGGTTGTTAGACAAAATGGACTTTATGGATCCATGATCATGTGATGACTTGCTAGGTATCATGCATCACGGAGATGCAATAAGACCCCGTTTCCACAGAGCATGGCCCATATAAATAATCATGATAATAATTCGGGTCATTTCTACATGCTGAAAATGTCAAACTTTCTAAATGTAGACTATGAATATAATTTAGAGTGTATGCTAAATACAACCCAGAACACACACAATGGTGTACGAGAGCAGTGCGACCCGATATCACAAGGGCAACATAAACCATTGTTGTAACATGTCAGAACAAAGGTGATGTTGCAATAGCAGGACGTTTCCCATTGTTACATGATAGTCTCCGGCTGGTCCCCTAGGAGTCTGACAAATCGAGGTTGAAGATGAACTGATAAGCCTCTCAGCATTGTGCTCAAGTATCAGTAATTTGAGATCAAGACGTGTTTGTCTGGTTCTCGGTGCATTGTTTTATAACTATGTTGGGGAAGAAGAAGAAGAACGAAGAAGAACAAAGACGAACGAAGAGGAGATAAGAATATAGGAACGAACGAAAGAGTAATATGTACTCAAAACAAAGACAAGTTCACAAACACTCCAAAAGAAAGCACGAAAACACAAGTATGTAATAATTTTTAGACAGTCGTGGGTTTTCATTTTTAATATTTTGTGAAAGAAAAAAAGAAAAGCTGATTTATAAAAATGTGCTTCATTTTTTGTTGAAAAGAGTTTTTTTCTGGGCAAAAATAAACCCGAAATAGTTTAAGCTAGAATCTGGTTTAAAATTTCAGTTGCGGTTATTTATTTTCTAGAATTTTTTATTGGTCTGGGTCTGTATTCACCATTCATTCTTAAGAATATTCTTAGTCTGTTTCTCCAAGATTTTTTACATTTGAAATTAAGACAACTCCTGATTGGCTAAACCATCTGATTTAGCCAATCAGGAGTTGTGTTACTTTCAAATTTTTGTTTGGTCTGGGTCTGTATTCACCATTCATTCTTAAGAATATTCTTAGTCTTATTCTCCAAGATTTTTTACATTTAAAATAAACACAACTCCTGATTGGCTAATCCACCTGATTTAGCCAGTCAGGAGTTGTGTTACTTTCAAATGTAGAAAATTCTGGAGAACAAGACAAAGAACGTTCTACAGAATGGTTGGTGAATACGAACCCTGACCCCAGAGACTATTTCTGGTATATTACTGCTTGCAATGAACAATCTTTGACAACATAGTGGGAAAAGGAGAATTTGCCCGTTAAAAGCAAATATCTTATTTTGCCATGATGTCACTTCTTGTTTTCTTAACAGTGATGAATCTTAATGCTATGTTTGTGTAAGGCCTCGATTTTTCGAAGGATATGATGGAGCCAAACTAGTTTTTATAATCGAAAAATCATTCGAAATAAAAATAGGCGTTTTTCTTACAGTGGGATTTGCATAACCTTGAGAATCTGAAAGGGAGGGGAAAAAATATGTTTGTATAATCGTAAAATATGAATATCCACAACCTCAATTTGCGTGCGTTATTTAATCAAATCGTTGAAAGCACTGGTGTGGCATTTGTCGAGGGAGCCATTGTGTGGAATTGATAATTTGAAAAATGAGGGACGAACAAGCCCAGACAATCAAGCCAAAGGACGAACAAGCCCAGGGACGAACTGGTTTTGGGACGAACACGGTCAGGAGACGAAGGTTGTGTGTATCATTGCGCCAATAGAAGGCCATAGCGGGTGTAAATATTTTCAATAAAAAAGAAGTATTCCCATTATCAATGGCTTAATACAGTTTATTTGAATACTCTGTTGTTAATTATATATCTGAGGAACACTTATTTGTCTGAGAAAAATTGAGTTTAATTGGGTTTACTTCCTTCGGTTTTGCACAAGCTACGGTGCATGATTTTCAAAATACCGTATTGAACTCTTAGTGGCATTGTCTTCGACAAATGCCACAAAAAGGATCTGTGCACTCAATTACTAGATCCTCAGCCTACATTCTATCAGTTTCTCGGCCTCTCTCTATCTCTCTTTCGCTCTCTCTGTCTCTCTCCCTCTCTCTCTCTCTCTCTCTCTGAAATTACTGCAGGAGCAATCAGCACTATTGCTATTCGTTTTGCTCAAGGACCATTCTATTTCCGGCAACATCTTTAATTTTGAATAAACCTGGCCGAAATATTCGAATTATATCATGTTCGAATAATCGAAGGTCTCAGAATTTCAGATGAGATGCATGTAATTCTGATTGCAATGAAGCGAGATATCGATTTCAGTTAACCCTTTTTTAACACTTTACCAGACGACAAAATTTGAAGATTCATCCAATTTGAAAGCCTTTGCAGACGACAAATCAAATGTTTCTCAAATGATGAAATTTTTCTTTGAACGAGTGGAAAACAATGTGGGAAAAGGAGAAAATGCTGGTAACCAGCATTTTCTCCTTTTCTCATAATGTTTTCAAATGCCCTTCTTTCACAGGGTCGTTTAAAGCTGGGATTACGTGGTAAAGACTTTTTAAACGATCCCGTATTTTTATTACCCTGAAAGAGAAGGCTGTTGAAACCATTGTGGGAAAAGAGAAAACGCAGGTAAGAAGCCTTTTCTCGTTTCTCAACATTGTTTTTTTTTTGTTACCCTTTTGAATGACAAATCTCGTTATTCTGGAGACATTTCATTTTTCGTCTGCTGTTCGGTAAAAAGTTAACGCTTTACCAAACAATCCCACATTTTAATGACGTCGAAGTTTGAGACTTAAGAAAATATACTGGACAAGGAGAACATGCTGGTAACCACCATTTTCTCCTTTTTCCATACTGCTTTCTACCCTTTCAAAGACAAATCAATAATTTGGGTCATCTATAATTTGTCGTCTGCAAATTCCTTCAATGAGGACAAGTCCATGATTTTGTCGTTTGGTACAGAGTTAATTCGAGAGGTTAAGTGTTAACTCTTTACCAGAAGACATAATTTTAGATTTGTCTAAATTGAAAGCATTGGCAGACAACAAATCAAATGTACCTCAACTGACGACAGGATTTAAATCTGAAAGGAAAGAAAACAGTGTGGGAGAAGGAGAAAATGCTGGTTACCAGCATTTTCTCCTTCTCCCACAATGTTTTTAAAAATCTAATTCCCCAGGGTCGTTGTAACTCGGCATTGAGTTGTAAAGGGTTAACACTTTACCAAATAACCCCGTGATTTAACGACCCTGAAGAAGTCGGCTTTTGAAAACATTGTGGGAAAAGGAGACAAAAGCTGCGTACCAGCATTTTCTCCTTTTCTCACAATATTTTCTACCCTTTCTACAACAAAATTTAATTTTTTTAATCACATTTATGTAATCATCTGCAAATGCTTTCAATTTGGACAAGTCCAAAATTTTGTGGTTTGGTAAAGGGTTAATTCTGTGGTTATCTATATGGAAATCAGTTTCCGAGATACCCAATACCGGCGCTTAACAACAACCACGTTTCAGAAAAACTCCCAATAAAGAAATTACTGATGTAAATTCGAGATAATTGCCCATTCTGGCTTCCGTAGTTACTCTCGCTAACACAGTTCACGCATGACTGACTTTCAGAACGGACCAATCGATAAATTAACATCTGTCAAAGTGGTAATAAACATGTGACCCGATACTAGAGTGGAAGAGGGGACATAGGACTAATGAAGCTAATATATTCATTTCCTTTTTATTTTTTTAGAATACCATGTAAACATTTCATTGATGGAGATTAGACTGCATAGAATGTGTAGTCTGATCTTTGATTACAATGTCCGTTATTTTGTTAGAAACATTAACATTCTGCATAAGCGATAAACAACATGCAAACTGGGACCATAGAGAAAAAGGGCACATGTAAACATGAAGCCACCGAGTTCAAAAGTCATAAGTATGTTCAAAATTTCACAATACAGTATTTTTTGGGCAGTGTAAGGGCTCATCCTGTCCCAGACATCACAGAATGTGCAGTCTGATCTCGGCTCTATACAGTCCTGTACCTGTGAGGTTTTTTTTACCAAAACAACCCTGTTGTTTGCACCAATAGAAGCCAAGGATGCTTTGTACTGGCGATTTTTTTTTTTGACATTGCTAGATTTTTAATTTGCAACGTGGATTTACATCAAAATTAAAACCTAGCTGATTTCTTCTGTGGCACTGTAAGGAGTAACTTTTTTGTTTTTCAGAGCACGCATTACGAAACATCTATGTCATACAACTATTTCCTAGATTTTAATCCTGAAGATTTCTTCCCGGGCTTAGATCTTGGTCCATATTCAACAACCATTCTTAAGAACATTCTCAGTCTTATTCTCTAAGATTTTCTAAATTTGAAAGTAACACAACTTCTTATTGACTAAACCATTTGGTTTAGCCAATCAGACGTTGTGTTACTTTCAAATTCAGAAAATTGTGGAGAATAAGACTAAGAGCATTCTTAAGAATGGTTGGTAAATACGGCCCCTGGGGTGCCAAATAGATGATGCTTTGATTTTGAAATTACTAGTGGCACAATGATAAAAAAGGACAAATGAGTCATAACACGGTATTATGATACACCTATCACAAAATCTGAAATAAAACCAGACTTTCGATTCAAAGACATTCAGGGATTTTCTTTTAACACAGTAATGAAAAATGGTCTGTGGCGCCCCCAAGACAAAAGTACGATCGAAAACAGTGTAAAAACAACATTGATTCCCAACAATATGCATGTTGTTGTTAGTGTTGTTGTTGTTGTCTTTGAAGTGGCAGTGATGGCCTTGATTTTAACGGTTGTTCTTATCTGGTATTAGCGCACGTGCAGTCTTTTATAATATACTAGGACGAAAAAGAAACGCCGGGTACATAAAATATGCAACATATATTTTATTGCTTGGCCTAGAATAATGGAAATCGGTCAGATTGATGTGTTGTTCGTCGTGGAAGGGTACACATGTTTAAAATCACACAATACCTAAATCGATTGAAACTTCACCAACTGGTTCCATACAGATGAAATTTTATACAAAAAAAAAAATGAATATAATGTAATATTACATTATATCCTTTAAAACTATTTTAATAGGTTACCCGGCGTTTCTTTTTCGTCCTAGTATATTATTATTCATTTCGATGTAATGAAACAAGACAGGCATAGATTAACACAGGCTTTCGATAAAGAAAAACAAACTGAGTTCAAAGGTTCAAATGGGATATATTATCCCCAAGTATGCGAGGTTTTTTTTTTTTGCGGACAGTGTAGATTAAAGATCAGACTGCACAAGTGTAATCTGATCTTGAATCCCGACGGTCTGATCTTTAAAGAGATATTTTACCAACAAACGCCTTAACTCTTTACCAAACGACAAAATTTTAGACCAGTCCAAATTGAAAGCATTTTGCAGACGACAAAATAAATGTAACTAAAAAATTGAAATTTGTTTTGGGAAGGGTAGAAAACATTGTGTGAAAGGGAGAAAATGCTGGTTACCAGCATTTTCTCCTTTTTTCACAATGTTTTCAAAAGTCTTCTTTTCCTGGGTCGTTAAAAGGCGCCATTGTGCGGTAAAGGGTTAAAGTAACCCTTTTAGCGCCAAATAAAGAAACTCGACATCTTTCGACGAATGAAAATACAATCCACGGAAACGCTGAAAGAGATCAAAGATGATGAGACTGCATCTTCTGTGCAGTCTGATCTCGATATATACACTCTACAAAAGCCCATGTTTTCGGCTATGAATTAATACTGCAATGTTTTGGGGTTCTTTAACTGTCTTCAAATATCCAGTTTATTTGTTTTGCAACTTAGAATTAAATCAAGAATTATATTCTGATTGTTCTTTTTTCTGTGTGCATGTGTGATCGGTAGGAAACTAAAACATTTATAAACTTTATGAACTGGAAAAATGTCTGTGAATCTCTCTCTCTTCCTCACAGGGTGTCAGAAAGGATAAAAAGAATTTTAAAAAAAGAAGAGAGCTGTGTATACACGTGTTAACAACTTAAAAATAAACATGTCGTATTTACCTGCTGCTAATTTGAGTAAATCCCACACAATAATCCAGGAGATAAGCCCCATCGTGCCGATCAAGTTTCGGAGATTAGACTTTACGATCATATTTCATCTTTAAGTCAACAAATCCCAGCCTCCTCTTCCTCGTGAAAACACGAAATACACGGGTGATCTTTGGAAATGTATGAGGGATTTCTATATTCTCCTTCTCTCACTTAATGGAATTCTAAATGGTGTCTTGGAATTGTCGCTCGTTTTCCACGCTGAATTAATCTTTTACTTTCTACGTCAATTCATCCGTTATACCTTCCTTTTTTTATCACCAGAAATAGCTCTATGCATTGATTCCTGTGAATAATTCACTTTAATTCTTACACCAAATGACAAAATTTTAGACACGACCCTTTTGAAATATTTTGGTTAAAATGAGCGGGGTTGCATTTGAAAGGGTAGAAAACATTGTGGGAAAAGGAGAAAATGCTGGTAACCAGCATTTTCTCCTTTTCCCACAATGTTTTCAAAAGGCTTTTTACTAAGGTCGTAAAAAATACGGGATTGTACGGTAAAATTTCTCTTCACAACCGTTCTATGATTTTTTTGTTAATCTGTATTTAATTTTACATCACAAATGAGTTCATCTTTTTTTCCTTCCTGGAAAGACTTTGAAATTATAACCAGGTTACTGATAGGGTTGCAAATTATTTTCTTTTGAAATATAAAATGGTAACTCGAAAAGAATGACACTGAAATTGAAGAAAAGAAAAATGAAAATAAAAATACATATAAGAAGAAAAAAGGAAACGAACATACTTCTGGACACACACACAAAAAAAAAACTAGTTCCCTGATATCCACTGTTTCATGGAAAAATCTACGAGTTTTGAAAACTGATGTTTAAAATTCTTGCAAATACATCAAAACTTTGAAATCTATTTGGAAAGTTGGTCAAATCCAGAGATTTAATGCATAAATCGAGATCATAAAGCACTGAACGACCAATATGATCTTAGATTTTCACTCATTAGTGTTGTACACTTGGTATTCTGTCTAAAATGCCCGGAGAATGCAAAATATTTGCAAGAGTAGAAGGCGTTATAACAAAACCGTGCATTATCTATTACAGTTAATTTCTATGAGATACTACAGAATGAAAGTCTGCAATAGCATTTAGCGTGAAACAAAATGTAATTTATACCTGGTTTTCTCCCTGTAACCTATAAATTGCAGTTATAGATCAAAATACCCGTAAAAATTCCGACAGACATTAAATCCATCATTACACGAAATGAGCAAACACCTTCTCTAGTATTGGACCACTTGATTTATCCCGGTAAATAAACAACAAATATTTACATAACGTCTCGTAATAATCACTGAGGTGTAATTTATACTTCAACATCAAAACTACCAATCAATAACAATCAACAGTTTCACTCTTTTTTTTATTCAATCAAAGCTTTCACCACTTCCTGTTCTCGAGAGCGCGTGCTGCTATGTACAAGAAGCAGACGATACTAATACAAGCAGCCGATATTTTTCTCCAAGAGATAGGGGCGGAGTTATAGCGGTGGAAAAAAAAAAGGAATTCAGTGTCATTCACTGGTCTTATGAGTTTCATGGCTGACTCTTCTCTTGTCTTTTGACTTGATGATCAAGAGAAATATTGAAATATCCCAAACCCTTACAGCGTTTAGCACAAATAAGTTGCCTTTTACGACCAGTGTAGAGAAAGATCAGATGCACCGAACGTCTCGGATCTACACTGACGGATATTTCATAGAATATCCTAAGAAAGAAACTGGCTATGAATTTGCGATTTCAAGATGAATGCCAGTTTTCATTTATTTAACAAGACCCTTTTTGTTCTATCATGATAGTTTCCTTTTTTTTTGAAATGCAAAAACAAATATTTGCCCACAATAATCGAGGAAAAATCCTAAAATTTGTAACGAAGAAAAGATTGTGTGTCGACAATTGATTTCTCAGAAGCCACAGAAGCCACAGCACGGTTACAAGATAGTCTTGGTGTATTTGAAAAGCAGGTTAAATAAATCTGCGTAACTGAATCGTCATGTCCGAATCTTTTTTTGAAATCTTTGTCTCAGAATCTCATTTTTTTTTTTGCGTGGTGTTCGTAAAACATTTTATCACACATGCTGTATACAGCATGGCAAATCTTTTGAGAGGGACATGCATTTTTTCTTATATCATTCACGAGTTTAAAGACCACTAGGTCAGGGATCTGTAGCGGCCCGATCATGGATACTAGTACTCCATCTTGATCGGCGCCGCACCAGGGATCGCACCAGAAAGTTCCTGATTACAAATCCAACGCCAAAACAAGCAACCAAAGAGACTGCCTAAATAAAGCTTGACGGTAAGAATACAACGTCACAGGTTCTGCTAGACTGGGTTTCAGTCCGACCATTATTTGGACGTCAAAGTTGAGGAACCGATATATAATCAGTTCAATGTCATAGATAATGTAAAGATCGTGAAAGCAGACCGCGATAAGGAGTGATTAAAAATTTTTACCGCCAGGACCAAGGATCGGGATCTTCCAGACTACTAAATAATGCTAGGGGTGAACAATTTCTCGGCCTGGCACTTTCAGGTACCTACGAAGTGTAAACTGATGGCACGCCGTGGCTAACAGTTCACCCATACCCTGGCGTATTGTGATCTTTAGTGTCCCTAGCGAAGAGAGTAGAACAAGACAAGCCTGTGTTTGTGCAGTGTGATCTTGGTAGTCTATCTTTGGCGCCACCTTATTTATAATGATGGTAATAATTTGTTTTAGCGTCGTAAAAGAGCTACTTAACACTTTACCAAGCGACAAAATTTAAGACTTGTCCAAATTGAAAGCACTTGCAGACGACAAAATAAATGTGACTCAAAATTTGAAATATGTGATGGGAAGGATAGAAAACATTGTGGGAAAAGGAGAAAATGCTGGTTACCAGCATTTTCTCCTTTTCCCACAATGTTTTCAAAAGTCTTCTTTCTCAGGGTCGTTAAAACTAGGAATTGTGTGATAAAGGGTTAACGATACATTTGAGACGTGTTATGGGAAAAGGGGGTTTAATGCATCTCCGTATTGCATTACACACCAAGTAAGTCTTCACATAATCATGGCTCTATAAAGTCCATTTTGTTTACAACCGATTGGATCATGAAGTAGTATGGTCACTGGACAGAAAAGTTACAAACAGCAAAAACCTTCCACCAATGTCACCCTGCGCGGACTGCGCAGGCTGATATGGGTCGATATTCTTTACATATGCATTAAACCAGCTTTTCACCGAGCATGGTTCATTTAGTTTTAAACAATAGAGAATGGCCGGCCGTTTAACCCTTTCAGCGCCATAGGCGAAAACAGGGACTTTTGCGGACGGCACAGATCAAGATCAGACTGCACAGAACGTGCAGTCTGATCTTTGATCTGTACCGTCCGCTTAATTAGTCAAGCCCCTACGATAAAAATCTTTCTGGGTCTCTGTGGATTGCATTTACAGCCACCGAAAGAAGTCGAGTTTATTTATTTGGCGCCGAAAGAGTTAATACTGTATCAACAATAATGATCTCACACAGTCCGGTCGGACAATGTAGGTCACAGATGAGACTATACTTCTGTATGCACAGTCTTTTCTTTTTTAACGTAAAACCGAAAAAAAAAACAAAGAAAGCGGTTTTCATCAAAAGGAGGGCAATAAAACGAAGTATTGTTTTTAACTCTCAGAATAAACTCTCATCGGCAAAACCGCCTCAGGATAGACTTCATTGAATAAAAAGAAATTTCGCTATTTCCCTAAATGTTTTTATAGTGTTGTTATTATCAGTATTTTACAACAACATTTTCTGCTACGAATTATTGGAGAAGGGGGAGTGGTTGATAAGTTAAATTTGGTCTCTACATAGATATGAGCCATGCTTTGTGAAAAGGGGGCTTAATGCATCTGCAAAAAGTATCGAACCTACGTCAGCCTGCGCAGTCTGCGCACGCTGACATGGGCCGAAACTTTTTGCTATCTTTAAATTTTCTGCGAAAAAAAAAGGGGCGGAAATCAGGCCACCTCATGGTTAAGTCGGTTATTAAAAAAACAGACGCTATTGTGGATCCATAATTATGTGATGGCTTGCTTGGTATCACGGATCACAGAGATGTATTAAGCCACCGTTTGCTAGATTATGTCTCATATATATATATATATATATATATATATATATATATATATATATATATCCAGAGAAAAATACGCTGTACAAAAACTTTCAATCGTAATGAAGAAAACATCCTACTTAGTAGTATCAATTACAGTACAGAAACAAATTAATTTTCTTTTCTGTTTTCTACTCAGGTTTTGTATATCATGGTCGGCATGGCAACGGGAGTGATCTTTAATTCTAATTCCGATATTTCACGGCCGCAGCGTGAACTTGATTTAACCCTTAAGCTGCTAAGCACGACTCACTGACCTTTTGCGGACAGCGTAGATCAAGATCAGACTGCACAGAACGTGCAGTCTGATCTTGGATCTACACTGTCCGATAAGGAGATATCAGTCTTTCCAGAAATACCTTTGAAATAGTAAAATTTGGGTTTATACTATCGGTTTGAAAGTTTCATTTCTCTTATCACTTAAGCAGACGACAAAATTTTAGCCTTGTCTAAATTGAAAGCATTTACAAACGACAATTTCAAGGTGGCGCAAATGGTGCAATTTTTCTTTGATAGGATAGAAAACATTGTGGGGAAAAGGAGAAAATGCTGGTTACCAGCATTTTCTCCTTTCCCCCACAATATTTTCAAAAGGCTTCTTTTCCAGGGTCGTTAAAGGCGGCATTGAGTGATAAAGGGTCATTTAGCAGGATAAAGGGTTAACATGCCCTTGTAGACGGTGAACACCATACCGATATGTATTGAAACATTGTTTTCCTATCTGTCAGCGAACGTCAGTCCTTATCCATAAGCTTGAATGACGAGTTATCCCATCAAAAGCTCCCTACCATACTTTATCTATTTAGCGCACCAGAGAAAAACAAGAAATATCTTTTAAAAAAGATAGACGGTGTAAAAATGCCAGCAAATGGGCAGGGGACCTGAGAATAAACATGTCTACATGTTTTACTACTGGGGCCCTTAGAATAAGCATCTCTACATTTTTGACCAATCACAAATTTCTATGTATTCATTTTTTATCAGTATCAAAAAGTAGGCCAAAAGCCAGTACATTCAGCTACGCCAAAAAAAAAAAGGCTCTCCATTTCCCTTTCTTCTCTAGCCCTAACATATGAGTCATGATCTGGCAAAAGGGGCTTAATGCATCTCCATGATACATTATGCTAGTACGAGGCAAGTCATCACATAATTAAGGATCCATAAAAAAACATGTAGTCTAACGGTTGACTAAATCTGGAGGAAGAGCGGCCGTTAGAATGCTGAAAACTGACCATTTTTAAAAAGTCTCGACCCATGTCAGCCTACGCGGACTGCGTCCTGCACCAGGTCCGTATTTACCAACCATTCTCGAGAACATTGTTAGTCTTGTTGTCAAGGATTGTCTGAACTTGAAAGTAACACAACCAAATGGTTTAGCAAATCAGAAGTTGTGTTACTTTCTAAATCTAGAATTAGACCTAGAACGAAATAAAGAATGGTTGATGAATACAGAACCTGGTTGGTCATTGATTAAAACTCTATACCACACAATCCCGACATTTAACGACCCTGAGAAAGAAGTCTTTTGAAAACATTGTGGGAAAAGGAGAAAATGCTGGTAACCAGCATTTTCTCCTTTTCCCACAATGTTTTCTACCTTTCCCAAGACAAATTTCATTTTTTGGGGGGTCACATTTGTCTGCAATTGCTTTCAATTTGGACCAATCTAAAATTTTGTCGTTTGGTAAAGAGTTAACAAAATGACAAACGGCCTTGAGGCCAATATGGAAGTTTACTGACTAGTCTGTCGGAACAAGATGTCATAATGGGCTGAAGCTTACATAGCGCTGAGAGGGTAAACTTGCGCGTCAATATTGAAAAGTATTATACTTATCATAACGCAACCTTTGATCAATAGGTCTTTCCAAGATGTCCAATATGGCGGGGCTTTATTTATTTATCTGTAAACAAATCTCTTTTACTTGTCAATATGCCGTCATAGGTGAAAGATAGGTTGTTGGTCTTTTCAGCCAGTGCTATTTGCACTGTCTTCTCCGGATGAAGTATTCATCAACCGTTCTTATTCCTAATTCCTCCATCTCATCGGCTAAGGCATCCGTCTAGGCCAATCATTTGGCTAGTCTTGGAGTTCAGGATATGGATTGAATTTGGCGTGGTAAGTAAACATGACACGAGTTGTTAATCTAACCAGCTAGTCTTATATGAACAGTCACATGCGGTATTGGTCCTTTGGTACCTAGATTCTCAACAAAGTTGCACTCGGCTACTCGGCTATTTTACACTATTTTTTTCGGCGTAGCTGAAAGTGCCGGCCTTTGACCTACTTTTTGGTACTGATAACAAATAAATAAACAGAAATTTGTGATTGGTCAAAAACGTAGACATGTTTATTTTACGGGCCTCTGCCTATATGCTGGCAAATTTACGCCGTCTGTCTTTTTTTAAAAATATTTTTGTTAACCTTTTAGCGCTATAGCCGAAAACAGTGGCTTTTGCGGACGGCAGAAGTCAAGATTAGACCGCACAGAACGTGTAGTCTGTAAGACAAAAATCACTGAGTTTGAGAGGATTTTCTTTCCGGCCGTCGAAAGAGGTCGCGTTTATTTACTTGGCTCTGAAAGGGTAAAGAAAAGTGTATACATGTCGGGAAATGACTGCAGAGAACCTCAAAATCTGATGCTGAGTCAATTCTGTCCGGCAATACGAGAAATTCGTGGCCAAGCATTCGTGACTTGCAAGGTCATAGTCCCGTTTACAGACTAAGAAAAGTAAATGAGTCATGCTCTGGCGAAAGGGGTCTTAATGCATCTCCGCGATACATGATACCAAGCAAGTCATCACATTTTTACCCATCCCCAAATTCCGTTCTGTATAACAACCTCCTGAATCATAAGGAACACTAATCCTTTGACATACAGAAAATTGACCGACAGCAAAAAGTTTCGGCCCAGGTCAGCCTGCGCGGACAGCGCAGGCTGACCTGGGTCGATACGTTTTTGCAAATGCATTAAGCCCCCTTTTCACAGAGCATGGCTCAAATGTTTAAAACACCAAGCACTTTAACGCATGGCCAACTATCTGCAGAACAGCGACTTGACTTTCCAAGGCCACTTGATAAGGTCGATAGTCTGCTCCGAGGAAAAGTTCAAAATCTCTACGACATGTGGTCAGTATTGACCGCGGGTCTGTTAAATTCATTAAAGGGGCCCATAAAGGTGTTAAAGGTCTCCATTAGCGAGAGCGGCGAGAACCAAAACATGGTAATTTCCTGACAAGAATTGACGGGGTCATGAATTTGCATATTGCCTCGCCCACAGCGATTGGCAAAGACATTTGTGTGTAGAAATTCTTAAACTGTTTACTTTGATTAAAGGCCAAATAGCGACCAAAAAAAAGTTAATACAGGTATTAAAATGCTTTTAATTGAAGCATACAGTTTGAAAGTAGGCAAAATATTGTTACGATGACAAACTGTTACTGTGTGGTCGGTCCAAGTGTTAATCGCTAACAGAAAATTTAATTTTAAAATCGGGCAAAAAGTAAACAAAAGTTAAGAGTGTCCCGGCAGCATTGAACCTAGTTTTGAAATTAATTTCTCAACCAACGACAAACATATGTACCGACAGCACAATAATACTTCGTCATCCTCACAATAATTTCTGTACTTTTGAATGGTAGATATATGATTTAAATTTAAATGTATTTTAACATCCGCTTTGTTTTAATTTGGCAGCTATTGCTACTTTAAATGTTTTTGTTACGTCGCTTTCATCAAAGATACATCTATACTCGTTTTCAGCCAGTTTTTAAACCATTTCATCTTTATTTTATGAAACTATTATCATTCTTGTATCTTAATGCCAAATGTTGCCCCTGATGGCTGCAAGGTTGCACAGATAACAACGGATTTAAAATGCATATCATTTTCTGCAGTCTTCAAAGAAATCACTGTTGTCGTTTCCGGTTTTAAATGAGGACAAATCCCTTGAGTTTCTCTATTCCTTTCACCATATATATCGGTTATTCATCTATGTTTACACAGCTGACCAAATTCTGAGCCATTCCACAAACTTTCAAGTTTTAACAGCGTTTTTCTCTGGTTGTAAGGGTGTATCTTTAAATACTGTGTAAAAAGTCGCCAAATCGCTCTCTCTTTACTTTTTAACTGGATTAATTTTCTACCAGTGACTAACACCTTACAACAACAAACTGTGATCTTTACAATAATTTTTATGCTTTTAAACTGTAAATTTTAAATGCTTTTTAACACCCGTATTGTTCACTTTTTTCGCCGGTACTGGGTCTTTAAAGTCGTTTGCTTCAAACTTGTTTAAAGAGGTAACAAGTAAAGAGTAGCAGGGTCTAAATACGTTTACGTAAAATCGAAAAAAAAAATATAATTTTCTGTCAAAATGTGGTCGTGCCATTGTTTCAGATAACAAAGTCGCAGATTGCTACATAGCAATATTATGAAATTTCATAAAGCTTTAAAAAGCGAACAAAGACGGAAAAATACTGTGCAGATTTCGTTCTGGTGGTTGAAGTCATAAAAGGCTTCTATTGCAGACCGCAGAATAAAATCTCCCGTGATGTGTGCACGTGCAGCGGGATTTTGGGTTGAAATTGAGTTCAATGGCTCTGTTAGGCTGTTAACCCTTAAGCTGTTACGCGCGACTCACTGAACTTTTGCGGAAACTGTAGACAAGATCAGACTGCACAGAACGTGCAGTCTGATTTTTTATCTACACTGTCCGATACGGTATTTTCTTTCCGATGAAATCAACCATGAAAACGCAATGTATGGGCTTTTTACTATTGAGTAAAATTTTTCGATTCATTTATTCAGCAGCTTAACCCTTTACCAGAAGACAAAACTTTAGCCTTGTCCAAATTGAAAGCATTTGCAGACGACAATTTCATTGTGGCTCAAATGGTGCAACTTTTCTTTGATAGGGTAGAAAACATTGTGGGAAAAGGAGAAAATGCTTGTTACCAGCATTTTCTCCTTTTCCCACAATGTTTTCAAAAGGCTTCTTTCCTAGGGGCGTCAAAAGGCGGCATGGTGCAGTAAAGGGTTAAGGGTTAAGAAGACAGGGTAGAATCGTTATAATTAGATTTTAATGAGGCAGGACAAGGAATACCATGTTCGGAGAGAATTTGTTTCCAACCCCTATGTATAAAGCAGCATGATTCCCGATGTGTAATAAATTCCGTTAATTAAAATTGAGCCATAATCTGTGAAAAGGGGGGGGGGGGGGAGGGTAAATGGATCTGTCTGCATAAAGTTTCGACTCAGTTCAGACTGCGCAGTCCGCGCAGGCTATCCTGTGTCTCAATCGTTTGCTTTCGGTCAATTTTCTACATATCAAAGGACCAGCCTATCTCATAATTCAGTCAGTAGGTAGAGTAAAGCGATTTTATGGATCCAGATTTATGTGGTGACTTGCTTGCTATAATACATCAAGGAAATGCATTTAAACCCCTTTTACCAGAGCGCAGCTCATTTACTTTTTTTTTTGGTCCAAACCATTGACATCTCGGTTCTGCTTTCCCTAAATGTGACATATCTAGGACTAAGTACAATACAATACAATACAATACAATACAATACAATACAATACAATATCTTTATTCAAAGTATGAAGGCCACCGGCCCATAATACTAATGACATACATATCTAAATATATACAAACATTTCGAGTCAGTTTTGCAGAGGGTTGCATTCGTTGTACGGTTTTCGTGTGGTTTCAGGAACAAGGAAGGACCCTCCGTAGCATTATACTGCAGACATTGGATTTGTAGTCACGGCTCGATCCTAGCCGAACCCGGTCTTGACGAAACTGGTCTTTCACAAGGTATTTTCTAGAGCTCGTGTTCGGTAGATGGTTAGTGTTTTGATGATTTGTCGCCGTTACACTCAGGCTGCGTTAGACGTGACATGATGCCATTATACAACTAACGGGCCACAGTGTACGTTTTGCAACCGTTAACCCTTTCCCAAACGACAAATTTTGGACTGGTCCAAATTGAAAGAGTTTGCAGACGACAATTTTAAATTTGATGAAAATGGCAGAAAGGTCTCAAAAAGGGTAGAAAACACTGTGGAAAAAGGAGAAATTGCTCGTTACGAGCAATTTCTCCTTTTCCCACAGTTTTTTCAAAAGACTTGTACAGCAGACACGTGAAAACCAGGGCTTGTTTGGGAAAGGGTTAAACCCGTACACACGCAAGGCTATATTTTCAACTTTCTACCAAACCGCAAAATTTTAGACTGGTCAGAACTGAAAGCATGTTCAGATGACAGATTAAATTATGTTATTTGTGTTTTAAAGAAAACATTGTGGGAAAAAGGAGAATATGCTGGTTACCAGCACTTTCTCGTTTTCCCAACAATATTTTCAAAAGTTTTGTTCTTCAAGGTCGTTAAAACACATGGGATTTTGAGGTAAAGAGTTAGGTGAACTGTTTCGAACCGCCATTCAAATATTTATGAATTTGTCCACAAGTAAGTTTAGACTGCGCAGGCTGACCTAGCTCTGTACTTTTCGCAGATGCATAAAGCCCCTTTTCACAGAGCATGGATCATTTGTCTTTTTTTTTTTCACCTGCTCTTGATTACTTTTACAAGTTCAGATCTTTAAATTAAGGGCAGGCTTCGTGAGATTAAAATCCGTAATTTTCGTACATTCGTGAGAGTTGACCATCAAATTCGTTCTTTGTCAATTTCAATCTGATAGACTTCAACTCTAGATAACGGTCTATGTTATGTCGGCTCCGTTTGATGAGAAATTGAAGTAATGTCTTTTATCTATTTCTTAACCCTTATCCTGCTAAGTAAAAGAAATAAAACTTTCAAGCCGTAAGTAGAAACCCAAGTTTTCGTATTTCAAACGTATTTTTAGAAGAAAGATATGTCCTTGTCTGACAGTGTAGATCCAAGATCAGACTGCACGTTCTGTGCAGTCTGATCTTGATCTATGCTGACCGCAAGAGATCAGTGAGTCCCGCTTAGCAGCCTAAGGGTTAACATTTTACTTGACGTTTCTCTGTTTTAACGACGCTAAGAAACCAGGAGGCACTTGAAAACACTTCGGGCAAAAAGGCGAGAACGCTGGCAATCAAAAGTTTCCCCTTTTCCCAAATGTTTTAATTTCTCTCAGAGACAGTTTCCAATATTTGAATCGCACTCGATTTGTCGCCTGTGAATAATTTCTATTAGAGACAAATCTGAAGGTTGTCGAGTTATAAAGAGTTCAATATGTATGAACTGCATTAACACTTCACCGAAAATTCCCGTGGTTTAACGACCCTGAGGAAAAAGGATTTTGAAAACATTGTGGGAAAAGAAGAAAATGCTGGCAACCAGCATTTTCTTCTTTTCCCACAATGTTTTCCATCCTTTCAAAGAGATATACCGTCCGTTTAGCAACGTTAAATTTGTCGTCTGCAACTGCTTTCAGTTTCGACAAGTCTAAAATTCTGTCGTGTGGTAAATAATTAACCCTTTCCAAAACAAGTCCTGGTTTTCACGTGTCTGCAGTACAAGTCTTTTGAAAACACTGTGGGAAAAGGAGAAATTGCTCGTAACGAGCAATTTCTCCTTTTCCCACAGTGTTTTCTGCCGTTTTTGAGACCTTTCTGCCATTTTCATCAAATTTAAAATTGTCGTCTGCAAACTCTTTCAATTTGGACCAGTCCAAAATTTGTCGTTTGGGAAAGGGTTAATCAATTTTCAAACATGACCTGTCTTTTTGCTCCGAGATATAAAAGTGAGATGAAGGAAACAAGAAAGCATTCGGTTACATGTACATTTTGAAAAGCGACTTTTCATGCCTTTTGAGGGGATTACTCTTGAAATTTGTTTGTTTATATGGGAGTTTAACCCCGTTTAAACAGCTTAGGTCATATCATGGAGGTCAGTGCACCTCCGCCTGCATTTCCTGGCTTTCTCACACCAGTACTGAGACAACTTTTCTTTCAAGTCATTGACAACTTTTCTCACATGCGAAAAATCGCCGTAAAGAAAGTTTGCCTGAACCGGGTATCGAACTCGCAACCACCAGATCACGAGTTAGATACGCTAACCACTGAGCTATCTGGGCTGGCTGCTCTTAACCCTTTCAGCGCCATAGGCGAAAACAGGGACTTTTGCGGACGGCACAGATCAAGATCAGACTGCACAGAACGTGCAGTCTGATCTTTGATCTGTACCGTCCGCTTAATTAGTCAAGCCCCTACGATAAAAGATCTTTCTGGGTCTTTGTGGATTGCATTTACAGCCACCGAAAGAAGTCGAGTTTATTTATTTGGCGCCGAAAGAGTTAAAAACATTGAAAAGAAACGGACAAGTCGGTTGTAACCAGCACAAGCTTCCTTTCCCAATGATGTTTTACAGTAACTTTAAAGATACATCTATTTTCGTCTTCAGCCATTTTAAACCCATTTCATCTTTATTTTAGGAAAATATAACCATTCTTGTATCTTCATGCAAAATTATGCTCCTGACAGTTGCAAAGTTGCACAGATTGCGACTGATAGAAAATGCACGTCCTTTTCTGGAGGCCATCTCAGAAATCAGTTATTTCATTTCCGGCTTTAAAATCAAGGACAAATCCTTTTTGTTTCTTTATCCCTTACACCATATATGTATATCGGTAGTTTATCTATGTTTACACAGCTGTCCAAATTTTGGACCACTCTACACACTATTAAAGGCCCACTAGCGGCCAAAAAAGCAAATCAGGTGTTAAAATGCATTTAAATTTAAATCATACCATTTCAAAATATTGAAAATATTGTTAAGATGACAATCTGTTATTCTGTGGTCGGCCCAAGTGTGAGTCGCTGGCTGAAAAAATATTTTTTAAATAAGACAAAAAAAAAAAAAAACAAAAGATAGAGTGACCTGGCAGGTTTTTTCCTAGTTTTGAAATTAATGTCTCTGCCAGCGACTAACATCTGGACCAACCATAAAATGACAGATTCTCATCTTTACAGTAAGTTCCATAATTTGAAAGGATATGATCTGAATTAAAATGCATTTTAATACCTGCTTTGTTTACTTTTGGCAGCTACTGTTACTTTAACTAGTAAGCATGTACAGTAATAGATTAACCCTTCACTCTTTACCAAACGACACAATTTTGAACTGGACCAAAACGAAAGCATTTGCAGATGACAAACCTAATATTGCTACAATAATTATTTCTGTTTCTGATAGGATAAAAACATTGTGGGAAAAAGAGAACATGCTGGTTACCATCATTTTCTCTTTTTTCCACAATGTTTTCGAAATCCTTCTCTTTCATAGTGGATACAGTCCTATTTATTCGGTAACGAGTGAAACCAAACAATTTCGAGTTTTAACAACCCTAAGAAAGAATGGTTTCAAAAACATTATTGGAAAAAAACAAGCATGATGCTGGTAACCAGCGTCTCCTCTTTTTCCCACGATCTTTTCTATCCTTCCACACACAAATCCCATCATTTGAGCCACATATATCTTGTCGTCTGCAAATGCTTTCAATTTGAACAATTCAAAAATTTTGTTGTCTATTGAAGAGTTAAAAACAGAGAGGGGGTAACACAAAAAAAAGCATACAAAGGGATAAAATTGAATTCTGATTAAAAAGCGATGAAAAAAATTTACAGCGAAATAAATCAAGGTTTTTAAAACCAGTTGATCAAAATCAGTTGTCTCAAATCAAAGACTGTAGTCAGCATGTATATCAGCCACGCTCTGCGAAAAGGGGATTTAATGCACCCACAAAAACTATCGACATAGGCCAGCTTGCGCAGTCTGAGCAGGTTGACACGGGTTCGAAACTTTTTGCTATTTGTAAATTTTCTGAATTTCCAAGGACCAGATTCAGTCGATTGTTAAACAAAAAGCTTTATATGGAGTCATAATTAGACGATTACGTGCTTGGTATTATGCATTACGGGGATGCAATAAAACCCCTTTTGTCAGAGCATTGCTCATATAGTTTTATCAATATGGTTTCCCTTGGAACGCATTTCCCAATGAAACTGATTTGCAACCTATTTTGTAAACATCTTTGTAAAATTGAGATTATTAACAACATTTAACTTTCTAAACATGAAACATGTGAAAACGCTTTGGCAAAAGGAGAAATTGCTCGTTACGAGCAATTTCTCCTTTTGCCAAAACGTTTTCCAAAAGTCTTCTGCTACGAGACGAACATTCGTCTGCAGAGGGGAACGCGTTAAAATCAAATGATTGTAACTTTCATGGGAGCATGGGAGCATATAAAATTAATTGTTATCGATGAAACTACAAAATTCTCAAAACAGAGCGTATCCTATTGCATAATGAATGGGGTTTATCTTTGTAGCGAAATTCAGTGATGAGTCGAAACATTGCGATTTAAAAGAATTGAATAGCAGTCTAAATCCATTCTTTCTTCTTTGTTTTACGTGGGAAAGCAGCCAATTGCTTGGAAAGAGTTTGTGGCTTGGTAGTATTGGTTCTTGGAAATAACAGGATCGCTTGAATACGTTTGAATAATAATAATAATAATAATATGAGATATAATTAATATTCAATATTAAATATTAAAATGAATATTCATAGCTCAATATTCATAGTTAAGTTATTTTCAACAACATTTCAGTTATATTCCAGCAGGCAATGTGAGTATTCAAACGTATTCAATATTGTTTTTAATTTCATTCTAATAATACCTTTATTAGAGGGCCATGTAGAATATAAGATATATATGATTGTCTTAACATGCTACCTTCTATAAATAAAGTGATTATTATTATTATTATTATTATTATCACCATCATAGGATCTATTGAAGAACTATAATGACGCTACCCTTTGACCCCATCCTTATACCCCCATGCTCCCTTTATCTGTACTTCCGGCAAATGTTGGTGTGAGTTATCCCAAAAAAGGGTAAGAGTACATAAAAGGGTCCAAGGGGACTCCATATGATCTTGAAATATCCCCTTTTATGGTCAGCCGACGGCATGTTAAATGGTCATAAAAATTTGTTAATGACTACTGGACGATGGATCTAATAACCAACATTGGACAATTTAATACTGCTTGCGCGTGTTTGAGGGTCAGTTTATCATAAGTGGCGACCGTTGTGAGCTGGAGATTTTAATTTTAAGGATTCTTTATTTGTAAGCTATGAATAGCATCACTCTGTAAATAACCTTTATTTCGCAGAATTCATTTTATTGGTCGTCAGAAAAATTGATTGTTCGTACCGCATTCATAGGGTTCGCATGACCTGCATCAAAATTTTGGAAATTATCAGAATCCCAGCGGATCATTATGCCTTACCAAAAGAAAGGAAAAGAAGAGGGACCCTACCGTAACTGTAATCAGACCTATACTGTACACTACAACAAGACGTGTCACTGACAATTGACAGATGTCCTCAAAGTTAATATAGCCCGTTCCTGTGGGCTGTGAACATGAAAGTTGACTATCATGACCCAGAAAGTTTTCGGGGGCAGTAAAATACATAAAGTTGCCTTTGCCACTCTAGGGGCCAACCCGAAAGAAAAAAAAAAATTAAAATGTAAGACACTTATAGATGATACTACTTCACATATAGGCGTCTGTGTACCATTTTGTTATTTGTCCAAGGAAAAAGTTTACTATGGAAACAAAAAAGAAAATGTATTCCTGATGCCACTTGTCCTATTGATAGCTGATTAAATAATTTCTTCCCGAGTTCACCAGTATAAGGCAGGGGCTCAGCACTGGCCTTTGAAAGGATGCTTGTCCATCTGAATGAGTGGTTGGTTGGATAAATGATGCCAACAAGCGAAATATGGCATCATTTTCTTCCTTACGTCTTTCATGGGTCTCGCAAGTGCTAGGCTTGGGCTCTACAGTGTCTTGCCTCGTGACTAGCAATGCCATATGGTTAATACCGAGATTTTCTGATCACATTTTAACCCCTAAAATATCTTGCCACAGTGGACCACCAAAGATTTACACCAAGGACACTTTGATATTCAAGTTGCTTTTTTTTCAATATCTGACAGATTGTGAAAAGCAATCATTCAACCCTTTGTCACACAATCCCGAGTTTCAACGATCCTGGGGACGCTGCCTTTCGAAAAAATTGTGGGAAAAGGAGAAAATTCTGGTAACCAGCATTTCCACATTTTCCCACAATGTTGTCTTGTCTTGTCTTGTCTCAACAAACATGAAGTTTTAGTCACATATATTTTGTCGCCTGTCTCTGCAAATGCTTTCAATTTGGACAAGTAAATTTCGTTTGGTACAGAATTAATACACAATATTTCCATTTTCAGATGTACAACTTAGTTATAATGATACGAAGAAGAAATGTTTGTAGGACAAGAATTGTCTTTCAATATATGAAACATTGTGGTGAAAAGAAACAGTGGTTTGTTACATGCAATCCCGAAATGCCTTTAAAAAATATTTCCACGATGTTTTATTTTTTTTTAATGTTGTGTACTACAGCGCCAAACAATTTTTGCATTTGTATGGTAATTAGTTAGCCGCCCACAAAACTTATCATTGTCAATGTCTCAGGGATTGTGACTTTTTGTTACATGACGACCGAAACCGAACAAAGAAAGTCACCAGTATACATGACTCTTGTCTTACAAAACAAGCGGACCTATTCTTAGTCAAGAACAAATGGATGTCATTGGTTTTGAAAGAGCCTCGTTATGGCATCGATTTTTAACATCACAGGTAGCGTTCTGTCACGTGATTAGAACCCACACGATTGATCAGCATCCGGCGATAATTGCGCTCACGAAGAGCGCGCTCTTGTAGATCTGATGGAGATAGATAGTATAGCCCCGGGGGGACCGAGGAGGAACACACATGGCGTAGAACGTCAATCTTTTTACTCTTTACCAGGCGAACAAATTGTAGACTGGTCCAAATTGAAAGCATTTGCAGACGACAAATTAAAAGTAGCCCAAATGACGAAATTTGTCATTGGTATGTAAGAAAACGATGTGGGAAGAGGAGAAAATGCTGGTTACCAGCATTTTCTCCTTTTCCACACAATGTTTTCAAAATCCTTCTTCCACAGGGTCGTTTAAAGTCGGGATTGTGTGGTAAAGGGTTAACTCTTTACCAGGCGACAAAATGTTAGACTTGTCCATACCGAGCATATTTGCAGTGAACAAAATAAATGTGGCTTAAAGTAACAATAGCTGGCAAAAGTAAACAGAACTGGAGTTTAAATGCATTAAAATTTAAATCATACCATTTTAAAGCATGGAAATTATTGTGAAGACGACAACCTGTTATTGAATAGTCGGTCCAATTGCTGGTCGCTGGCTGAGAAATTGATTTCAAAACTAGGTTAAAAGTTGCCAGTTCACTCTATATTTTGTTTACTTTTTGCCTGATTTCAACATTCATTTTTCTGCCAGCGACTAACACTTGGACCGACCACACAATAACAGATCGTCATCTTAACAATATTTTCCATACTTTTAAATGGTATGATTTTATTTTAAAGTACATTTTAGCACCTGCACTGACGTTTTGGCCATTATTGAGCCTTTAATGGATGGGACATGTCTTCGAAAGGGGTATAAGACATTATGGGATGAGAAGAAGAATCTGGATGCTAGCAATTTTTCGGCGTCGCTGAATGCGCTGGCTTTGACCTACTTCTTGGTACTGACGAAGAATGAATAGATAGTAATTTGCTATTGGTCAAAAATGTGCACATGTTTATTCGGCGGGCCCTGCTGGCATATTTGCTCACACATTTATGAAACCCACTATTAACAAGCGTTGCTACTGCCAATCGATACCCCAAGGCCTTGATTCAAGCCATAACAAAATGTTGTAGAGAATGATTCTTTTCTTGTGCTTTTTGGAAATTTAATATTTTCATAAGCTTTACGCAATAACCCAATACACTTTTCAACAAAATGAAAAGCAGGGAGGAAAAAGAGGCAATTGCTCGTGAGGTTACTTTTTTATCATTTTACTTCTTATGGAGCCACAAAATAGTTTCAAGATTTATTTTCTAGAATCTCTTACGCCGTCTATCTTTTTTAAAGATATTTCTTGTTTTATCTTTTCTCGTTACGCCTCAAGTGACCTCTTCATTAAGGTCGTAAATAACTGGGTTGTTTGCTCCAGGACTTATTCGTAGTGCGCTCAAAATTAATGGATATAATAGGACAAGATATGAAAAACTGCAAGGTTGTTCTGGTAGGTTTTTCTCAAAAACAGCGGACAGTGTAGATTAACTTTTTACCCAACGGCAAGACTTTGGACTTGACCAGATTCAAAGCATTTGCTGCCGACAACATGAATATGACTAAAAAATGTAATTAATTTGTAAAACGGTAGAAAACATTGTGGTAAAAGGAGAAAATGCTGGTTACCAGCATTTTCTTCTTTTTCCAACAATGTTTTCAAAAGGTTGCCTGATCAGGGTCGTAACACGGGATTGTTTGGCAAAGGATTAAAGTTTAGTGAGTACGCTCATGAAGTCTCATCTTTATCTACAATGTCCAGTAAAGCAACTAAACTTGCTTCTTTGCACTGAAGAATTAATTCACCAAGCATTATCTTCCTCTAGGTGGCGTTTTTCAAATACATACTAATCTTCGTGGACATGCGAAGACAACGATTCACCCTGAATTCTGTCATGGTTGTTTAGCTTCGTTCATTTTGCAGCTTCGTCCCGCCTGTTCGCGACTTTAGTACTTGAGAACAGGAGGTCGCTGGTTCGATCCCCGGTTTGGCCAATTTCTTTCCGAGGATTGATGATAGTCATTGCGACAGGATTCATTCCTCTCTCACCATTGTTTCGGCGATGGTTATGTGGGAAAGTAGCCAGTGGCTTGGAAAGAATATTGCGCGGAGTACTGATAAAAGAAACTCCAGGAAAGCATGGATAGGTTCGCTGGCCGTCGCGATATAACTGAAATAATGTTGAAAACGCCTTAACACCATACAATCAATCAATCAATCACGACGTAAGTATTTTGGGGTATCGAAAAAAGAACATCGATGTTGATGATATTGTTAATTCTTTGGCTTTATTGGGAAACATCCTTATTTGTTCATAGACATAGATTTCTTGACTTTTTATGTATGTAATCAACTTCTGATCTTTGTTTGTATAGTGTTTAACGCTATTTCCAACATTATTTCAGTTATATCTTCACTTCTTTATTAAGTCATTACATAGTTATGGACCCATGAAAGCCATTTTTTTTTTATTAAAATAATCGACTTAATCATGAGGTAAACTGGTCCTTGGACATACAGAAAATTGACCAATAGCGAAAAGTTTCGGTCCAGGTCAGCCTGCTCGGACTGCGCAGGCTGACCTTAGTCGATGCTTTTCGCAGATCCATTAAGCCCCCTCTTCGAAGAGCACGGCTCAATTTTATTATTATGTACTTGTATTAATTATGGTACAGAACGTGTTATCAAATATCATCTTCTTCTCGACTTAAGTATCAGGTGAAATACTTTACGGTGCAAAACAACAGAGGCAACCCGAACAAGTAGTGAAAATCATGCTATGAAAAAAATATATTGTTTCACACGGACGGACGAGATCAATGCGATTTATAAATTAATAATGGCGGTATCTTGGCATTTTAGATTAACCATGAACGTAAATAATGAAAAATGTATTTTCTATCTTTTCACAGAATTCAGTGGTCTAAATGAATTATCGATAATGCACAAGACAAAACCAATAAATTAGCTCATAATTAGACTTTAACCCTTTCAGCGCCATAGGCGAAAACAGGGACTTTTGCGGACGGCATAGATCAAGATCAGACTGCACAAAACGTGCAGTCTGATCTTTGATCTATACCTTCCGCTTGTTTGGTCATGCCTATATGATAAAAACCTCCCGGAGACTCAGTGGATTCCATTTACAGTCTTCAAAAGAAGCCGAGTTTGTTTATTTGGCGCCGAAAGAGTTAACTGCAAAGCGAAACGGATACAGAAATATTCAGTCAGTAAAAAAGATGTCAGCATTTCAATATAAAGGCGTTTTTTTTTCGGCATAGGTGAGTGTGCTGGCTTTTGACCTACTTTTTGGTTCTGATAACAAATGAATACATAGATATTTGTGATTGGTCAAAAATGTAGACATGTTTATTTTAAGGGCCCCTGACTATTTGCTGGCAAAATCACGTTGTCTGTCTTTTTTTTTTTGAAAGATATTTCTTGTTTATTATTAAAATATGTCGCAAAATGCGGTACAATGTAGATCAATAATTAGACTGCGCTTTTTGCGCAGCCTGATCTTAATTTACATGGTTCGAAATAGTAAATGGATTATCTTTGACACCGAAGGATTTTGACCTCACACCCTAATGGCTGCTGTTCCCATCTAACCACTACAATTTACCCTTACGGAAAAAAGAGAAAATAATTTAGGTGCATGATCGCTTTTTAACCCTTAAGCTGCTAAACAGGTAGATTTTCAAGCCTATTGAGAAAACCCAAATGTTCTTATTTCAAAGTTATTTTGGCGGAAAAATATTTCCTTATCGGACGGTGTAGATCCAAGATCAGACTTCACGTTCTGTGCAGTCTGATCTTGATCTACACTGTCCGCTAAAGGTCCTTGAGTCGCGCTCAGCAGCCTTAGGGTTAAGTTAAATTCATTCATTCATTCATTCATTTTTGATGATGTTTTACATCGCAGCCTATGGGTTAAGTTAAGTAAAGAGTAAACAAAAGATAGAGCGACTCGGTAACATTTTACCTAGTTTTAAAATTCATTTTCTTCCAAGCGACTAACACTTGGGCCGACCATACAATAACAGATTGTCATCTTCACAATAATATCTGTACTTTGAAATGGTATGATAAAATTAGATGTATTTCAAGACCCGCTACTGTCCCTTTAAAGATACATCTATACTCATTTTCAGCCAGTTTTTAACCAATTTGATCTTTATTTTATGGAACTAATAATCATTCTTGTATATTCAGGCCAAATGTTGCCCCTGACGGGTGCAAGGTTGCCTAGATAACGACGGACAGAAAATGCATTTCATTTTCCAGAGGTCATCAAAGAAATTACTGTTGTGACATTTCCGGTTTCAATTCGAAGATTTCCGGTACATGTATATTTGTTTATTCCTTCCACCATCTATATAAGTAATTCATCTTTTTTTTTTTTTACACAGCTCACTAATTCTAATCATTCTACAGTCTACCAAATGCTAACAGCCGTTTTTTTTTTTTTTTCTAGCTGTAACGTTGTATCTTTCAGCGTTACCGTATAACCTATTTCTGTCCGGTCAACATGTATTTTCAGAAACAACAATTTAGCAGCTACCTCTCCTTTTCCGTCGATGATTTGTACTAAAGGCCTGTTTACACATTCACGATTTTTGGCTACGGTGCCGCTACGATTCGCCACGATTTGTAAAATCGTCGTGTACCGTGGTGATTCGTAGTAGAACCGTGGTGAATCGTGGTGAATCTTGATGAATCGTGATGATTCGGGAAACTCCACGGTAGCGCTACGGAAGTTTTAAACTGTTTAAAACATTCGTGGCGAATCGTGGTGGTTATTGGGCGTGGCCTAATTCGTAGCGCAACCGTAGCGGAATCGTGCTTATTCGTACTGACACCGTAGCTATATTCGCGGCTATTCGTGAGAGATCGTAGCCAGTCGTGGAATCTTTGACACCACGAATTCTCACGATTCACCACGAATTGTGTACGGTTGTCTTACGAATCATCCACGGTTTCGCTACGGAGCTCCACGATTGGCCACGACCAAGGCCGGTAGGAAGACGATCAATCACGGTTTGAGTACGATACATCACGGTTACGTACGAATCTAGCCGACTTACCACGATTTTGAGCCGTTTCGCTACAATTCTTGCATATAATTCACAGGGCTGCATTGAAGGAATCATTTTGAAGAGCGAATCAGAAGTATACACATCATGGATTATGTACAGAGACTACAAATCGCCAATCTACAGCTTCAATTAAACAGAAATGTAGCAGATGTAAATGTGGCAGTTGCGCAAGCTGTATTACACCAAAGGCGGCGTCGTAGACGAAACCGTACAAGCACCGTGAGCATTCGTTGTGCCACCGTGGTCAATCCTCATTGACCGTAGCGTTGCCGTCATGAATCGTCATTGATTCGTAGCGATACCTTACAGACACCGTACTAATATCGTGGACATTCTTACTGGAATCGTAGTGACACTGAATATTTCTACTTTTCGCCACGATTCATCCCGATCCATCCCGATTTTTCTGACCATGAGAAATCTGGGTGAATCGTGGTGAATCGTAGAGAAAATCGTGAATGTGTAAACGGGTCTTAACATCCAATCTTGAAAAATCTATCTAATTGAAAAAAAAAAATCACTTTTCAGCAGTAAACAAAACAATGAGGAAAACGCGGCAATTGCTAGTGTGGTTAATTCCATTCTTTCTCCTCATACTAAAACCACAAAAGAGTTTCAATATTCATATTCTAGTAGATCTGACGCCGTCTGATTTCGTTTAAAGATACCGGCATATCCTTACAGCAAAAGAGAGAGAGAGAGAGAGAGAGAGGGAGAGGGAGGAAAAAAACGCTATTTAATTCTGATACACTGTAGAATGGTTAAGAATTTACTCAGCTCTGTAAACATATATGAATTACCGACATATATGGCGTAATGAATAAATACATATACCGAAAATCTTCAATTTAAAACCAAAAACATCACAACAGTGATTTCTTTGATGGCCTCAAGAAATTAAAATGCATTTTCTATCAGTCGTAATGTATGCAACCTTGCAACTGTCAGGGTCCACATATGACATGAAGGTACAAGAATGATTACATGTAGTTTGATCAAATAGAGATGAAATGGGTTTAAAACTGGCTGAAAACAAGTATAGATTTATCTTTAAGTTCTTTCTGGTTTTAAAAATGACTACTGGAGACTGCTTTGACTCGAAAATCATCGTTTTCTCGTCGCTTATTATTGTTCCGATGATGGTTATGTGAAAAAGCAGCCAATCGCTTCGGAAGGTCTATGTGCAAAGTATTGGTTAAAAAAGAAACTCCAGGAGAGCATGGATCGGTGCCCTGGCCGTCGTAATATAACTAAAATAATGTTGAAAACGACGTGAAACACCATACAATCAGCAATCGTTTCTTCTTTACATCAGAGAGGACCGATTGAAATCGTCAATTTGGCTACATTCTTTTATTTGACAAGGGAGATAACTCAATAAAATTGATTCGAAAGCTTCAAATAAATGTACATGTACTGTCTTATTTCGAATGTCACCTATTCGAATTAACCCTTAAGCTGCTAAGCGCGACTCATTGACCTTTGGCGGAAAGTGTAGGTTAAGATCAGACTGCACAGAACCTGCAGTCTGATCTTGGATCTACACTGTCTGACACGGAGATATTGTCTTCTCCAAAATACACCTTTGAAATAACAACATTTGGGATTTTACTATCGGCTTGAAAGTTTCATTTCATATATTTAGCAGGATAAGGGTTAACCCTTTCCCAAACAAGCCCTGGTTTTCACGTGTCTGCAGTACAAGTCTTTTGAAAACCCCGTGGGAAAAGGAGAAATTGCTCCTAACGAGCAATTTCTCCTTTTCCCACGGTGTTTTCTACCCTTTTGGAGAACTTTCTGTCATTTTCATCAAATTTAAAATTGTCGTCTGCAAACTCTTTCAATTTGGACCAGTCTAAATTTTATCGTTTGGGAAAGGGTTAAACGAAGTACTGTTTTCCGTGGGCAACTTTCAGTTATTGTTACATTTTTTTAATTAGTGACTTAAAAAAAAAACATGAAGATATGCTTAATAAATTCCTCGAATCAATAGGTAAAATGGCCATATTTGTATCTGCTGGATTAGACGTGTCTTAAATCACCGTGGGGTATCAGTTCTGGTTGTTAAATCTGCACCGTTTTCTTAGACATTATTTTAGTACATTTTGAAATGTAATGACATCATAGAACAATGTCAGAGTTATATGAGCCATGCTCTGTGAAAAGGGGGCTTGATGCATCTGGAAAAAGTTTCGACCAAGGTCAGCCTGCGCGGACTGCGCAGGCTGACCTTGGTCGAAACTTTTTGCTTTGGTCAATTTTTGCTATGTCAAAAGACCAATGTACCTCATGATTCAGTCGGTTGTTAGACAAAATGGATTTTATGGATGTATAAGTATGTAATGACTTGCTTAGTATAATGCTTCGCGGAGATGCATTAAACCCCCTTTTGCCAGAGCATGGCTCATATATGATGGAACCCCACGGGAAAAAAATCGTACTGAACACGATGTCCTCCGAAACAAACGTATCATTTCGTATAAACTTATTTTTCCTCTCAAAATCAACCTTTATTTGACGTTTTACATAAACCGGATTGCCGGCTGCATCTAAAACTGTTACAAAAGACCCGGCCAAACGTGAAATATATGACAATTTGCATGTATTTCTGTCGATTGAAAGTTAATTAATTATGCATGTGGTTTCCAATCACATCATAAAAACGTCATAAAATCCTCTGTCCTGGAGAGGAACTGGCGCGCAACAAGCGAAAACACATGGAAGGTTTATTTGACTATAGCCAACCTCTAGATTTGTCTTCTCTGTAGACTGCAAATCCCTCGGAAAATCGAATAGATGTAGAACCAAATTTTAGTTCGGATTAAAAGAGTATTCGGATAATCAAGAGAAAAAATAGCCCGAAATGCAGTTAGTGTTAAAAAGGGATAATTTCATGAGTCACGCTCTGGAATAAAGGGGCTCTTTGCATCTCCGTAATGCATTGTACCAGGCAAGACAGTACATGAGTCTGGATCCATAAAATCCATTTTGTCTGACAATTGACTTGTTGTGGGGGTAGAATTGACCTTTGACATGCATAAAATTTACGAATAGTAAAAAGTTTTGACTCATGTCAGCCTGCGCCGACTGCACAGGCTGACATGGGTCGATACTTTTTACAGATGCATCAAGGTCCTCCCCCGCCCCTTTCTCACAGTGCATGGCTCATATATTTAGGTCATATGTCTTTGTTTTTTTTTTTGCAAAGTACAGATTCTAATTACTCGTATAAGATATATTTTTGTAAACATTCACATAGTTACTTTTGATTAATAATATTCATTCAGATTATCACCATTTCGAATGATCATGATTTCGCTGTAAATTGTAATACATGTACACCCTTTCTTATCCAACGGACTCATTTCAGCCGTGTCAACACCAATCAAGTTTTTTAGCTGCGACAACCCACAAATTTGTGTCCCCTGAGAAATCGTTAACTCTTTTCCACACGACAATTTTTTTAGCATGGTCCAGATTGAAAGCATTTACAGACTACTAATTAAATGTTACTCAAAATATTAGATTTGTCTTTCATAGGGTAGAAAACATTGTGGGAAAAGAAGAAAATGCCGGTTACATTCTTCCTCAGGTTCGTTCAAAGGCAAGATTGTGTGGTACAGGGTTAAATTCTGTTTGATGTGTCACTTTCCCACCATTGTTCCTCCGTGGCTGAGTGGTTCAGTACCCATGACACTGGTCAAGTCGGAGTGTCCTTTGGCAAGACACTGCAATTACCAACTTAGTACTTGTGTCATCCAAATAAAGAAATTAAAGGTGCAGTCGCCGTGATAACAATGACTAAGTACAATTGAAAGAACGGTTCCAAAGAAATTAATGAGTCAAGCTCTGTAAAAGGGAGATTTAACGCATCTTTACAATGCACTTTACCGAGCAACTTGTCGCATACGATAGACACTTAGACAGACCCATTTTACCTAAAAACCCGACTGAACCATGAGGTAGAATGGTCCTTGGACAAGCAGAAAATTTACCAACAACAAAAAATTTCGACACATGTCAGCCTGCGCAGACTGCGCAGGCTGACATGAGCCGATACTTTTTTGCAGATGCATTAAAGTCTCTTTTTACAGAGCACAGCTCATTAAAGGCCCAGTGGCGGCAAAAAGCAAAGAATGGGTGTGATAATATGCATATGAATTCAAATAATACCATTTAAAAGTATGGAAATTATTGTGAAGATGACAATCTATCATTGTACGTTAGGTCCAAGTGCTAGTCACTGGCTGAAGAAAAGAATTTTAAAACTAGGTCAAAAGTTGCCAGGTCGCTCTATCTTTTGTTTACTTTTTACCTGGTTTTGAATTTCATTTTCCTGCCATCGACTAACACTTGGATCGACCGTACAATAACAGATTGTCATCTTCACAATAATTTCCATCCTTGTAAATGATATGAAATTGAATTTCGATGCATTTTAACATCCCATTGTTTACTTTTGGCCGTTATTGTGACTTTAATGTTTAATGATTCTAACCGGCGTAAAGTCCGACTAATCGTACATTGTATTTCGGTTGAACTGACCTTTTTTGCTGGACACTGACACGTTTTTACCGTATTTCTTGTTGCTGGCATGAACTGCCGCTTCATTATTTTCCAAGTAAATTATCAAGTCATACAAATCAAAGAAGAAAAATAGCCATTTAATTCATCAGACAGACTAAAAATTTATACTGGACATAAGAAAAATGAAGAAAGGAAAACTTCAATCAGAATTAAAACTCATAATGATGATGGCGGTGACGAGTGATTCTTTTCGTCATTGCTGCGTCTGTTACCTTTTTGGTTTGTGAAGATTAAAAAAAAATATGTGGTCAATATTCAGTTCTGTTCTGTTACTGACTATTCAAAGCAATTGAACCAAAAGTATCCTTATTACCGATTTTTCTGTTGCTTTACGACTTTTCGAAAAATCCCCAGTTTAACTACTCTAAGAAAGAAGCATTTTTAAAATATTGTGGGAAAAGGAGAACATACTGGTGACCAGCATTTTCCCTCTTTCGCAAAAAAGTTTTTTTTTTTCCATCAGAGAACTTAAGCTTATTTGTATTAATTTTGAATTTGTTGTCTGCAGATCCTTCGAATTTGGGAGAGTCTAAATTGTGTCGTGTGGGAATGGATTAAAGTAAAAACATGGGTTATTTCAACCATTTTGAAAGGTACATGTATATAGTTGTTTCTTTATCTACACCGTAGAACCGTAGAATCCTATCAGACAACTTGAGATCATTGGTATAAAATTTTGAATTTGCCATCTGCAGATCTTTCGAACTTGAAGGAGGCTAAAATTTGTCATTTGGGAAAGGGTTAAAGTAACGCATTCAAAAATATAGCTTAAAGGCCCGATAGCGGTCAAAAAGACAATGCAGGTGTTATAATACATTTAAATTTAAATCATATCACAGAGCTCCAGATAGAGGGAGTGATTTTGATTTCAAGATTAAAAATATCAATAACTTTCCAATAAACCCTATGCTATGGGTACTCATTAGAATCGTCTCATCAAGACGATTCTAATGAGCACCCACAACATAGGGTTTGAAAAAGAAATAATGGAGTTAAAATACTCTCACTCCCTCTTATCTGGAGGTTTGATATCATTTAAAAAAAAATGAAAAACATTGTGAAGATGACAGTCTGTTATTGTGTTGTCGGTCCAAGCGTTAGACGCTGGCAGAAAAATGAATTTTAAAATCAGACAAAAAGTAAATAAAAGATAGAGTCCGCGCAGGCCGACATGTGTCGAAACTTCATGTTTTTGTTCAATTTTCTGTATGTCAAAGGACTATTTTACCTCGTAAATCTGTCGGTTATTAGACTAAATAGATTTTATGAATCCATAATTATGTGATGACTTGGTATAATGGATTACGAAGATGCATTAAACCCCATTTTGCCAGAGCATGGCTTAAATTCTACATACAATTGATATGCATAAGTGATAAAAACAACGTCATCAAATACGCTTGTATCCAGTCATGATTTGCCGTTTACCTAATTACCTCCTACAGAAAACATTGTGGCAAAATGAACTGCTCGCAAACGAGCAATTTCTACTACTTTTGCCACGATACTTTCCCTGACTTATGAATCATCTATAAAAACACGATTTAACCCTTTACCACACAGTCCCGACTTTTAACGACCCTGAAGGAAAAGCCTTTTGAAAACATTGTGAGAAAAGGAGAAAATGCTGGTAACCAGCATTTTCTCCTTTTCCCACAATGTTTTCTGTCCTTTTACGGACAAATCTCACTAACTATCTAATTTGTCGTCTGCAAATACTTTCAATTTGGGTAAGTTTAAAATTGTATGGTGTGGTAAAGAGTTAAGCTTATTCTTTGCGTAACTTTTTTTATATCGACGTTTTAAAAGTCGTGTGCTGTAGATTCGATACAGAAGGTACATGTTTATTTGTTTTGAATGAAATAAATTTTGTTGAAAAAACGAAAAAGAGAAACTTGTGTTGATCACCAGCTCACATATTTCATAGAGAAATCTCATTCATTCACACGTGCTATGTTTTCAGTATATTCCTGGTCAATTCGAAGAACTGTCGGGAACAGCTGAGCTTTTTGAAATACCGTAGAAGCAGCTGCAATCTGGGCCCGTATTCACCAACTATTCTTAAGAACGTTCTCAGTCTTATTCTCCAATATTTTCCAAATTTGAAAGTAACACAACTTCTGATTGGCTAAACCAAATGGTTTAGCCAATCAGAAGGTGTGTTACTTTCAAATTTGGAAAATTCCGGAGAATAAGACAAAGAACGTTCCTAAGAATGATTGGTGAATACGGACCCAGGTTTTCAACTGAAATCTTTTCCTTTTAGATATATGCATGTATGCCTTTGCGACGACCAAGGGCCTCATAAATATGTGCTGCGTCTTCTTAGACATATTCTCTTTTGTTTTTTTTACTTCAAAAACACTGTTATGGAACAGCCGTTAGAAAACAAAGTGGCAGCAGTTTTGTTTACCAATGCAAATCAATCAAAACAGCTTGATACAATAATACAAAAACACACCTTTTCTGTACAATTCCCTTTCAATAAAAATGAGCCGTGCCATGTGAAAAGGGGGTTTAATGCATCTACAAAAAGTACTGACTCAGGTCAGCCTGTGCGGACTGCATAGGCTGACCTGTATCATTTTTTTTTTTGTTTCAGGTATTTATTTATTTATTTATTTATTTATTTTTTTGAATGTCCAAGGACCATTCTACCGCAGGATACAGCCGGTTGAAAGACAAAACGGATTACTAGAATATGGATCCATAATTGTGATGATTTGCTCGGTATATATGATGACTTGCTCGGTATATTTGATGACTTGCTCGGTATAACGCATCACGGAGATGCGTTAAACCGGCTTTTGCCAGAGCGCGGTTCAATTGTAATTTTCCTGTCCTTGGATTATATCCCTTTTGAATCGTTTGTACTTATTAGTGATACGTTAACCCTTTACCAGACGACAAAATTTTAGCCTTGTCCAAATTGAAAGCATTTGCAGACGATTCTAATGTGGCTCAAATGGTGCATTTTTTTTTTTTTTTTTTTGATAGGGTAGAAAACATCGTGGGAAAAGGAGAAAATGCTGATTACCAGCATTTTCTCCTTTTCCCACAATGTTTTCAAAAGGCTTCTTTCTTAGGGGCGTCAAAATTCGGCATTGTGCGGTAAAGGGTTAAAAAATGCCAACGGTAATTGTAATCAAATGTAGAACAATCTATTTTAGTAATTTAATGAATGTTGTTTTATGGAGCATCGACATCTTTGGTCTTAAAGCACCTATGTCTGTATGAAAAGGTGATAAAGTGGAATGTTTGAGCTGAAAAAAAAATGTATTTCAGTATGCTGCTGGATTGGAAAAACTTTACTTAATTTTACACCATGAGCAATTTTTACATCTCCAGAGTATCTGTGCGTTCTTGAACAACAAAACAACTACAACATCCACAACTAGAGCCAAATGTTGTTTTTTTATGAACGTAAGAACGAAAACTCCTAAATGTCAATAAATAATAAAAAAGAACTGTCACCAAGATGATTCGTTAGTGACGGCTATTTTTGTTCAAACCAGCATTGCAAATTTCTTATGGCATCATATTTATTTAACGCTTTAGCAAACGACAAAATTTTACACATTTTACATCAAATGGAGAGCATTTGCTGACGACAAATTAAACGTTGCTAAAATGGTGATTTTTGTCTTAGTTAGGGTAGAAAACATTGTGGGAAAAGGAGAAAATGCTGGTTAACCAGCATTTTCTTCTTTTCCCACAATGTTTTCAAAAGGCTTCTTTCTCATGGTCGTTAAAAGTCGGGATTGTGTGGTAAATGGTTGATAGTATTATATCTTTTTTTATTTCTTATCTTAAATGGAGCCAATTAGAACTTTATAAGTCTCTCCGTTTACTCTTCCCTCTGTTCACAGTCAATAAACACAGCAATCGCTATAACAAAAAATGCGTCTTTTTTCTTTTTTAAAATTTACAATTGTTGTATTTATTACAATATTATCCACTGATCAGGGTTTGAGTTTTATTGAGTTTTACCCATTGCCTAATGGTATGCGATTTTGTTACATTCAGATTAAACCTCAGGTCAGTCGAAAATAAGTTTTTAATGTCAAATGTCAAAGTTCGATAATGAGCAACTTTTTTTTACAAGTATTTTCTTTTCAATTTCAAACAACAACAACTGTATCAAGATATACAGATCTGCAAGAATCGAACAGTAATTCCTTACCATATGGGCATTTACTTGGCAGACACCTAACTGGTAATTATGAAACAAGGGAGAAATAATTGAAGCAAAAAGAGTATATATAGACGGAAACAGAAAAGTCGGCAAATGCCGGTCCAACACAAGGTTTAGTAGGTGAACTGTGTTATTAAAACGTCACACGCCTCTCACTATTTTCAATTTAATAAACTGTATAAAAAAACCAAACATGTTTCGGCTAACGCCGAATATAAAAATATATATATAAAAAACGGAAATTACGGAAAGGATTGAGGAGAAAGCAGCAATCGCTTCAACGAAGAAGCTGCAGCTTTTTAGGACGAACAAAACGTCGTTAGAGTATGCTAAAGGACTAAAACATGTTGAAAAAGAAAACTAACATCATCCACAAACATACTGGTAATTCCAAGAAAAAGTTAAGCATCAAAGATATTTACATGCTTATGGGCGATGCTCTGGCGAAAGGAGGTTTAATGCATTGCCGTGATACATTATACCAAGCAAGTCGTCACATGATAACGGATCCATAAAATCCATTTTGTCGAAAAACCGACTAAATAGTAAGGTAGACTGGTCCCTTGAACTGAAGAAAATTGACCACAATCAAAAGGTTTCGACTCAGATCAGCCTGCGCAGACTGCGCAAGCTGTCCTTGTTCGATACAGTTTGCAGATGCATTAAACGCCCTTTTCTCAGAGCATGGCTCATTTATTTTTATCTCAAAAATACTAGTATATCAGAGGATTTGCGTGCGCTTATAACTCGCCCAAACGTTTTCAACGCAGTTTTGATTAATTTCCAGGGTACGTATTCACCAACCATTCTTAAGAACATTCTTAGTCTTTTTTCTTCAAGATTTTCCAAATTTGAAAGTAACACAACTTTTAATTGGCTAAACCATTTGGTTTAGCCAATTAGAAGTTGTGATACTTTCAAGTTTAGAAAAATCTGTAGAATAAGACCAAGACCGTTCTTAAGAATGGTTGGTGAATACACGCCCAGGACTGTTCCTTAGAAGTACATGACATGATGTTTGGTAAAATGTAACTACGCAAACAGTATCATTTGATGCATAATTTTTTCGTGTTTTCGTGTATTCTTTTTTTAAATTCAAAAAAGCGTGTCACCTAATCTCTGAAAAAAATAACATGAATCGTTTCCACTCTCAATTATTCTGTTACTTTTCTAAGTACTATCTCCATGAACTACTGTAAATTAGTCAAGAATAAATTGAGCTGGATATTAGACAATAGAATATATTTTGATATTCACTTTTTTTTTTGCTCAGGGTAAGGTAGGAGTTATATAACGCGAATATGAGAGGGACAGAGAAATTTGTTCCGAAGTTTCTAAGTGTCATCGAAAGTCACTCAAATTTTCAGCATATATGATGAAGTCCAAAGGATAAGTAATCATATACATCATATGCATGTATGTGGCATGTATCAGGTATGGTTTCTCTATATGTTACATTGTCACACTGATGAAATACACCATCAGTGGACATGGAAGTTTCTAATGCAAAACTGTATTGTTGTAACATATACCCGTATTGAAATATCTAAATGATCCCTATAAAAGTGTGAGTAGTATATGTATAAGGACACTAACACTTGCCACCCTTATTTTAAAATAACTTGTTTTTCCGGAAAATACTTCGAATTATTGCTTCGTCGAGTTGTAGAGATTGTATTGTTTTCGATTAGGTCCATCCAGTGGCATGCAATAATAATTGCACCTGTGTGATTTTGTCCAAATTTCAGAAATGTGAATTCATTGCAAAAAAAAAAGACAGCCCTAGATTATAGAAGGAAAGCTATTAAATCCAAATGAACAGTGTGATTAAAATTGCATATTGTAGTTAGTAAATTTAATATTTCCAAGCTGTTATAGAATACAATAGGACAAACTTCATGAATGGCATAGCGAAATTACAGCCATACTGAAAGATATTGTACTTAAAAGCTTTGATTCTTTCGAAAGTATACTTCATAACTTTCATCGAATGCGGAAGGACAGAAAATTTACTTTGAATCATCAGTAAATTTTTCATTTATTTCTTAAATCGAAAAGTCGATAGAAAAATTAATTTTTCTATTGACTTTTCGATTTAAAAAATACACTGATAATTCAAGGTAAATCAAAATTATTATTTTTTTTTAATCAACTATTCGATTAAAAAAAAACATACAGATAATTCCAGGTTAATTTTCTGTCCTCACACATTCGTTTTATAATCTGAACATTTAACGCTTGGACTCCCAAGCGTGACTCGGGGCGCTTCTGCGATTAGTGTAGATTACGATCAGACTGCACAAAACATACAGCTGATCTAGGATCTGCACTGTCCGCTACGGCATTTTCTTTCCCGTTGTAATCGACGTTAAATTCACAATTTTTGGGTTTTTACTACTGCGTGGAAATTTTCGTTTCATTCATTTAGCAGCTTGAGAGTTAATCAGTGAACCGTTTTAAATCGATACCTCTTGAAACAAATTTGCAGGGGACGACTTTGAAAACATGGATAATCAAAATGAATAAAGGTGATTTTAATTTTTTGAACAAAATAAGAGAGAGAGAGAGAGAGAGAGAGAGGCGGGGGGGGGGTTTGCAAACTGCAATAACGTTGTACACAATAGGCAATGGTTCAGAAAATTAAAAAAAAAAATGAAGTCTTACCTGGAAAATCCGAGGCAGCACATTTTCCACAGCATAAGAATAGGACGATGATCTTTAGTAAATCCATTTTCCCACTTAACACACTATACACTATAATTATTGTAGTTATCCATATAATTAACAAAATCGGTCCTGTATTCTTTAACGTCTATATCAGAGTTGGATGTTCCACAAATATTTTCATTTCGTTAAAACTTATTTCTTAGGCCAAAAATTCCTGTTTTTCACAAGCAAATAAAATTAGAAACATTAATCGTATATCTAGCTTTATTGAATAACTTGAAGAATTTTGATTAAAAAAAGTTTTGAATTCTCTTAATTTGACATTCAAATGAACTGCAATCAATTGATTTTAATCCATCAGTTTATTTCGTGACCTCCATCACCGATTACGTGTTACGTCATACTAGGCTATCTACAACATCAAAAGCTGAAATCTCGCAATCTCTCGTGTTGCATAAACGTGAAGACAGTTGTAAAGCCGGTGCGCCCTGCCTCTCGTTCACAGATATATTGGGTCTAGGATCGATTTTCAGATTCAATCAGCTTATAGACAGTCTATCAAAAGCGATGGATCAATATTTGTGTTCTTCTACCTTTTCCATTGAGGACAGGAAGCATCTGGAAATATTTAAAGGTAAAGCAAATGAGAACACTACTGGAAGTATCTTATGGTTTTATGTGCACCCCAACCCCCAAAAACATTTAGGAACGAAAAAAGAAAAAAGCAATACGCTTTCAGAACCCAGTAACCGTATCTCCTTTTCTTTCGTTGTTTCACAATATCTCACTCGTACTATTATATGGCTTGTCTAAATTCAGCATGTACAGTTAACGTGTTATGTATGTGCCATACCTTAGCGATAATACAAAGTAGATCCGTGTCGCTGTCGTAAACTTTAAAAAAGTTGCCCAATTATTTTTCTTATTTTGTTGCAAGATAAATTCTGAATCCTTACGCAGAGAGAAATATTTAAAAAAAAAAATGGGCAACTTTAGAAAATGTACTTGTAATAAATAATTTAATGCAAATGTGTAAAAACTTTAATTTGTCAAAAAAAAACGTATTATTCACCTTACCATAGAGACTGTTAAAAATCAAGCAATGAGCACATACAAAATAAGAAGTACTGAAAGGAAGTTTAAAAAATGTATACTGTAAAAAACGTTGTTGGAAAATGGAATATTGAAATGTTTTCCAACCATGTTTCAATAGTATACTATTGCAATGATATCGTGCTCTATCCATACCAACCTGTATGTTATGAGGGTCATTAACCCTTTACCAGACTAGAAAATTTTAGCCTTGTCCATCCAAATTGAAAGCATTTGCAGACGACAATTTCGATGTGGCTCAAATGGTGCAACTTTTCTTAGATAGGGTAGAAAACATTGTGGGAAAAGGAGAAAATGGTGGTTACCAGCATTTTCTACCTTTTTACACAATGTTTTCAAAAGGCTTCTTTCCCAGGCGCGTCAAAAGGCGGCATTGTACGGTAAAGGGTTAAATTGTAATAATTTCGAGAAGATATCCAACTCCAAAAAAAGAAAGAGTGTCATAATAGGCAAACACTTGTTCCCGACCCTACACGACAAAATTCATTGGTGACAGAATCTTTAGAGAGGTGCTGAGTAACCGTCTATCAGTCCAAAATATATTATCAGTACTGCATATGAAAAATAAATACAATCCTGATGTGGTAAATACCCTGTTAAAAAATGACATTGAAGCTTTAAGGGAAAAATAGTACCTTGGAAGATAAGCCAAAATGCGCACGTTTAAAAAAAATAAAGGACCTTCTCTCAAAATAGTTCCAAACTACAAAATTCATTGGTGACAGAATCTTTTTAGAGAGGTGTTGAGTAACCGTCTATCAGTCCAGAATAGAACATAAAATATTATCAGTACTGCACATGAAAAATAAATACAATCCTGATGTGGTAAATACCCTGTAAAAAAATGACATTGAAGCTTTAAGGGAAAAATAGTATCTTGGAAGATCAGACAAGAAGAGCATGTTTAAAAAAAAAATATGGGACCTTCTCTCAAAATAGTTCCAAATCTGCTTAATGCAAGTAGTAAAATCATCATGTCTAAAATTGTTACACGCATAAAATATGGAGATAAAATTACTTTTTTAAAACTTCTTCAGCTCGGAAGGTATTGTAAGACATTAAAGATACCAGTATTCATTTGCCTTCCTTGACTGGGGCCTCTATTCAACCATTTTTAACATTTTTCTTACTCTAATTCTGAAGAGTTTTCTAAATTTCAAAGTGACACATTTCCTAATTGGCCACACCAAATGGTTTTTCAAATCAGATACACTATTCTTGATGATTAGACTCAGAGTTTAATTTAGAGTAAATACAGCACTGTGTCACACCAGCCGATATAGCTCAGTAGGTAGAGCGTAGGACTCGTGAACACAATGTCCTACAGATTGTGGGTTCGTATCCCCGGCTGGCCAACTAAAAATTACTAATAGTCTTTCGGATGAGACATTAAACCGAGGTTCCGTGTGACGGTGCTATACGCCGAGCACGTTAAAGAACCAGGCGAAGCTCTCAGTAGTTTCGACCTGTATCCTTGCACTATCCCCCGTAACAACTAACCGTCTTCTGGGGGCGTCGCTCAGATGGGCAACCGGTAGCGACGATAAATAAACGGAAATAACCAACCAACCCTGTGTCACTTGTATGGGTGAAAGACAGTAGACCCGCTGTATTGGTCAATTTTCTGTATGTCAAAGGATCAGTCTACTTTATGATACAGTCGGTTGTTAGGCAAAATGGGATTAATGGATCCCTGACTATGTAATGTCTTGCTTGGTATTATAATAATAATAATAATAATAAAATCTTTATTTCTTGAAGGTTAAAACATTAAGACAGAATTTCAAGAAAAATGACCTGAAAATAGAGTCTTTTTTACAATGTTGCCTTTACAATTATGGATCAGGGAGATGCATTAAGCCCCCTTTTTCCAGAGCACGGCTCAAATAAATATACTTTTAGATACATCTCAACAGATAACATAAATTACTTTTATCTGCCCTTATTTACTTTAGAAGTATTTACCAACTTAACATACACATCAGTAAATTCGTTCACATGACACTATAAAAGTTAAAATTACCACAGCACCGTTAGAAAAAAAAAATGATTAAAACAAACCTGGTGTATGCAATTTTGTCGTATTTTATTTTTGAAATAACTCCGCATAAAAAAATAACTTTGTTTTCATGACAGTGTGAAAAGTTTAGAAAACAAAGAAGGAAAACAATTCTGACAGGCTTAAGTTTCTTCTTTTCCAACAATGTTTCCTGTCTTTTAAAGAACAAGTTGCACTATTTGACTAACACTGAATTTGTTGTCGCAAATACATTAAAAAAAAAATCAACGGGTTCAAAAGTTTGTCGTCTAGTTTAACATGTTCAAGAATCGAACGTAGCCTTTCAAACTTCTAACTTTAAATAGTTTAGCACCGTAAAGAATACATGTTATCCGATCACATAATACAATATAAATAATGCATGAATTATCCAAGGTTCGGATTCTATATTCCCTGTGCTCGGATAGAACGGGCTTTGAGTAGTAAATTCCACACTTCAGTGCACTTACGCATGCAAGCACAAACAGATCGAAAAATTCCCTCTTGCAACCGTTATTCATCAAGCATTCTAAATTTGATACAAAGTCTCAGTTCCAAGACTAGCAATATGATCGGATATGAACTTCTCTCACAGATAATCAAATTAAATTTAGAAACATTAATTAGAAGAATATATGAAAATTTTGGTGGATATTGTCCAAGAATTCATACACGTATGCCTACTCAGACTGATAGTTGTTAACTAATAGTCAGACAAATACATCATTCCACAGAAACTGTTGTCCCTGGACAACCGTGGCCGCAGGAAACATGGCATGATCTGCAACAGTGGAGTCATGTTGATGCGCATGAGCTGTGCTCTGTAAAAGGGTTTTAATGCATCTCTGCGATTCATTATACCAAGCAAGTCATCTTATACTCTAAGATCTGTAAAATCCATTTTGTCAAACAACCGACTTAATTAAAAACGGTCCTTGAAAATGCAAAAAAAAAAACTTACAAAATTAATAGCAAAATTTATCGACCCATGTCAGCCTGCGTCGATATTTTTGGCAGATGAATCTAACCCTCTTTTCACAGGGCATAGCCCACTTATAAATGATCTTCTTAGGAACTATCAATTAATGACCATCATTGCCACCAGTCGAACTCTTTTGCCTTGCAGGCCCTTTTGTGAAAACATGGGGCAAAAAAAGAAATTGCTCATGATGAGCAATTTCTTTTTTTGCCCCATGTTTTCACGTGTTTTCATGCATTATACATCATAGATACACCCCAAACACTGAGACACAAATGTACTTTTAGCAATGGACTCGTTCACAATGAAAGGGTTTAAGGCATATGGTATGTCGCAAAATTCGAGATTTTTAATCTTAAAAACAAACGTAATATTTATTTTTACAGTCAATCACGTAGAATGACGTGCTGAAACATTTCACGCTGTAAAAGTAAGTTCGATTCCTGCATAGATAATTTAACAAAAGTCTGTTCTACCTTCTTATTCATGCAGAATATTCAGTCTTTGTGATATATCTATAGTATACTTAAACGTCGATATTTTGTCACTTTTGTCCACATAAAAAAAATTAAAGAAAACAACACAAAACGGGTCTTATGAATTTCGGGATTTTTGTATATATATATATATTTACGAATGTACTTTATCGTTAAAAATTATTATTATTATTATTACTTTATTTCACATATTTCTGAAAAAAAAAAAAAATGCTTTAATCCGAACCAAGTGATAGACTATCGCCGTTATACTCTAATAAGTACATCCTTTCACAACTTATTGTTTATAAACTCTACCTCACCTCACGTCTTGTACATAAAGTTATCCTTCGCACATTATAGTCAATTAGCTGTATTACATCTTTGGGGGGAAAAGGGGCAAGGAAAGATGTTGCTTCTTAGCAAGAAATATCATCTTTTCTCCATAACGTAACTCGCCGAATTTCTGCTTTGTGTAACTTATACTGGCAGCATGTCTAGAAATAGTCCGTTTTCTCGTGTGTTTAACTCAATGGATTGTCCTTCAGTATTGTCGTCTTTCTTGGATTCCGCGTTCCTCCGCACTGATCGATAAAGCAACAAGGGTGTCAACTATAGCACAAAATGGCTCAAGCAGACACTAGTGTATGGAAACATCCCAGAGTTGATTTTAAAGATTTAAAGAATTCCAAGGGCGATTTTTTCCCGACCAATACAATCTTATAAGTGTAGGTAAGTCAAGTAGTCTTTGCTTATCATAGAGCAGGTCCGGTTCGTGTTGAGACTTAACACATAGAAAGATGTAAACAATTGGCGGGGAGGGGAAACACATGTATTCATTCATTAACTAATTCATGTGTGACTGGACAGTTTTAATTTTTAATCCACACCACACTAAACTTTACTTGCATACTAATCATTGAAAGTACAATGAATTATAAGTGTTGATGCTTTGGAATCAGCCATCGTGAAATGAAGTTTCCTGACTTTAGACCATGTTACGTATTCATCAATGTGAATATGTCATAAAAACTATCGACGAAAATGCATTGTAATATAATTATGTAAGCGTTTACCGTTGGCTAAAATCTGCACAAGCACCAAAGTCCAAAGTCAGTCAGTGTGTACGCACAATAAAAAAGGATGTTTACAAGTCATTCTTGCTATGAAAATCTCACTGGATTTCTAACCAAAAAGATTTGTACTGCTTTCATGACGTCTTCCGGTCGGGTATTTTTTATGTTTTATTATAGCTTTCACAAGCTGTAATTCTTAGAAAAGATTGGTCACAGACTTGGTTTGATATTCTCGAACGGCGAAGCGGAAAAAATGGTAGTCAGCTGCAATGATTTGTAAAGTTACCTTGTTTTTTAGTGCAAATCTCCGGTCTGGGCTTACTTTAATGCATTTCATGTTGCGATCATATTACTTTCACAATCGAGGGTTCTTGTTTTACAAGCCAAATCTACGCCTATCACAAATCGGTTCTCTTTGAAGCCGGTGCATCTGGCTAATTTGCTATAAACCACAACGTGCATTGCCTAAACTGGGTTTCTATAGCTCAATGAACAATCTCTTCAGAAACCATTATGTTTAACCCTTTACCAGACGACAAAATTTTAGCCTTGTCCAAATTGAAAGCATTTGCAGACGACAATTTCAGTGTGGCTCAAATGGTGCAATTTTTCTTTGATAGGGTAGAAAACATTGTGGGAAATGGAGAAAATGCTGGTTACCAGCATTTTCTCCTTTTCCCTCAATGTTTTCAAAAGACTTCTTTCCTAGGGTCGTTAAAAGGCGGCATTGTGCGGTAAAGGCTTAAGCGTATGAAACATTTGTCTGCAATATTTCCTGGCAGTCATGTTTGCTTTAAGCCTTTAATTGCAATTGTTTTTGAGGTAACTTATTGTGCCCTTTCGACCCCTGTCTCGTTTGATATAATTCTGACAATAAACTTGCATAGAACGTCATCTGCAGGCAAACCAAAATAGAATAATTTCTTGTTTCCGTGCAGATGATATATTGCTACATAGAATGGACGCAATTTTAAATGGAAATATCTGGTTCAGAATATTCTTCGAATTTGTCGTCACATGCTGCAAGCTTGCCCCGGCAAAAGGGAGTTTGATGCATTGTACCGAACAAGTCATCACATAATTATGGATCCACATAAAATCATTTTGTCTAACACCACAAACTAAATCATAAAGTAGAATGGTCCGTGGACATGCAGAAAATTTACAAATAGCAAAAAGTTTCGATCATTGTCAGCCTGTGGGGACTGCCCAGGCTGATATTTGCAGATGCATTAAAGACCCTTTTTAAAGAGCATCGCTCAGATATACGCTTCTGTCACAAAATACGTATTTCAATTTTGTTTCGGTCCTGGTTTAATATAATGTAGTTTTTATTTTTCATTTTTAATTTGGTCTTTTAATCAAGTTGGTAAAATAAATATTTTTCGAGTGATGATTCTGATCTTGCAAGGTAAATAGAAAAAAAAAAGACAGGGCTTGCAAAACAATTTAAGAGAAAAACAAAACACCAGAGGACTTACAATTTCGAATAACGCGATTCTTTGCTATAAAGAAATACATGGTTCCTTTCTGTAACTGTTCGCGTCAATAAACTTTCTACGGTGCAAGACGCGTCAAAATGTACAAAAAAGCATACCCCGAACTGACACGCGTTACTTTAAATAGAAAAGACCTGAACGAGAAATTTCTCTCCAGTGCAGTTGCTAACGGAAATCAACACATCAGGAAAAAATCATTCATCAATACCTGCAGAAACTTTCATCCCAGCAAGCTTTTAGTTTCTAATGTTACAACAGCCAACATCCTATAGGGTTACCTACAGCATCGCATAATACAGTCTAGGGAAGCGCTCGGTAGAATACAAATCGGTTTCATCTGCAAGTAGGTGTTACAGGGCGTATTGATCCGCTACGGGTCGAGATCAAAACACACAACATTGAAATTGATCACGGAAAGCAAGCGGGCGCTTGATCTCATAGCAATGTCGATGATGTCATATCCATTGCGGACGGTGCGATGAATACCCAATAAGGAAAAAGTGCATCTCCGATTCGTAATTCCTTTAACTAAATAACTGTGAAATGGGCCTGTCTTTAAGCTGAATTTATAATGTCAGGTCTGCAATGATCATCGAAGAGAGCACAGTGGAGCATCTGCATAATAAACGTGTGAAAAATGGGAGTGCACTCAGCCAGGCTATGGGAAAATATACAATTGTAGAGATGCATATTTTGTACGAGTTCATGCGCACGGCATCTTTACACAATTCCTTTCCTTGCGTGTTTTCATCATTTTAAACTCTCTCCATACTATTTAGATCTAGATGAGTCTAATCTTAGTAAGAAAAACACATGTTAGGATTTCTTTTTTCTTTAAAAAAAAAGCGGGGGGAGGGAACTATACTCCCTGTTTTTACGAGTTGGATTTGGATAAAGACACCAATACGTTTGTATATCTTATTTTAGTTGAAATTAAAAGTAATGTAAATTAATGTCCAATACTTTGAAAAACCTAAAACTGCTTTCGCGAAAAAATAGGTCTCTCAGTTAACAGACTTAAGTCCATTATTTTGCTGAGTTGAGCCCGACACGTTGTGTCAACTTAGGACTTGAGAACGTCACTAGAGTCTGTTAATGTTAGTGAAATGTGTCTCAAATATTAAACTCAGAAGCGGTGTCCGTTAGCAGATTTGAGCAAAATAATTTCGTAAAACCGGGCCTTTAGATGGAAGAGTATACGTCCTCTTCTATTTCGCTTATCTTAGTATTCTTAGTATTCGAACGAGACATTAGTGCTGTGTAGTCATTGTAGCTAGATCCGACAGCATATTTTGTGAGATATTCTCGTCAAACCAGCCTTTGAACTGCAATACCAGCTGGTGTCTTTTCCACTCCCAACAAAACGTGCATTTACTCATGAATCAGATTAAGGGCTAATTATAATTCTAAAAAAAAAAATGCAATGGATATTACTGCAATTTAAAGAAAGACAAAACCGACAAAAACCGACCACTGGTGCCAATTTGTCTATGTTTTCTTGAACCAATCAAAATTTATAATTTCCAAAGAATGACTGACGTTGATCTACTATTGGTAAAACGTAACTTACTCATTTCACACGGAAATGTGTTTTTTCCATCTCTTGCTATACTTTAAGTATATTGACTGCAGGACTAACAGCAGAGTGGTATAAAACATTATCTAGATGCAATATGTATAAATATCTACAGGTTTTATCTTTTTAACGATAAAGGAGTCACTGTAAATCTATCTTACTCAATATGCGTCATTAGTTCTTACTTTGTATCATGAGTTGAATGTGCTAAAAGCGTGGAAGTCGGAGAAATAAGCAACCTGTTTTAGGCGCTGGCTAAATTTGAACCCATAAATAATTTCTGCCATTCTTGTTGAACTTTGCCTAAAACTGTTCTAGATGGAACCTCTGCAGTTATAAATGAGCCATGCTCTATGAAAAGGAGGGTTAATACATCTGCGAAAAGTATCGACTCAGGTCAGCCTGCGCAGGCTGACCTGGGCCGAAACTTTTCGCTGTTGGTAAATTTTCCGAGTGTCAAAGGGCCATTCTACCTCATGGTTCAGTTGGTAATTTAAAAAGGTAGCTATTATGGCTTCATAATTATGCTTTGGCTTGCTTGGTATCATGCATCACGGAGATGCATTAAGCCCCCTTTTGCCTCAGCATGGCTCATTGATGTAATGTTCAACCATCCAGATTCTATGATGAAAGACCGCAGCTCCGAAAAAGATGAAGATAATACTACTCTAGCGATCTTTTTAAATGCACAGTCCACTGGAAATTGTTTCTTGCTTCTTTACGAAAGCAGTCAGTGGGTTGAAGAACGTGTTGGGCCTTATGCGTTACATTGGTACATGTATAGAAAGTCTCCGCACACGTCGATAAATGCAGTGTCCGGCCTCATTAAACTTGAACAAAGTTCAAAATGACGTTAAGCACCGAGTAGTCAGACAAATAAAATGAGCCATGGTTTGTGAAAAGGGGGCTTAATGTATCTGCTAAGAAATGTCGATCCAGGTCAGCCTGCACAGTCCATGATCATGGATCCATAAAGCCCATTTTTTCTATCAACCGACTGAATCATGAGGTAGACTGGTCCTTTGACACACAGAAAATTGACCAATAGCGAAAGGTTTCGGCCCAGGTCAGCCTGCGCGGACTGCGCAGGCTGACCTGAGCCGATGCTTTTCACCGATGCATTAAGCCCCTTTTCACAGAGCATGACTCAGTTGTTTTTTTCAGAATAGCGAGGATCAAGATCTGATTGCACAACACTTGCAGTCAGCTGATCTTTCATGTACACCACCCACCATTGTACTGTAGTCGCGAAACAAATTGCCTTTCCACAAAAATTGTGATTAACTTTTAGCTGACCAAAAAGTAGAAATCTTTGATTTGGCAGCAGAGGAGTTAAACCAATCATAACTTTCAAAATGAAACAAAAAGAAAAAAATATTTAGGGGACAGGAAAAGACATTGTTAAGGCCGATTGCTCCTTTTGCCACAATGTTTTTGCTGTCAACTTGAGAGATGAATAAATTCGTATTTATAAAGAAACGAGTTAAACCCTTACCACACAATCCTGAGTTTTAACGACCTCGAAAGAGAAGGCTTTTGAAAACATGTGGGTAAATGAGAAAATGCTGCTAACCAGCATTTTCTCCTTTACTCAAAATGTTTTATACTCTATCAAAGACAAAAGTTATCATCTGAGCTGCATTTAATTTATCTTCTGCAAATGCTTTCAGATTGGTAGAGTCCAAAATGTCGTCTTTTGGTAACGAGTTAAGTCTTTAACCAAAGTATAGTCAGAAGGAACGTACTCGAAATAAAAAAAACAAACAGTTAACGGCTGAGGTTACAGTGGGATGGATAGACTGGCTATCAGTCAATGTAACTTACTGTATGTTATTGCATGATGGCATGCAAAGCTCAAATGGTAAAATATTTTTAACATCCCCATATAGTCTTAAAATTCTCCCACGGCACCAAGAAACTGAGATATATAGCTGGCCTTTACTTGGAAGGAAAAACTGGCAAAACAAGAGATATACTTGTAGTTTGTATTACGTAGATGTTATCTTTCAAACCACCGTCATTGTTCCATATTGCGTTTTAGAAAGCGTCATGAAAATGAGTGTTAAAGATTGTTGATCTATTAATTCAAACCACTTTAAAGATATATCTACAGAGCTCCAGATAGAGTGAGTGATTTTGATTTCAAAACTGAAAATATTAATCACTCTTCTCTAAACCCTATGTTATGGGTACTCATTAAAATCGTTTCATTGAGACGATTCTAATGAATACCCACAACATAGGGTTTGGACGAGAAATAATGAATTTAGAATACTATCACTCCCTTTCATCTAGAGGTCTGCATCTATACTCGTTTTCAGCCCGTTCTTAACCCATTTCCTCTTTATCGTATGGAACTATGATCATTCTTGTATCGTCATGCAAAATGTTGCTCCTGACAATTGCAAGGTTGCATAGATTACGACCGATAGAAAAAGCATTTCATTTTTTTTTTTAGGCCATCAAAGAAATCACTGTTGTGACCTTTGCGGTTCAAAATCGAAGTTTTTCGATATATGTATATATCCCTTACAGCATATATATGGGTAATTTATTTATCTTTACTAGTTGACTAAATTCTAAATCATTCTACAGTGAAACAATTTTTAACAGCCCTTTTTTTTCTCTCTGACTGTCAGGATGTATCTTTAACATTTAGTTTGTAGCCCAAATTCAAACATTGAAGTCTGCTTTTAACCATGCCTATGATTATTACGGATTTGCTTAGAGATCGAAAAGCTTTCTACAATTTTACGCTTATTACAATAGTGGTTCTAAACAGGCACTAGAGTGGTACCTGGTTTCGTCTATTTAGCAAACACACTTGATCAGTGAAAATGGGTATCGTGTTTGAATCCGATGCAAAAATAAACCTTAAAAGCCAGACAATCATAGTCTGTTTGTATCATTTACTTCTGTTTCGTGTGCACTAAACAATTACAATGTAGTAACCTAATACTGACTACTCTGCAATCCTTTCTTTGCCTATACGATCAGAATTTTGCTCTTTTTCCTCTGAGTATAGTGAAAAAGAATACTAATTCCATCCATATTGTAATTAACAAATTACTGTATATTAACATGTGTCCAAATTCACTTTTTCCCCATCATTTCACAAAAAATCTAAAAGTGTCAGTTCAAAAATTAAGTCATTTTTTTGTGTCTAAAGGATTAATTCTTATGAAATAAAATATTTTTGGATCTTCTGTAAAAGTTAAATTAATATGTATTTACAGTAGATATATATATTCATATTGCTTTCTGTCATTTTTATCATTCTGTCATTCACAAAAGATCGATCACATTTAACATTTTAAATAATAATAATAATAATACTAATAATAATAATTATTATTATTATTAGGAACGATGATGATGATGATAAAATGACAAAGTTTTATTGTTATTTAATACAAAATATGATATATAAATGAATCAACTCACGTGAATTCATGAATTACAAAATTGAATTTATAGGAGTTTCAAAGGTTTAATTTGTGTTTTCCCCAAGGATTTTAAAAAAAATGCTGATAACAATGAAATGATTCATACAATGAAATATTGAAATATTTGATACTTATCACTGTTCGCAAATTGTTATTCATTTAGTACTATAGGAATAAAAATTATAAAATGGAGTTATGTGAAAAGATGTTGAGCAGATGAAATTACGAAAAGTATTGTCTGTTTACGACGCGGTGTTTGAATTTCGTGATAAAACCACCCTACGCTGGGAAAACATAAAGTAAAAGACTGGGGTCGTGAATGCCTAGTTGGGCTTTAATTTATTCCCCGACTGGCGATAAAACATACACAAAACTCACATAATTTTCTAGGTTTTATTACTTGTTCGGAAACACTTAATCGAACGAAATTATGGATGGATAAAATGTTGGAAATTCCGTCTATAGACCAACAATACTAGCGTGCCTTAACCCTTTACCACATAATCCCGAGTTTTGACGACCCTGAGGTAGAAGGCTTTTGAAAACATTGTGGAAAAAGGAGAAAATCCTGGTTACCAGCATTTTCTCCTTTTCCCACAATGTTTTCTTCTCTTTGACAGACGAATTCCATTATTTAAGGCACTTTTTATTTGTCGTCTGCAAATGCTTTCAATTTGGAAATTTCGTCCTTTGGTAAAGAGTTAGATGACACTTTCGTGAGCGTTCTCGTGACGGAACGTGAATGTACATTCTGGTTCTAAGTATTGACCCATTAATATGTTTCAATATAATGGGCATAAAGATATTATACATATTTTTTTTTTTATCATTCAGTCAGCTATTGTTGCCAATGCTATCTTGTCTGAAACTCAGAGTAACGTACCGTCTGTTTACTTCTGAAATATCGTAACCACAGCTTGTTTCAAGTAGATGTTTGTAGTGTTTTGGAAGCAAACCGACGATATACATGTATTCCTTTGAAAGGCTTAGGCTTATCTCTTTTGTCTACTCTTGTATTTTCGTTTCTAACAAGAGGGACCAGTTGGGGTTAAAGCTTAAAGTAAACATTGAGAAAAGAAAAAAAAAACTTATCAAAAATTTGCTGAATACAAAGTAACACTGTCAAAAATAGTGCTTTGGATCGAAAGCAATTATAACCTATACATGCTGTCGTATCGAATGATGGACAGGCACGTAAATCGAATCTAATACACTTTACATGTAATTGATAAGTTTGATGCACACTCTCGTTTTCTGTCGGTACATGTCAGGTTTCGTGGTAATATTGTTTATATCTAGGTTTAATTTGTCTATTTTATATTATCATACATTCACGAAAAACTACGTTCGCTATTGCATCAACTGTACTTGTATGCCATGTGGGTCTATGACATTCTGGAAAAGTGAAATGCAACTTGGAATCTTATTGTTATACATTTGACAAACAGGACAGATAATATATGAATGCCATGTGAACCTCGAATATAAAACCTTTTTTTGATAAATGTAATATTTTGTGGAAGTTTTCAGGGTTTTGAAGTAGAGTGAAAGAAAAAAAAATGCTACTATAAAATTGTGCTGTACATCTGTGTTGTATTTTCGTGTTAATTTTGCTAAAATTTGAAATTATAATTTGAAATTATTGTCAGAGCTCCAGATAGAGGGAGTGATTTGGATTTCAAAATTGAAAATATTAATCCCTCTTCCCTAAACCCTATGTTATGGGTACTCGTTAGAATCGTCTCATCGAGACGATTCTAACGAGTACCCACAACATAGGGTTTGGAAGAGAAATAATGGATTTAGAATACCATCACTCCCTCTTGTCTGGAGGTCTGTATTCTGGTTGTTGGTTTTATTGTTCTCTTAAATATTTACCAAACGACAAAATTTTAGACTGGACCAACTTGAAAGCATTTGCAGACGACAAATTAAGTGTAGCTTGAATAGTGATTTATGTATCGGATAGGGTAGAAAACATTGCGGGAAAAGGAGAAAATGCTGGTGACCAGCATTTTCTCCTTTTCCCACAATGTTTTCAAAAGGCTTCTTTCTAAGGGTCGTTAAAGTCGGGACGGTTTGGTAATGGGTTAAACTGTTGGAATAAGAAACGATAACCATATTATGTAACCGACTTTGATTCATCTCACCTACAGAGGAGTTTTGAAGCAAAAAAAAAAAACATCGAAAGGAGATATTACTTGCAACAATATTTTCCTCTTTTCTTTCAATTTTTTCTGTATCATTAAACGATGTTATTACATACCTTCATATATTTTTCCGTTAAGCCACTCGTACTCGTAAGAGATATGATTGAAAATAGTCTGTTTGCAAATAGATCAACGTACACACCCAACCGAGCTTTAAAATAATGTATGTGGTTTTTTTTTAATTTTCTCTGTACTTAATACTTTAAGAAGTCGTCTGAGAACAGACAAATGAAAAAAAAAATCAAAGATAACCGTATCAATAATCGCATTTTTTTGTCCGTGCCTCAGAATAATTACAATTTTATTTCTTCTGTATTGGTCGAATTAACCCTCAGGCTGCAAATCGCCACTCAATGACCTTTTGCTGACAGTGTAGACCCAAGATCAGACTGCACAGAACGTCCAGTCTGATTTTGAATCAATGATGTCAGAAAAGGTAATATTTTTCTACAAAAATATATTTGAAATAGCAACAGCACAGGTTTTACTCAGGCTTCCAGATAAAAGGGAGTGATAGTATTCTAAATCCATTATTTCTCTTCCAAACCCTATGTTGTGGGTACTCATTAGAATCGCCTCGATTAGACGATTCTAATGAGTACCCATAACATAGGGTTTAATGGAGAATAATTAATATTTCCAATTTTGGAATCAAAATCACTCCCTCTATCTGGAGCTCTGTTTACTATCGGCTTAAAAGTTCCATTTAACTAATTTAGCAGTTAAAGGGTTAGTATTCTACATAGAATAAAATACAATAAAAAATCATCAATATTTAATATTATTAATAAACATTAATTATGATAAGTTATTAATAAAAGAATACAACATTTTATTATTCCAGAAGGAAATTAATAAGAGCTTTTTATTCGTGTTTGATCAAGTTATGTTTATTGCATTGGTTTTCACGTTAATTAACCATCGCATTTAATTGATCAGTATCATTAGCATATTATTTAACCCTTTACCACACAATCCCGACTTTTAACGACCCTGAGAAAGAAGCCTTTTGAAAACTTTGTGGGAAAAGGAGAAAATGCTGGTAACCAGCATTTTCTCCTTTTCCCACAATGTTTTCTTCCCCTCCCAAAACAAATTTCAATTTTTTAGTCACAAATTTATTTTGTCGTCTGCAAATGCTTTCAATTTGGACCAGTCTTTAATTTTGTCGTTTGGTAAAGAGTTAAAGTGGAGTTAGGGTAGGGTACTTAATTTGCAAAATGTTCACATATTACCTCCCGAAAAAGAATTGTAACAACAGAATTTGAAAACATCTATTACAATATAATTTATATATAATAAACATGAGTTGAGGCTTAACCCTTTACCACACAATCCCGATTTTTAAGGACCCTGAGAAAGAAGCCTTTTGAAAACATAGTGGAAAAAGGAGAAAATGCTGGAAACCAGCATTTTCTCCTTTTCCCACAATGTTTTCTATCCTATCGAGGACAAATTTTGTCATTTGAGCCACCTTAAATTTGTCATCTGCCAGTGCTTTCAATTTGGCAAGTCAAAAATTTTGTCGTTTGGTAAGGGGTTACTTCCGCAAACCAAATCGAAGTAATTAAATCAATCGATAGTATTTTTCTGGTTCATTATGCCATTGTTACATGTATGCTATGTTGTACTTTGTATGTAACGATGAACTGCTATGTAATTCAAGTTCAAACAATAAAATGTTCTGTTCTGTTAATACGTTAATGCGTATGAAAATGTAGAGACAAAAGGAGAAATTATTTGTTACGGGCACTTTTTTTCCCCTTTGTCACTTAAAAATTAAGAGAGAAAAAACAAAAAGGTTTGCTCAAAATAATCGTGTGATCTAACTTGTTTTTCTATTTTTTTTTTCAATGTCTGGAAGCCAATGTCACGGTAAAATTTCTGGCGAGGGAAGCAATCAAAGTAAGACCTGGATAAAATCGAATAGTAAGTATGTGGGAGACACGTGAATCCGATATTACATGCAATTTTAAAATGTTATCTCTAAAATGTTAATTTCAAAATTGTGTATAATTCATTCCCTTTGGAATATCAATAGATCTGACATGATATTATATCTAATTTAGGTTCTATAAAGTATGTGCAATATAGATGGTATTCATAAAATCTGAGACTATGCCCGTGGTTGAATCATATCAGATTCTATTTTATTTTTTATCAGTTGACAGACTATGCGTTATTAATTATATTAATAAATAAATCTGTTTTGAGACACTTTGAAATTGAAAAATATAGCATCAAAGCATTGTCAAAACCATAATAAAATATCATCAGAAGAAACTGTTTACCGGTAGGTTAGCAAACTATCTACCATCAACCTGAAATGCATTCTTTTGAAATACGAACTGTGACACAGAACATATTTGTTCAAAATATAAGTGTATTTAAAATTAGTACAAGTATATAATATATAATATATTTGTATGTCATATATTTCATTTTCAGCTATTTATCAATTTAGTTTTCTTACTGCATAAAAATACTTGGTCTCAGAAACAATTGAGTTTGTATTTTAAGAACCGTCTTAAATATTACCAAGAAGTATATGCACATACTTTTATATCAGACGCACATTAAAACCGGCTTTTTTTTTTTCTTCTGTTTTTCTCTTGGCGTAAACATAGGTACATATTATTCATTAATACAAGTTCCATAACCCCGTTTCAAGGAATACTTTTATTTTTCTAATGCTTTTTATCTGAGTGTGTGCGTGAGTGTTTAGTCAAAATTGAATTGAAAATAAAGAAATTTGCCGAATTTCGTAAGATTATCTATTAGCCCCGTGCTGTTTATCATCATTTAAGTCAAAAGTATACTTAACATAGAAATAAAAATATATCACAAAAGGGATGTTGTGATGACAAACCTACTTTGTGCAAAGCATAAACTATAGAAGAAAGAGTATATACGTTCTCGCAAATGTGGTTTAATGTATCTCCGTGGTTCATGATACCAAGCCAGTCATCATATAATTGTGAATCCATAAAGTCTATATTGTCGAACAACCGGCTGAATCATAAAGTAGAACGGTCCTCGGACATGCAGAAAATTTACCAAAAACAAAATATTTCGACCCATGTCAGTCTGCGAGGACTGCGCAGGCTGATCTGGGACGATAATTTTTGCAGATGCTTTTAACCTTCTTTTCACAGATTAAGGCTCATATGTATAGGCTAACAAAAACAAAACCTGCATATAGAAGAAAAGAACATTTAATATTATGAATTTATACACCAACCAATAATCCTTCATTTTATTCGATGGAACTATTTTATTGAAGATTGTTAAAAGAATTTATACACTGAGAGAGTGTTTCAAGATGACTCAGGTACATGTATACTGCACTGATGTTCAACCTGACCTAGTCTCGGCTAAGCCCTTGTCATTAAACTTCCTATTCGAAAATTTATGCAACAGCTAATGTAAAAACATGATGGTTATTTTCATGAAAAAAGAAGCAAAGCTATCAGATAGAATATTAATTGTAGTTTACGACGCCAGGTATTGAAATAACGGCAAGCGTCTGCAGGAACACAGTGCGTGTGTGATGGACATATCACCTCCAGATCAGAAAAAGCCTTTCGCGTTCAGCGTCTGTCAGATACCTAACCCTTTATTTCAAATATTCTAACTCCTAAATGAATTAATATTCAAAGAAGAATCATATTTCATAACTTTAAACACGTGGAACATGTGGATGAGCTCAAAATAGAAAAAAATGAATGTAGTTTTTTTTTTTTTTTTGAAAAAGAATATATAAAGCAAGTGATACCTTATTGAAATACAAATATTGTAAAAAATATTATAAATGTGAAATATACAGTGCCCCCCCCCCCCAAAAAAAGACACTCGAATACAAAGAGCTTCCTTTTTTGCCTCCAGAGGCCTATGACAGTTGCTTTTAGCATCTTGCCTCTGTATTGTCTATTCCACTAGAATCATTTCATAGAATTTCTATGTGCTAGGTAAAACAGGGGTGTCGTTCTTCTCCATCAATGATCCCTGGATCATCTTGATCATTAGTTTCCAGTCAGAAAAGGAAAAAAAAAAATTCAGTAAAACAAGATGTCACTGAATGATCAGAATGAAACGGGGGACGCTATTTGCGATCTTGAGATAAGTGGTTGATTGACACTTGAAAAGGTTTCGTAATTTCCAAACTGATATGTTTAACTCTTTACCAAACGACAAAATTTTTAGACTGGTCCAAATTGAAAGCAGTTGCAGACGACAAAATAAATGTGACTGAAAAATTAATATTTGTTTTGGGAAGGGTTGAAAACATTGTGGGAAAAGGAGAAAATGCTGGTAACCAGCGTTTTCAAAAGGCTTCTTTCTCAGGGTCGTTAAAAGTTGGGATTGTGTGGTAAAGGGTTAACCTGCACACCATCAAAAAGACTCAATCTTTGGAACTCGAAGTACAACGTTCGATGCTCTAGCTGATCATTTTAGATCAAGTTCAAGACTGCGAAGTTATACAGGATTATCTAAAATATACACTGTTAGGTATTCGGCGAGATATCATGACAAAAAACAATTGCAACAGCGCTTTATTCAAATCCTTTGGAATTAACTTGAAAAAAAATATATATATTTAATTTTTTCTCTCACAGTAAAAATTACATTCTCAACGGAATCTTTGTTGCACATTATCTTGATTAAACGTCTGTATGGCTAAGTTATGAATAAATTGTGCGTAGAGACAATGCCTTTGTACTTTTTGCTCTCCAAAACGCCATATTGCAGTCGCGTGAAGATTATTGTAAAAAAGTGATACGTATCGATTCAAAATAAAATAATTAGGTAAATTTGGAAGAAAAAAAAAAAACACTAACAAATATAACTGAGAGGGGCTCTGTGAAAAGGAGGTTTAGTGCATGTCCGTGATGCATAATACAAGGAGAGTAAACACATAATTATGGCTACATAAAATCCGCAAGTCTAGTCCAATAAACAACTTGATATAACGGCAGAATGGCCCTTGGCCATGCAGAAAATTTACAAATAGCAAACGTTTCGACCCGTGTCTGCCTGCGCGTTACATTTTGCAAATGCATTAAACTTCTTTTTCACAGAGCATGACTTATTAGAACTAGTCGAAACCTCTTTGACTCTTTACTACACAATCCCGAGTTTTAACGACCCCAAGGTAAAGGACTTCTGAAAATATTTTGGGAAAAGGAGCAAATGCTGGTAACCAGCATTTTCTTCTTTTCCCACAATGTTTTCTACCCTTTCAAAGGCATATTTTATAATTTGTGCAATATTTAATTTGTCGTCTGCAAATACTTTCAATTTGGATGGGTCTAAAATTTTGTCGTGTGGTAAAGAGTTAACCCCGCCTCCTCCCATATTCACCATTATTATTTTTATTATTTTATTTCGTGTAGACTTTTTACAGATAGTGTCAAATAAAATAAAAAACTAATGATAAAAAAAATTCATTTAATCATTAATTCAAAAACAAAATGAGACCTGTAAAGTTTTCTTACCTTAAAATACTGAATCTTGTGTTCACCAGATGCTCTTTCGTTGAAAGTGAAATGATAGTGAAAGGCTAAAATTTCGTGTCGTTTTAAATATTCAATCCCGCGTTAGATTATTTCCTGCCACTCCTTTATAAATGGAACTGCTGTCTTCTCTGCGACACCGGATGTTGCATGTATATTTCACTCCTGCACCGAAAAAACGTTCGTCAACACAGGTGCAAGTCTGTCGTCCAGAAATAGAAAGTGATGTTTATTTCACAGATTTTGAAACACGAACTTTCTTAGAAACCTTTGTAAGGTAGATATTTCCGACAACCTTCGCCTCTATCTTATTTACAGTTATTTTAACTCATAACTCGCCCAAACATATAAAACACCTTTGCACAAAGAATGGAAATCGTCAACAATTTAACAAAGCAGAAGTTGCTCATTATTTGCACTTTCCCTGCTTGCTGCGATATTTTCAAGACAATATCAACCTCTAAATAGTACGTTTTGTCTTCTTTCGATATTTTTTGTAATCGTTACGTGATAGATTTCAGGGTTTTCACGAAGTTAATGTGATAGTCGACTAATTACACAAGATTAAATTTCTTGGTTAATTTTGAATCACAATTCGTCCGACATTCATTTATCCTCATCCCGTTAAATACTCATTGTCGCAAGAATGAAAGAAAATTCAAATTTGACCCGTGACCTTCAGGAAACATTTTTCCCTGTCGAGCAGCAGACCACTTCTTAAAACATTCTGGCAAAAGTAGAAATTGCTTTTTCCGTAATAAATCTATACCAAACGGCAAAATTCCACACTGGTCCAATTTGAAAGCATTTGCACACGACAAATTAAAGTAGGTTTGTCATTGATAAGGGTAGAAAACATTGTGGGAAAAGGAGAAAATGCTGCTTACCAGCATTTTCTCCTTTTCCAACAGTGTTTTCAGCAGTCTTCTTCCTCAGGTTCGTTAAAACACGGAATTGTTTGGTAAAGGATGATACTTGATTGTTGATTATCAATTACTGCAAGGATTTTTTAAAAAGTCGCCTGCTGTGAATTTCTTCCAGGACGTGATGTGATTACTCTTTACCAGACGACAAAATTTCAGACTTGTCCATATTGAAGATATTTGCAGACGACAAAAAAAAAAATGACGAAAGGAGTCGATTTGGCTTTGAAAGAAGTAGAAAACATTGCGATTACCAGCATTTTCTCTTTTTTTACCACAATGTTTTGGAAAGTCTTATTTCTCAAAATCGTTAAAAAAAAAACTGGGACTGTTGAGTAAAACATTACAAGACCCACACAGTATATACAAGTAAATGCAGTATCTAAAATGCGTCAGTAGATAATAAAATACTCGAGCTGGGCCACCCCCCTCATCCCCCCTCACTCCCTTATGCAGCAAAAAAAGCTTAGATCCTGTTCTATCTTACCCCTCACCAAATTTCATGTAACACGCCCTCTCTAAACCGCATGCTCATGAAATCATGAAATCATAAACCAACGAACCAATAGGTTAAGCATTCATAATTAAATCAAACTAACCTCTATCCTAATCCCTTCACCTTTAATTCAATTATCACATCATTCCAACCCCCCACGCCTACCCACTCAGTAAATAAAAAATTTTCGAAAAAAAAAAAATTTAATTTTAAAAAATTCATCATCACGCGTCTTTGCTTCAAATATCTGAGATACCGAGTCAATGAGTCAATGAGTCAATGAGTTACTGAGATACCGAGTTACTCAAGGCAAACCCTTACATCGGCAACCCCCATCAAACCCCCCATCAACCAACGCGTCATGCAATGGCTAGCGCGGTTTATATCACCTTTGGGTTGGGCTTTGGATTTTAATAATTAAAAATTATAAATATTTAACCCTTTTACCAGGTTTAATATTTTATTTTGTTTCATCGGTCAGCTTATAATGACCCCATGATAAAGTTCTATAACTACCATCCCTCAGTATCAAACCCTTTTTATCATCCTCAAAGCTTAATGCTATTTTATTCATTTTTATAGTTGTTAATTCATGAAGTTTACTTTTTATTCCTCCCATAGTTAAACAAAAATCTTTTTCAGTATCCAAACAATCTTTATAAGTTTTAAATTTTAGGTCTTTTTTTATTACAGACTTTTTAACTCCTTTACATTTTTTAGTTTCTGATGAACTATCTTCATAAACAAACATACCATTTTTATCGGTTACCGCTTTACCTTCTTTATCCTTTTTTAAGATAAATTTTTTCATAGCATAAGTTTTTGCTCCAGGACTTACAAATCCAGTTAAAAGATCTCCTTCCATTTCATCCTTAAACTTACCTAACACATTACAATTTTTATCACTATACAATGGATGATTTTTTGGATAATTGCTAAAGTCAAACAAATCATTGGCATCCTCTTTTAAATCTTCATACAAATCTTCAGTTTCTATTTTTAAAACATAACTATCAGTATCAGTATAGCACATAAATACTTTATCTTCACCAAATTTATTTTTAAAATAGTTATAATAATCTTCTAACATAGTTGTTTTGCTGATATCAAGTATGCTTACTCCTAAATAAATTGGCTTATCATATTTAATCCATGTTTTTTTCATATGTACCGCAACCAAATTTTCATCAAATATAGTATGATTATAAAAGTTATGTTTTGCTGTTAACTTTTTAAATCGTTCACTATTTTCACCATTAACTAATTCTATGTTTACTCTATTTCTTATATTTTCCATGGTTTTACCAAAAACAGAATTCATTGCTAACTTCCATAAATTATCTAAAAATTTATTTTTATCCTTCTTTGCTTGTGTTCTTAAAGCCACACACTTATCAACATATTTTTTAATAGCGGTACTCTCTTGATATTTAATTCCACGATGTATTTTTTTAATTTTTAATCCTAATCTCAGGTAAGTCTTTAAAGCTTCATGATGAAGTATATATTTTTCCTTATCATTTAAGTTTGGTATTAACTTTTCTACTTTAGTAACTTTTAATTTTTCTGCTGCTAAAGGCATTTCATTATGCAAATCATGTAACTCTTTAGGATACTCCAAATCAACCTCCAGGGTACACGGATATTTTTCCCAGTTATTTAATTCATCTTTAGTCATCCACTTAAAACCGCCTACAGGTAAAGGCTTACTCATAGCCCAAGGATAAAGACTGTTTTTATCAATATAAAACCCATATATACTAGGTTTAGTTGAATCATACTCATCACCCATATACTTATTGTTTGCTTCAAAATGTCTAATACTTGTCATGCAAGTGCCACCCCTTTTTGATGCTTCAAAAAAGTTAAGCATATTAATATCAGTAAGTTTTTTTAATTTTATTTCGCTTACCTTAAGCATAGCATCCCATCCATATCCAGGTAAAGTATAATACCAAGCAGGATCTAGACCAAATTCTTTATGCATAGAAAATCTAAAGTTTTCCATAACATCGGCTAAAAGTATTACATCTGTTTCATTGTATAGTTGTAAATAATCAGACATAGTTTTGCAACCAAAAACATCCCACACTTTTAACGCATGTGCCAGATCTTCTTCTGAAATTCCTTCTCCATTTAAGCTTGAATAAAATTCTTCTATAGGTGGTAGTTGTGTTTCTTTTAACTTATCAAAACTATCCATCCATTCATAAGGAAAGATACCCTTTCTACTTAACAATTTTAATTTTTCTTCTGTATAACCACCACGATGATTTTTTAAATAATACTTTAAATTTTTAAAATTTTCATCTTTTAAATTTTCTACAATTTTTTCTAAACTACTAGCTAAAAACTTAAAACTATCAAGAAATCTTAATTTAATATTTTTATTTCCTACCTTTAGATTTTTTGTAAAACTAATATATTTTTCTTCTGTGTTAGGTAAACAATCAATTCTACCACTAGTTTTACCAAGATACTTAATAAAAATATGTGCATCATAACCAGATAAATTATGAAAGAAAACAGGTATAAAATTAGGAACTTTTGCTTTAAGATTACAATCATTATGTGCGGCACCTCTATACTCACCAGTAAAATGACAATGATCTCTTACTTTATAATTTTCATGAGTAAATTTACCACCACATATCCAACATTTTACTTCATTTTTATGTTTTCTAACTTTATCTTCAGTTAATTTTTCTATTTCTACTGGGTTTTTATAAAATTCTTTATAAAGTTGTTTAACATCCTTAGTTAAAGCATCTATAAATTGTTTTTCGGCATCCTCACCTACATATCCTCTTAATACTGGTTTCATAATTTTATCATTAGAAGGACAAATTAAATAGTTATAACTTACAGGTATATGCTTTTGTGTTTCAATAGTATTACTTTTTTGTTGTTGTTCTATTTTTTGTAATATACATTCAAAATCAGCAATAACTGCAAATGGTACCATAATTTTTCTACAATAGTTTTTAAACTTTATTAAAATTTCTTCAGGATTTTCAGGATCAAACTTAGGCATTATTAAATCAACTCCATCATGATCTTCACAACGCTCCATATGTTTTTCTAAAAGTTCTTCACTACCAAAATGATTCATACAAAGCATACAATACTTTACATTATTATTAGAGGCAGTTTGTGTTCTCAGTAAAGCATTAATATTTTTTATTAAAACATAATGTGTTTTTTCTTCTTCATCTTCTATATATAACAAATTTATATGATTTTCTTTTAAACTTTTTATAGCTCTAATACGTTTGATTTTTTCCTTACCTTCTACTATCCCAAAAACATTAACGCTAATTGTTGGATTTTGCCTTTCAAACTTATCTATATCCTGTAAAGAAACAGGATATTTAATTCCTTTCATATTTAAACTATTTTCCTTAGATTTTAAATCACCAATTCTTTCAGGGTGGTTATCTGTTGGATTTAAATGCCTTAAAACACACCATTTAAAACATTCATCATCCTTACTTTTCATATTAATACATGCCTTTTTATTAGCAATCCACTTAGGTAGGGGTTGCCAATCACCTGCTCTTAATGGTTCATAAATAACACTATGTAACTTTAAATGAACCACACTATTAAACGACCAACCACTACCATTTGAAGTAAATTTAATAAAATTTTCTATAATTCTTTCCATCATATTTAAGTATACTTCTGTTATATTGGTTCCTTCTAAGAAAATCTCATAACTACCAGAAGAAAAATTTGCTACTACTATTTGTTTATTATTACCCTCTCCTCTTTCCATAAAACATTGAAGATTTAATTTTACTTTATGACTATGCATGCTACTTAAAAGTTTTTCAATTGTTGGTTTTGTTAGCATTAAAAACTCTTGTAACGTTTTAACAGGTATCCCTTCTATTTTATGTTCAGTTGCATAATTATCTAAGGCAGATCTATTTTGTATTATTTTTATTTTTTCCTCTCTTTCTTCATCATATATACTTTTTATTTTATTTTTTAAAGCATTAAGTTCTGGTGTTATACTTGGTTGTTCTACTCTTACATTTTCTAAGCTCCTTAGCAAATCATTAACTGAAGTAGTTGGTGAAGTGACCAGTCTTTGTCTTGGAGGTATATAGGGCGTTGGTTGTAATATTGGTGCATCAATGGCAACTGAGTCTCTATCTAATATTGAGGGTCCCGTATTAATCAAAAGAGTTATCAATTCATCACGTCTAAGCCTTGAGTATCTTCTTAATCCCCTTTCCCTTGCTAAATTTCTTAATCCAGTTACATTATATCTATCAAATTGACGATCCATTTTTTTTAAATAAAATATTATTTCCTTAAGTCAAATTTTATTATTTTTTTTCATAAATAATAAAATTAAAGAATATCAATTCTATATTTACCTTTCCATACTCTACCATTCCAGTTTTCAATTGTTTGTGGACATTTTTCAATAAACTTACCAGCCTTGTAAATTGATGGAAACTCTTTCACCTCTTCAGTTTCAACATCCTTTAAGGTAACCCTCTTTGGGTTTTTAGCAATATCCTTTAATCTTTCATAATTAGGAATTTTTTTTAAAAATTTTTTTTCTTCCTCTTCAGGATACAAACCATGCTCTTTTAAAACATCAATATACTTTTTCTTGTTCCAATAGGAATACCACTTAATATTGTTATCTGTTAATATTTTCTTAAAATCTGCAATCTTTTTCATTTTATTTAAGTAAAAAATTACTTAATATACTACACTCATCTTATTCCCATCACTCTGGAAGTTGATTAGCCTGTCACTCAATAAAACTGCATATGCTTGTGTATTTGCAGGTGGATTTACGGCACCGGCTGCGTCTCTTGGAGCAAATGTTGCTTTAATGTGAATATCAGTTACAGAGTACTTAAGTCTTTCACTTTGTTTTGATAAATCAAACACAAACAAAGGAAAAAGAGTTTTATAATCTGAAGGAGTAATATTAGGGTTTGATACCAATTCATCCATGCTAAAAAACTTTTTTCTAAACAAAGCAGCTTCACTAAATATTCTACTAATTAAATTACTAGGAAAATCTATATCATAATCATATGTAGGATATTTTTTTGAACCTAACATTACATAAATATTTTTAATATTTACGCTGTTAAATATAGCAGGGTTTCGTTCTTGGTTACCACTTTTGTCAGTTTGAAAACCAACAATTAAAAAACGTGGCACTTCAGGAGATGATTTAGATGATAACCTCCAAGTAAAACTTGTTGCTTGTGGAACCGCAATATTATCACTTTGTATCATTCTATACCCAACCGGGAATTTTTCTTTCTTCTCAATAAATTTATAAAGTTCCATCCTATTACCATCTTCCGGCTCTACATGAGGCATAAACCAAGATACCTTCTCTAAAATAACTTTACCAGCATTAGGAGCATTACTTCTAAAAATTGCATCATTATCATTGTTTCTTGTTAAGGTTAAAGTTTGTTTCATACCATATATAATTTTGTTATAATCTTCACAAAAACCAAATATATGTTTTAATGGTATCCTAAAACTAAATGATCCAATTGGATCGGAACTAAAAATATAATCCCTTCTTATCTTAAAACCTGTATTATTAGCACTATCTGCATCTTCTCCGGTATCCTTATACCACAATTGGTTTAACCCTTGTGATTTAGCAAAGTCATCTGGGTACTTTAAAAGTCCAAGCATTGTTGTAGTCTGACCAGGATAATTAATGCTTTCTATATCTTGCCCACTTAGTTGATATCTGATATTTTTAAACAGATACATCAGTCCATTATTTGTTAAGGCTATCTCATCACCTACAACATAAGCGGAATTATCATTTTTTAGTAATTTACCTACAATTAGTAAATATGACTCTGAAGGATGATAAAAAATATCTTGAGTTTCTATTTCAATCCTAATATTTCCTCCAGGGTTGTTAATATTGGTTCCTGTAATATAGCTATACTCATGATATTCATATTCATTAATACTATCGTCTTTAAAAATCGATTCTTTAATATTTAAAATATCCATTTTATTATATGCAATTATAATTTTAAGTCAAATTATAATTGTTTAAATTAATTTGCCCATAGTTGAGGGAATGACTTGTTTTCATCATTTACATACACACCCTTAAGTTTAATATTTTTAATTTTTTCTACTGAAAGGTTTTTTTTCATTTTTAGATAAATTCTATTTCCATAAAGTATGGTTACCTTAGACATATTATTTTTTCCTAGATATTGATTTACATCTTCTTCAAATTCCTTAATGATATCAGCTTTTTCAGGTGACAATTTTAAAACAACCTTCTTATAATCATAATTTGTATCACAGCTATCTATTACTTCACAATCTTCATCAAGTATTAAATTAGCATAAAGGATACTAACCTTTTTTGTGTTGTATTTTTCATAATGTGTTAAATTAAATTTTAGATTTGTCATTCTTTTTATTTAATGTTTATTTTTACTTAACTTAAATTTATAATACTTTAACTCCACCACCCTTACTATTTAACTTCTTAACTAAATCTTGAATAGCAATGGCACTACCATCTATTAAAGCATTAATATTTTGCGTTGCAGGTTGAGTTGTTGTAGTAGGCTTTTGAGTATATTTTTCTATAATCTTTTTAGATTTTGGTGTTAAAGCCTTTTGAACTAACTTTTTACCTGCATCAACTGCTGCCGTCTTTCCAACCTCTAACGCTTTCTTTGCTCCTTCCTTAGCTACACTCTTACCAACATCAACTGCTGAAGATGCAATTTGTTTAGCTGCGCTGCTTGTAAAGAGTTTTGTAAGAAAATTAGTTAAAGTATCAAATACTCCTGCCCCTCCATATGCATAACTTCTTTTAAATCCTCTCTTTTGTGATGTAATCATTTTTATATTTTAGACATTAATTTTTTATAAGCTTTTGTATTTAAAACACGTTGTCTTTTTAATTCATCACAAATACTTACCAACTCATTTCTTACACCAGTATGACCGGCTCCTTTACTTGCCATTAAGAGGTCAAATCTTTCTAATAGCGCATTAGGATCTGATGGGATTACCGTAATTCCACTTCCTAAACTAGAAAAATAATAAGGATAATATTTTTCTTCATTTCCTCTTATTGGAGATGCAAATAATGGTGTTTTTCTTTCTTTCCAAATTAATCTAAGAATGTTTCTCCACTTATTTGATCTTCTGTCTTTAGGTAAATCAATGTTCGGGTCATTATCTTTATAAAGATTATTAGAAAATAACATTATTTTCTTGTAATTTTCAAGATCCTTTTCAGTATATATATTTTTTGGTTCTCTAGCCACAATTAACTCCCACAAACCTGGTGTGCCTTTATATTCATATTCTTGTTTATCATCAATGTAAAAATTATCATTTAGAATATCAATTTTTTTATCACCAATAAATAATTTTTCATCTTTTTCATAAAGACCATATATTGTATCAACATCATCTTTATTTTTAAATCTTCTTAACTGAGATAGTTCAAATGGATTAACAATTAATTTTGAAAAATGATTATCTAAACCTTTTAAATCTAATAAATCAAAAAAATCGCCAATTTCTTCATTTTCTTTATCACCTAATTTAACTTCTTCAAAAACTTTCAAAGTAGGAAATTCATCAAGATTAGTTTTTAATCTACTAATCTTATCAAAGCCAAATTCTCTTGAAATCCCCTTTGATGTTTCTTTTTGTGATTCTATAACAGGTCTAAAAAACCTAGAAAGTTGTTGTTGATATTTAAGTCTGCCTTCTTTCTCTGCAAGCTGATTATCATGAATTCTTTTCTTCAGTGCAACATATTCTTTTACTGTTTGCTCCCTTTTTAAAGGGTCTCGTATCTTCAAAAATGACATTTTTTTAAAAAGTAAAAAAATTTTTTAATTTGTATTGTTTATCTCACATGCACAAGAACACTTAAACTTAGGTGGTTTTAGTTTTAATTTGAATGCCTTTCTACAAGCCTCCTGAATTCCTCCCGTGCTTCTATTCGCCCCTTCTCTATTAAACTCTCCGACTCCTCTAGCTTGCTTTTTTTCTTTGACTTACTCCTAATTTCTTCCTTCATTTGTTTGTATTTTTCCAATTCTTCCATAATTAAAGTAAATTCTGAATGATCTATTTTGTTGTCTGTTATTGCTTTTGATATATGTGTAAGTAGTGTGTTTAGCTTTGAATCAGCCAACATTTTAATCTGAAGATGTTTTTCAGATTTTGTTCTGGTTCTTCTAACCACAAACTTACCCACTAAAGCGGCTAACCCAACAACTAAAGCACAGCCTTCTAGAACCATAGTTGCAGGTATCGCTACTACGGTTGATAGTAAAGCGATTCCCCCTGCTCCGGCGCCTAGTGCTATAACGGTTAGTCCAGCTTCTACATTGTCCACATTCTTACTAATCTTTAAATACTTTTTACTTAGTTGCTCTCTTTCCTTAACTTCATTTTCTAGAAAAGTCTGAATTTCTGATATCTTTTGTAACCTGAATGATTGACCATTGTCTCTTGAGGATATTACTGGCTCTAATGATGGTGCATTTGGTATATTTCGTTCTTCTGGTAACTCTGGATAAATCTTTTCTTTTAGTTCCATTTTATTTACAACAACTATTTTTTAAATTGAGTAATAAAGACGACACAAAAATGTGTTTTCTTGTATTTTTTTTATTTTATTAGAGTTGTTTGTAATTGTGGTAACCATGTCATCCACCTCTTCTAATGTAACTTCATTTGTAATAGTTAATTGATTAAGTTTTAAAGCATAAGATAGAGAAACTAAAACAAAGCCTTTACTCATATTGAAACCAATACCTAAGGCTATCGTCTTCGTTTGTCCTCCTTCTAATACTAATGGTTGTTGGGTGAAAATATCCCATGTAACAGGATTAACTTTTTTAGCTGGATACTTAACTTCTACAGGTTTCCAAAAAATAGTTTTTGGTTGAACTATTTTATGTTTTCCATTTCCAAATTTATGCACATTCATATTTTTTAATTTACAATATTGCACCTAATATAGGAATATTAGCAAATGGGCTATTAGGTCCTAAAAGAAGACCTTTTCCATCATAAATTTTACCACCTTGTTTTAAAAACAATCCATCACCAACGGAACCTAATCCTTTACCTTTGTATGGTTTAAGATATAAACCTTCACCATCAGTTTCTACTTGACAGACGCAACCACCTTTCTTAAGATACAAACCATTACCCATTGCTTTTTGAACTCCTGAAGATGCTAAACCAGATAGTGCACCAATTCCTATAGCAGGTAAAACGGTTCTTGCTAATGTAGGTAGAACTGATGAAGCTAATCCTGCTATTAGAGGTAAAAATCCACCTTCTACTTTCATATTTTGCTTAAGTTGATTAGTTGACATTCTAAAAGTTGCCCCCTTACCAGCTTTATAAGCTTTTGTAAGTTTATTTACTTGTGGTTTGGTTAAAGCTATTACATCATTACCATGAATATCTTCATGCTTTAAACGAATACTTGCCGGAGCTTTGTTTCTAAAAGAATGTAAAATTTTTTCTTTTTGTCCGTCTGATATATTTATTTTTGCATTAATATAGTTTGTCATTTTTTATATTTATCTTGCTTCTCTTATATGAAATCTAATTGTTAAATTTTCCCCTCTAAGATTGAGTAATGTTCCATCTTGGTCTGTAATTGATACATTTAAATTATGTATTTCATTTAATGTTAATGGAAGGTAAACAAGGTTTACCGGATTTTCTATAATTTTATATCCTGGTGATACATTTGGAAAAAAACTATAAATTGTATTTTTTTGTGAACCGTTAACATAACTACCTGAAATTAAATCTATATTAACTAGTAAGCTATTAATACTAAGAATATTTACTACATTTTCTGATTCATGAAATCCTTGTGTATATTTAGCACGAGAAAACCCTAATATTTTAGCAATAGAATGTTGTTGGTTAAAATCAACCTGATATCCATTTTCTAAAACAAGAATAGACTTTAAAGTATTAGTATTTGCTGAGATGCTAATATAATATTCTTCATTAACAGCATCATAATGACCCTTTTTTCTCATTTCTTGTTGAATTACATCATTAATATCAACTAGATCATAACTTCCTTCAGGTATTTTTATTTTTACCCATGTTGCACCATTATCTGGTGAATAAACAAAAATGTTATTGCTTGCATCAATATTAGGAAATGAATAATAAGTTTCAAGGTTAACCAACGCTATTTCATATTCTTTATCTTGGTCTAATTTAAGTGGAGGAGTAAATCTTGTTGTAAACTCTGTTTTGTTATCGCTTACGATAATTTGAAATGATGATTTATGGTTAGTGTTTTTTACTATCTTTTCAAGTAATTCTACTTCCATTTTATAAATTTGTAAAATATATTTTAATGAAAAATATATTTTTTCAATTATAATCCTTGTAATTTCGTGGTATGTAAAAGTTGTCAAAACCACATCTATATTTTCCATCATTAGGGTTCTTAGTTAAATCTAACACTACAAAACCATGAGGTATTTCCCAACACTTTTTACAAAAATTGATAAACTCTGTTTTAGTCATATCATCCCCTACATGATCACTATAAATATGATTAAGATTTTTTAAGTCTTGTCTAAACAAACATATTAAGTTAGCATTTTCTCTAATAGTTTGACGGGGTAGTCTAAAATAATTTTGTGCTAGATAAAAACAATCAGCATTACTATGTCTACCCCTTACATAATAGTTTTCACACTTGTTTTGCCTTTCTAAAAGTAAGTCATCAAATATCATTAAGTTTTTATTTGATGCATTTAAATCTCTTGGATCAGGTACATCACTAGCATATTCAAAAAATTCACAATCAATATCAGATTTTTCCTTAATTGTTTTTGCCCATTCTTCAACTAATGCAGTAGGTGAAATATCTCGGTTTTGAACTTCATCTTTAAGTGAGAACAACCTTAATATGTATTCTTTTGGTATTTTTTCTTCAAAAGCTTTTTTAAGTATGCGATATTCAGGTTGAAACAAACTTTTACCAAAAACGTATAAGTTACCATAATCTAACCAATCAGGTCTTAACAAAAGGTTAAGTAAAAGTGTAGTTTTACCACATCCTGATTTGCCTACTATTAAACCTCTGATACTCCTAGGTAAAAGGGGATGGTTAAATCTTTTTGCTAATGTTTCATTCCAAGATAAATTAACAATATCCATATTTTAATTAAAAAAATTTATTTTAATATATAAAAAATGTATTGCGTTAAATGTAAAAAGAAAACTGATACTACTGATATACGGTATACGGTAAGTAAAAATGGTAAAAATATGGCACGAGGAAAATGTGTTGAATGTGGAACAACAAAAACACAGTTTATTAAACAACAAGAAGGTGGTTCGTTGTTAAACAAAGCAATCAATAACTTACCTGTTGAAATGCACTTACCTGGTCATAATTTTACTGGCCCCGGTACCAAGTTAAAGAAAAGATTAAATCCTGATTTATCACCTAAAGATTGGTCAAAGCCTGTTAATCGTGTTGATAAAGCGGCTTATCATCATGATATTTGTTATCTAAAGCATAATGATACTAAAACACGGAATGATGTGTGTGATGCTAATATGCTTAAAGAGTTAAAAGGTATCTATAATCCAACTATTAAGGAAAGAATGGAAAGAGGATTGGTTTCATCATTGATAGGAACCAAGAAAAGATTTGGTATGGGTGTCGGTAAAAAAAAAATTTAGAAAATATAATGCTAGCAGAAGAATTACATAAACCTGTAAAAAGAAAATTTAAGAAAAGGAGAGTTAGAGTAGGGGGTGTCGATAGGATATGGGCAGCAGATTTAGTAGATATGCAAGCATTTTCTAAACTAAATCGTGGAGTAAAATTTCTTCTTGCTGTCATTGACATCTTTTCAAAATATGGTTGGCTGGTACCCTTAAAGGATAAAACAGGAAAATCTGTTTCTGTTGCATTGAAGAGTATTTTTAAGGAAAGAAAGCCTGAGAAAATGTGGGTAGATCGGGGGAAAGAGTTTTATAACAAAGATGTTAAAGATTTGGTTGAATTGTATTCTACTGAAAATGAGGAAAAATCAAGCGTTGTTGAGAGATGGATTAGAACAATGAAAGAAAAAATGTGGAAGTATTTCTCTGCTCACTCAACAAAAGTATATATTGATGTATTACAAAATCTTGTTAAGGAATACAACAACATGAGGCATTCTTCTATTAAGATGACACCAATTGAAGCAAGTAAGAAGAAGAATGAAAATAAAGTTTGGACAACATTGTATCCTGATTATGATCAAGTAAGGGAGGATATCAAACCAAAGTTTTCTGTTGGAGACAAAGTAAGGATAAGTAAAAAGAAAAAGACTTTTGAAAAAGGTTATACTACGAGATGGACTGAAGAGGTTTTTACGGTTATCGGAGTAAAACATACGACACCTATAACGTATAAGATTGAAGATTTAAATGGTGAAGAAATAAAAGGTTCTTTTTATGAACCGGAACTACAAAAAACGAGTCAAGAGGTGTTTAGAATAGAAAAGGTTATTAAAAAAGGTAAAAAGAAATCTCTTGTAAAGTGGAAAGGTTATTCTGATGAGTTTAATTCATGGGTTGACAACGATGCTATTGTAAATATTTAACTATATAAAAAATGGAAAATATTTTAATTGATAATATAACTTTACCAAATAAACCTTTAAGCAATTTTGAGCTTGAGGATGCCGTAAAAAAATTAAAAATAAAAAATTTTAGAGGAATATTTTTAAGAGATACCCTACCTAAAAAAGTAAGAAATAAAGAATGTGGTATATTAAATCTTGATGATGCAGGCGGACCTGGTACTCATTGGGTTGCTTGGTTTAAAGATGGAAAGAAAAAAATTTATTTTGATAGTTATGGTATTCAACCACCTCTCGAAATTATAGATTATTTAAAAAGTCCATTACATTACAATACGGATCAATTACAACAAGCAGGTGAAGTATTTTGTGGACATTTATGTTTATACATTCTTAAAGAGTTGTGCTTGGGTAATAAATTTCAAGATATTTTAAATAAACTTTTTTAGTAATATTAAAAATGCCTGTTGATAAATTTGGAAGAATGGATGAAGATAAAACAAGCAGTGATGGTGTATCACTTGCTTACATTACTAACAACTTTTTACGTAAAGATGGAACGGTCACCGTTACCGGTTCCATAAATATGGATGGTAACACATTAACAAGGGTTAGTAATCCAGTAAATCCTCAGGATGTTGCTACTAAGAGTTATGTTGATGGTAGTAGCTCAGGGTTGTTAGATGAAAACGGGGGGTATCATATAGAGGGGTATCTAAACATGGGTTTTAATAAAATAAAAAACTTAGATGAACCTAAAGAGCCGAATGAAGCTGCTACAAAAAGATATGTAGATGGTATTAATGCAATACGAAAAGAACAAGATGGTACCTGGTCTGCTATTGCAGATATAAGCATGAAGGGGTATCATTTAATGGATCTTATAGATCCTGCATCCCCGATGGATGCTGCTACAAAAAGATATGTAGATTATGCTAATCGCGCATTTATTCATGATGGTGATTCATATACATCAAGTAGTGACATTTCTATGGGTGGATGGAGGATTAATGATGTTGCTTCACCTATAAAAAATCGACAAGCTGCAAATAAGTTTTATGTAGATAGCATTGTTAATACGGCTACCGCAGGAAAAAGAGCTTTAACACAAAACCAAGCTGGGATTTTCTTAGCAGCTGGTAAAATAGATATGAACACTCATCCACTTACCGGCTTACCAAATCCAATAAACCGTGATTCTGCTGTCAATAAAAATTATGTTGATAATGGGGGTGCCATTGTAAAAAATCCTGATGGAAGCTTTACGGCCTCCGCGGATATAGATATGCAAGGCTTTACTATAAAAAATGCGGTAACCCCAGTAGAAGAAAGAGATATAGCAACAAAATCCTACGTAGATGAAAAATTAGGCATTAAACCAAAACCTATAATTACCGTGTGGGCTGAGGAAAAGGGAGAACTTAAGAGAAACAGCTTTCAGTTTTCATTTGGTAATGGTTTATCCGGTCCATCTCATGCATTGGGGGGTTATTGTTTATCTGCGTCAGGAAGAATATTACGAGGCACATTAGTTACTTTACCAAAAGATGATGATGATAGTATACTTGAAATAACCATATCATCTGCTGAAACTGGAAAAAATATTATTAAAAATCGTGATGAGTTATGTGCTTGTACAGAGTTTAATCCTCCTATTGAGGTCAACCAATGTGATGTTATAAATTTTAAAACTGTATCAAAAAATCCAAAGGTAACTAATTCTTATGTAGCTATATTGATAGAATTGGATATATAAAATATATAACCCAGAAAAAGGGTTAAATATTTATAAACTTAAAGTTTATACTATATTCTTCAATGTCATTAATACAACTTTCAAGGAAACTATGTTCATTTGGGCAATCTATAAATCTTTGTTTAAAGAGAGATAGCAAATCAGTTAACTCTCTAACATAGAAAGAATGAGTAACACGCGTGCCATTACCACCAGCATAAAATGTTATGTTTAGGTTACCCTCGTTAGGTTGTTCATAAAACATTTTACTGCAGTAATAGTAGATATCACTAAACCATCTTGGATCTTTATAGGGCATTAGTCCGGTTCCATTTGTGTAAATGATTTTGTTTGTGTTTATAGGATGAATATTTGATTTATCCTTAAGTAGGTCATTTAGCTTTTGCTTGAAATCTGGTTCTAGTTCTAGCATTTTATTTTATGAAAATTTTTGTTTAATATTCTATTTCTGCTATTTCATCCATGATGTCTTCTTTAATTTTCTCATTTTCTTCTTCCACCACAGCTTTCAACTGTTGTTCTGATACCGTGATTCCCTCTTTCTCTTTCAACAAAAGATTTTCTAGTTTTTTATAAATTTCATCCTCTTTCTTTTCTAAATATGTTTTTATATTACCTAGGGTTTCTCTTTTAAAATCATCATAAGCAATACAAAACTGTAATTCCGTTTTAGATATGCGACAATCTGTTGAAAAACCGTTTTTTTTATCTTCTCTTTCAGATATTAAATGATCTAGATAGAAACATTCGTCTGCAAATTCACAATTTTTATCAAACCATTCTTGCATTACACCACCATGTATACTATTAGTTAAGTAGTAAGTATATTTACTTATTTTTTTATAAAACTCTTCTAGTTCTCTAAATTCTTTTTCCAGATTTTTCACATGTTTGAACTCTTCTTCCTCTACGGAAAATGTTACACATGCTCTGTTTGTTATTTCTTTAAATAACTCATATTTATGACTAATTTCATTAAATGCTCTTAATTGAAATTCGTCTATTACCTGTTTGTCTTTTACAGTTTTACTTGCTTCAATTTCTTCCTTTATTTTTTCCATATTTCTATTTTAATATGGGTTATATATCATCTTAAGATGAAATATATACCATGGATTATTATTTAAGTCCTATTTTAACATTAAATAATTGTGATATTACTCTAATCTTTTTTGTATGGTAGAAGATAACCACTCGGTAATCTCTTCTGCATCAAAAAAATTCTCTACGTATACTTTTTTCTCTTCATTTATTCCTTCTGCTCTTTTAAGGTAATTTCTATACCTCATCACATCACGCACCGTTTCATGTGAAGATGTTTTTGCTAGGGTAGCATAGTATTCAATTTCATCCTTTGAAAAGGTATTATTATCTGGTTCTTTGTAATAATCTTCTATTTCCTTTAAAGCAGGTATAACAATCTCCTCTTCACAGTTATCAAAAAATATTTCTATTCCTTGCAACACCTTCTTCTTAGTTTCCTTGAGTTTATCTCTAAACTCGTTGAGGATGTATTCTTCTTCTCTTTCTAAATGTTGTTCTACTGTTTCTCTTTCAGTATGTTCTATTTCTGTTTCTCTTAATGAATACATGTTTTCACTAGTTTCAGTAAAATTTGCCATTATTTTACCTATTTTTACTTAGGAATTTTTAATCTTAAATTCAATTTTTATTTAATCATGGCAAGCGATTTTTAAAATTTTATTATTAAATTTTATAAACAAAATTTCTATAAACATTTTTTCAGTTATCAGCCTTGATGTTAGTAAAATCTGCATCAATAATATCATAAATTGCTCTTAAAAAGTCAATATTTTTATAAATTTGTTGTCTTATTGTTATGATACCTCTTCGTTTATTGTATTTCATTTTATTTTCATGGGTGGCAATCAACTTTCTATTTTCTTCACAAAGATTTTTAAGATTATTAAGGATTTTCTCTTTCATTTTATCATTTCTATCTTCAGTTTTTATCTTTTTCTCTCCTATAAAATTCATTGCCCGTTTTAGTCTTGAATTGCTAACTCCACTTTGAAAACAATTTTTAATTTCTTCAACGATACCCTTACCAATATTATTAAACTCGGATATTGGAACTTGGAAATTAAATGATTCATTATTTGAAAAGATATAGCCTCCTTTTGATTTGGTGGTTTGCTTGGTTCTTGTATACATATCTTTCATGTGTAACTTACTTACCTATATTTTGCCAGGTTTTTATTACCTTAAAATCAAATTTTTTTTCACCATCATCCGAAGCCACCTACTAACTCATAAACTGGCTAGCCATTGCATGACGCGTTGGTTGATGGGGGGTTGATGGGGTTAAGATGTAAGTGATTGTCTTGAGTAACTCGGTATCTCAGTAACTCATTGACTCATTGACTCATTGACTCATTGACTCGGTATCTCAGATATTTGAAGCAAAGACGCGTGATGATGAATTTTTTAAAATTAAATTTTTTTTTTTTCGAAAATTTTTTATTTACTGAGTGGGTAGGCGTGGGGGGTTGGAATGATGTGATAATTGAATTAAAGGTGAAGGGATTAGGATAGAGGTTAGTTTGATTTAATTATGAATGCTTAACCTATTGGTTCGTTGGTTTATGATTTCATGATTTCATGAGCATGCGGTTTAGAGAGGGCGTGTTACATGAAATTTGGTGAGGGGTAAGATAGAACAGGATCTAAGCTTTTTTTGCTGCATAAGGGAGTGAGGGGGGATGAGGGGGGTGGCCCAGCTCGAGTATTTTATTATCTACTTGCGTCTTTAAATAGAACACGAAGTATAGGCCAAAACAAACATGCCTCGTGAAAAACAGTGTAGAAGCTCCGTTTACTCATAGGAATAAACATAACTGAGGCTTCACTTTTTTTAAGCAGAAAGATCGTTCTTACATGTATGTGCATAGAAAACTAGTATACCTAATAAATACGGGCTCTTTACCAAACAGTCCCGTGCTACACGACCCTGGGGAAGAGGGCTGTTAGAAAAAATGTTGGAAATGGAGAAAATGCAGGTAACCCGTTCAAAGAAATGCCCGGCTCGCTCACTCACTCACTCACTCACTCACTCACTCTTTAAGTTTTTGAGATTTAACTATGGTCAATACAACATATTCTTTAAACTCATAAATCCCTTTGTGAAACATTAATGAAACATGACACACTTCGACTGAATCTGGGTCTGTATGCACCATCAAATCTAAATTTCAAGACCTTCCATCTTATTGGCTGTGACGTTCTGTTTCAGCCAATCAGATTTATAGTAATGAAATTTAGAGCTGAAACTATAATAAATTGTGAATACGACCTCTGACAAAGTCGGGAACGAAGTGACGACAAATTGTTTCTGTTAGGTGATGTTACACGATATTGTCTGGCTCGCGATCTGCATATGAAACTTTTTTCATTTTGGCAGTTATTCCATTTCTTGTAAAAATGCGACGGACTATATTTTTTTTTTTGTCACAAAAAAAAAATGGGCAGGTGTTCTTAGCCGGATATTCATTTAATTACTGAAATCTGTAAGCGTTCCAAATTTTGCGGTTGGTTTTGCACAATATGGAACCAACCAAGAATGCACCGTGAAAAAGCAGATTTTTGATTTCTATCGTCATATATTATCCTGTTACCACATGACCTGGGTTTGTAACAACTCTAAAGAAAAAGATCATTGAAAACGTTGTGGAAAAAGGAGAAAATGCTGGTAACCAGCATTTTCTCCTTTTCCCACAATGTTTTCTGACCGTTCAAAAAGGAAATCCAAAATAATTTAGAGCACAATTTAGACGAGGAGCGCTCTGACAAAAGGGTGTTTAATCCATCTTCGTGATCCATTATACCAGGCATGTCATCTCATTATTCTTGATCCATGAAATTAAATTTTGTCTCACAACCAACTCAACAAAAAGTTTCGATCCAGGTCAGCCTGCGTCGACTGCGCAGGCTGACAGAGGTCGATATTTTTTGCAGATGCATCAAGCCCCCTTCTCACAGAGCATGATTCAAATCTATTCGTCATCTGCAAATGCTTTCCTTTTGGGCAAGTCTATAAATGCGTTATGGGGTACAGAGTTAAGTGTGATACTAATAATTTCAAGTAAAACAGCTTTAAGATGAAATGGGTAATTTATTCTTTTGCCACCGTGAATGCTTTTTTCTGTATTCAAGATAAAAACTACATTAATTTTTAAAGGTACATCTAAACTCGTTTTCAGCCAGTTTTTAACCTATTTCAACTTATTTTACCATACTCTAATCATTTTTGTATGTTCATGCCAAATGTTGCCCCTGACGGTTGCAAGGTTGCATAGATTATGACCGATAGAAAATGCATTTCATTTTCTGGAGGCCATCAAAGAAATCACTGCTGTGACGTTTCCGGGTTAAAATCGAAGATTTCCGATATACGTATTCATTCCTTATATAATATATTGGTATTTTAACTATGTTTACACAGTTGACTAAATTCTGAACCATTCTACAGTCTATCAAATTTCAATAGAGTTTTTTTTTTTTTTTCTGGCTGTAAGGATGTACTCTTTAATTCACTTTTGGTATTTTACTCGTGCTTTTACGAAAGTCGTCTGCTACAAATATGTTTCAGATGTAACTAATTGTGTCAGATCGGAGCAAAGGAATCAAGAAAAATGGACAGACGTCTAGAAACACAGATAAAACTAAACACGCAAAATAAATGAAACGGATACATTTAGTCAATAGGAAAATGAACTATCACAAAATACCGGACAGTGTAGATCCATGATCAGACTGCACGTGCTGTGCAGTCTGATTTTGATCTACACTCCGCAAATACAACTTACATCGTCTTTGGCATTCAAAGGGTCAAAGACACGAAGTTCATACTCTAGGGAAGAAGTTGAAATATTCCGAGACTGGGATTGATTAACACTGCGAAGTCATTCCTAGAAAACAATTAGAAAATATGTGTAGCCTCGGGCCAAAATGACCGATTCAAAAACTTTTAAATGACCAATTTCTGTCAGTTAATGCCTTCCTTTCATTCATTTTGTTCCATTTCATTCATTTGGGGTTTTCTAAGTTGATGGCTGATGGTGGATTAAAGAAGACAATATGGACAGATTTTAGCTGCCATTGTTGACGTGTTCGCCCGCCCCGGGGCAATAATTACGTCAGCCAGACGAACAGGAGTTTCTGTGAGAATACACGTGAGAAGATTCTCAGTTTTAAAGATAAGACAATAAGGCGCAAAGATTCGGCCATCTTTTTTTTTTATCATAGAAATTCGATATTTAACAACTTTTTCCGGTGCTACATATTAGCCACGCTCTGTGAAACGGGGGCTTAATGCATCTGCGAAAAGTATCGACCCAGGTCAGCCTGCGCAGGCTGACCTGGGCCGAAACTTTTCGCTATTGGTCAATTTTCTATGTGTCAAAGGACCAGTCTTCCTCATGATTCAGTCGGTAGTTAGACAAAATGGACTTTATGGATCCATGATCATGAGATGACTGGCTTGGTATCATGCATCACGGAGATGCATTAAGCCCCTTTTTCACAGAGCATGGCTCAGAAATATATTTTTTTTTAATTATCTTAAAAGCTTCACAAAAGAAGCAGACGGTATAGATCCAAGATCAGACTGCAGGTTTTGTGCGGTCTGATCTTGATCTATGCCGTCTGCAAAAGCTCCGGGTTTTACCTGTATGGCGCTGAAAGGACTAATCCGATATCACCGAGATGTAAATACTTCGTCTTGGTTCTTACATAGTCCGAAGGATGAAAAAAGCCATGTAGAAGACATACATACATATGGACAACTAACTTCATGGACATACCCCATGACCCTAAAAGCTGAAGCAGACTTGGTGTATCTAGTACTTTGTGCAAAACTTTAAGAATCAGGGCCCGGTTTAACGAAAACAAAACCCTCTTATTGTGCTCAAATCTGCCAAAAGACTCAGTTTCTAACTTAAGCTGAGTTCTTAATTTGAGACGCATTTTACTAACATGAACAAACTTTAGTAATGTCCTCAAATCCAAAGCTTTCAAAACTTTTTTGAACACAGCGAAATAATGGACTTAAGTCTATTAAATGAGTTAAATCCATTTATTTTGATGAGTTGAGTCTAAAGGGTTTACTCAACTCAAGATTCGAGAACTGTACTAAAGTATGACAATGTTGGTGAAATGTGCCTAAAATAATAGACTCAACTTAAGTCAGCAAAAAGGAGTCTGTTAGCAGATCTGAGCAGAACAAGAGACTTAAGCTTTTTTTTGTGAAACTGGGTCCAGTTTGATATTTGTTACCATGGCATCATATTGGTTCCCCTGTTTGTCAGCGCACTGCCTGAATGAATTGTAATATTGTCCGTTCCCATTGTAGTCTCTACGTGTACAATCTGCTTTTTAACTTTGCGAATTATGATTTTGAAAATCTCCCTTTCATCAATAGATGATCCATGCTCTGTGAAAAGGGGGCTTTATGCATCTACAAAAAAACAGTCGACCAAGGTCAGCCTGTGCAGTCCGTGCAGGCTGACCTGGGTCGAAACATTTTTCTTTATCAATATATTGACCATTTCTGTGAAAAGCGTTGTTGATCATCTTGTTTAGAAATGTTGTGTTGAATTCATTCACAGAAGTTTAACACAACATATCTAAACAAGATGATCTAACAATGTTTTTTTTTTACAGAAATTAGGAGGTTTTTCCTCTTTCCTGTAAAATTTTCCAACATGCATAATGGAATAGTTTCGCAATCACTCCTCGAATTGGTGAAGCCATAGAGATATGCCAGCATGAAAAGCTGCATTCTTGGCCAAGTACAAAGACAAGAGACCTGTCAACGTAACGCTAGAATGATAAAAGCAATTATCATGTTAAACAATTCTGGCTTAGAAATGGACAATCAAACTGAATAAAGGTTTATGAATGAATACAAAAAATAGTTACACATCATAAATAGTAGTATATATTATACCATTTTGCAAACATTTTTTATAAAACGGTATAAAACGGTATAAAACGGTATAAAACGGTTTTGTTCTCTAAAAAAGGTTCCTAAATAACTAAATGTGTTCTCAAACCGAAACACGCGGACCAAATCACATGCTCATGAAATTATGAACTAACGAACCAATGAACTAACGAACCGATGAACTCACGCAACGGCTAACCAGCTAACCACATCATGCAATGGCTAGCCGGTTTATCAGTTAGTGGGTGGCTTAAGATTTTGATAAAAAAAAAAAAAAAAATTTAATTTTAAAAAATTTCATCATCACGCATCATTGCTTCAGATATCTGAGATACCGAGTCAATGAGTCAATGAGTTACTGAGTTACCAAGTTGCTCAAGACAATCACTTACATTGTAACCCCCAATTAACCCCCCATCAACCAACGCGTCATGCAATGGCTAGCCGGTTTATCGGTTAGTGGGTGGGTTAAGATTTTTAATAAAAAAAAAAAATATTTTTTATTCCTTTTGATAGAAATAAAAAATTGATTTTAAGGTAAAAAAATCGTACAAAATAGTAGGTAAAAATGACAAGTTTTACTGAAGACAAAACACAAGATGTTAAAAATAAAATACAAGAAAGGTTAGAAGAAGAACTAACCAACCTTGTTCCCGGCATTCTTTTAGAAGTAAAAGGTTTGCAAGAGTCAATAGTAGAAGATGATCTTATATGGTACTTTCATGAAAACGATGTTAAAGAAGATAGAGTAGACATTACCGTTGATAGATTTATAAGACTGTTTAAGGACAAACTAAAGTTTTATGTTGAAACAAAGAAAAAAAGCGATAAAACTATTGATGATTATGAGGATAATACTTTAACTAAAGAAGAACTATTAGACAAAGCATACGATAATTTTTTAGAATATGAATTTAGTGATGATGAAGAATGGACAATTGATAGAGAAGATGGAGTAATGTTAAGAAAAGATTTTGATGGAACCGAAGGAGAAGTTGTTGGGTTTTTTGAGAATGGATCAGGAGTTACCAGATATGAATATATAGAGATAGAAGATCTAGAAGAAAGATAAAAAATCATGTTAAAATAGGACTTAAATAATAATCCATGGTATATATTTCATCTTAAGATGATATATAACCCATATTAAAAGAGAAATATGGAAAAAATAAATGAAGAAATAGAAGCAAGTAAAACTGTAAAAAACAAATTGGCAATAGACCGGTTCCATTCAAGAGCATATGAGGATATTGAACATAAATATGAGTTATTTAAAGAAATAACAAACAGAGCATGTGTAACATTTTCCGTAGAGGATGAAGAATACAAACATGTGGAAAATCTGATAAAAGAATTTAGAGAACTAGAAGAGTTTTATAAAAAAATAAATTGTTATACTTACTTCCTAACCCATAGTATATATGGTGGAGTAATGCAAGAATGGTTTGATAAAAATTGTGAATTTGCAGACGAATGTTTCTATCTAGATCATCTAATATCCGAAAGAGAAGAACTAGAAAACGATTTAATAGACATTGTTAGAATTAATTGATGAATAAAAAAAATTTTAATAAAAATTTTTAATTTTTTATTCCTTTGATAGAAATAAAAAATTGATTTTAAGGTATAAGATCGCGCAGAGACAGTAGGTAAAATAAAGGCAAGTTTTACTGAAAAATAATAAAAACATGAGTGTATTAAATAAACTATCAAGACAGGAAAGAAAAACATTAAATAAATGTTTAAAAAATAAAGTAGACAAATACATAATTGATAAAAGTGTTCCTGATAAAAAAATAATATCTTTTTGTTTTTGTGAACCGATGAGTAAATTTAGAGTTGCAAAAAGATTTAATTCATCTCTTACTTATTTTGCAAGTAAAGAAAGAATTAAAAACAAAACCTTTAAAATATTAGTATCTTTTAAATTACCACCATATAGAGAAGGTGAAGAAATTAAACCATTTTTATCAGTATTATGTGAAGAAGATGGACTAAAATTATCTTTTTTTCGTTTAGCTATTTTATCAAAAATTTTATCAGAAAGACGGTTTGCTGGTATAATTTTTATATTTAAAGATGGTGACTTTGAAGATGATGAACCATTAAATATAAACAATGGTAGAATATTTACTTATGATAATTGTGTTGCATGCTTAGAGGAAGAACCAAAGGTTCATTTTGTTGATTGTGGTCATATCTGTTTATGTGAATATTGTGATTTAAGGGCGATGACAACTATATGTCCAGTTTGTAATACAGAAAATAATATTAAGCGATTAGTTTAAAAATATTTTATTCCTTTTGATAAAAAAAAATTCATAAAATAAAATGCTAGAACTAGAGCCAGATTTCAAGCAAAAGCTAAATGACCTACTTAAGGATAAATCAAATATTCATCCTATAAACACAAACAAAATCATTTACACAAATGGAACCGGACTAATGCCCTATAAAGACCCAAGATGGTTTAGTGATATCTACTATTACTGCAGTAAAATGTTTTATGAACAACCTAACGAGGGTAACCTAAACATAACATTTTATGCTGGTGGTAACAACACATGCGTTAAACATCAATTTAACAGTAAAGATTTAACCAATTTGCTATCTCTCTTTAAACAAAGATTTATAGATTGCCCATATGAACATAGTTTCCTTGAAAGTTGTATTAATGACATTGAAGAATATAGTATAAACTTTAAGTTTATAAATATTTAACCCTTTTTCTGGGTTATATATTTTACATATCCAATTCTATCAATATAGCTACATAAGAATTAGTTACCTTTGGATTTTTTGACACAGTTTTAAAATTTATAACATCACATTGGTTGACCTCAATAGGAGGATTAAACTCTGTACAAGTACATAACTCATCACGTTTTTTAATAATATTTTTTCCAGTTTCAGCAGATGATATGGTTATTTCAAGTATACTATCATCATCATCTTTTGGTAAAGAAACTAATGTGCCACGTAATATTCTTCCTGACGCGGATAAACAATAACCCCCCAATGCATGAGATGGACCGGATAAACCATTACCAAATGAAAACTGAAAGTTGTTTTTCTTAAGTTCTCCCTTTTCCTCAGCCCACACGGTAATTATAGGTTTTGGTTTAATGCCTAATTTTTCATCTACGTAGGATTTTGTTGCTATATCTCTTTCTTCTACTGGGGTTACCGCATTTTTTATAGTAAAGCCTTGCATATCTATATCCGCGGAGGCCGTAAAGCTTCCATCAGGATTTTTTACAATGGCACCCCCATTATCAACATAATTTTTATTGACAGCAGAATCACGGTTTATTGGATTTGGTAAGCCGGTAAGTGGGTGTGTGTTCATATCTATTTTACCAGCTGCTAAGAAAACCCCAGCTTGGTTTTGTGTTAAAGCTCTTTTTCCTGCGGTAGCCGTATTAACAATACTATCTACATAAAACTTATTTGCAGCTTGTCGATTTTTTATAGGTGAAGCAACATCATTAATCCTCCATCCACCCATAGAAATGTCACTACTTGATGTATATGAATCACCATCATGAATAAATGCGCGATTAGCATAATCTACATATCTTTTTGTAGCAGCATCCATCGGGGATGCAGGATCTATAAGATCCATTAAATGATACCCCTTCATGCTTATATCTGCAACAGCAGACCAGGTACCATCTTGTTGTTTTCGTATTGCATTAATACTATCTACATATCTTTTTGTAGCAGCTTCATTCGGCTCTTCAGGTTCATCTAAGTTTTTTATTTTATTAAAACCCATGTTTAGATACCCCTCTATATGATACCCCCCGTTTTCATCTAACAACCCTGAGCTACTACCATCAACATAACTCTTAGTAGCAACATCCTGAGGATTTACTGGATTACTAACCCTTGTTAATGTGTTACCATCCATATTTATGGAACCGGTAACAGTGGTTGTTCCATCTTTACGTAAAAAGTTGTTAGTAATGTAAGCAAGTGATACCCCATCACCGCTTGTTTTAACTTCATCCATTCTTCCAAATTTATCAACAGGCATAGTTTTTAATATTGCTAAAAAAGTTTATTTAAAATATCTTGAAATTTATTACCCAAACACAACTCTTTAAGAATGTACAAACATAAATGTCCACAAAATACTTCACCTGCTTGTTGTAATTGATCCGTATTGTATTGTAATGGACTTTTTAAATAATCTATAATTTCAAGAGGCGGTTGAATACCATAACTATCAAAATAAATTTTTTTCTTTCCATCTTTAAACCAAGCAACCCAATGAGTACCAGATCCGCCAGTAGCATCAAGATTAAATATACCACATTCTTTATTTCTTACTTTTTTAGGTAGGGCATCTCTTAAAAATGTTCCTCTAAAATTTTTTATTTTTAATTTTTTTACGGCATCCTCAAGCTCAAAATTGCTTAAAGGTTTATTTGGTAAAGTTATATTATCAATTAAAATATCTTTCATTTTTATATAGTTAAATATTTACAATGGCATCGTTATCAACCCATGAATTAAACTCATCAGAATAACCTTTCCACTTTACAAGAGATTTCTTTTTGCCTTTTTTAATAACCTTTTCTATCCTAAACACCTCTTGGCTCGTTTTTTGTAGTTCCGGTTCATAAAAAGAACCTTTTATTTCTTCACCATTTAAATCTTCAATCTTATACGTTATAGGCGTCGTTTGTTTTACTCCGATAACCGTAAAAACCTCTTCAGTCCATCTCGTAGTATAACCTTTTTCAAAAGTCTTTTTCTTTTTACTTATCCTTACTTTGTCTCCAACAGAAAACTTTGGTTTGATATCCTCCCTTACTTGGTCATAATCAGGATACAATGTTGTCCAAACTTTATTTTTATTCTTCTTCTTACTTGCTTCAATTGGCGACATCTTAATAGAAGAATGCCTCGTGTTGTTGTATTCCTTAACAAGATTTTGTAATACATCAATATATACATTTGTTGAGTGAGCAGAGAAATACTTCCACATTTTTTCTTTCATTGTTCTAATCCATCTCTCAACAACGCTTGATTTTTCCTCATTTTCAGTAGAATACAATTCAACCAAATCTTTAACATCTTTGTTATAAAACTCTTTCCCCCGATCCACCCACATTTTCTCAGGCTTTCTTTCCTTAAAAATACTCTTTAGTGCAACAGAAACAGATTTTCCTGTTTTATCCTTTAATGGTACCAGCCAACCATATTTTGAAAAGATATCAATGACAGCAAGAAGAAATTTTACTCCATGATTAAGTTTAGAAAATGCTTGCATATCTACTAAATCTGCTGCCCATATCCTATCGACACCCCCTACTCTAACTCTCCTTTTCTTAAATTTTCTTTTTACAGGTTTATGTAATTCTTCTGCTAGTGAATATTTTTTTTTTTACCGACACCCATACCAAATCTTTTCTTGGTTCCTATCAATGAAGAAACCAATCCTCTTTCCATTCTTTCCTTAATAGTAGGATTATAGATACCGTTTAACTCTTTAAGCATATTAGCATCACACACATCATTCCGTGTTTTAGTATCATTATGTTTAAGATAACAAATATCATGATGATATGCTGCTTTATCAACGCGATTAACAGGCTTTGACCATTCTTTAGGTGTTAAATCAGGATTCAATCTTTTCTTTAACTTGGTACCAGGGCCAGTAAAATTATGACCAGGTAAATGCATTTCAACAGGTAAGTTATTGATTGCTTTGTTTAACAACGAACCACCTTCTTGTTGTTTAATAAACTGTGTTTTTGTTGTTCCACATTCAACACATTTTCCTCGTGCCATATTTTTACCATTTTTACTTACCGTATACCGTATATCAGTAGTATCAGTTTTCTTTTTACATTTAACGCAATACATTTTTTATATATTAAAATAAATTTTTTTAATTAAAATGGATATTGTTAATTTATCTTGGAATGAAACATTAGCAAAAAGATTTAATCATCCTCTTTTACCTAGGAGTATCAGAGGTTTAATAGTAGGCAAATCAGGATGTGGTAAAACTACACTTTTACTTAACCTTTTGTTAAGACCTGATTGGTTAGATTATGGTAACTTATACGTTTTTGGTAAAAGTTTGTTTCAACCAGAATATCGCATACTTAAAAAAGCTTTTGAAGAAAAAATACCAAAAGAATACATATTAAGGTTGTTTTCACTTAAAGATGAAGTTCAAAACCGAGATATTTCACCTACTGCTTTAGTTGAAGAATGGGCAAAAACAATTAAGGAAAAATCTGATATTGATTGTGAATTTTTTGAATATGCTAGTGATGTACCTGATCCAAGAGATTTAAATGCATCAAATAAAAACTTAATGATATTTGATGACTTACTTTTAGAAAGGCAAAACAAGTGTGAAAACTATTATGTAAGGGGTAGACATAGTAATGCTGATTGTTTTTATCTGGCACAAAATTATTTTAGACTACCCCGTCAAACTATTAGAGAAAATGCAAACTTAATATGTTTGTTTAGACAAGACTTAAAAAATCTTAATCATATTTATAGTGATCATGTAGGAGATGATATGACTAAAACAGAGTTTATTAATTTTTGTAAAAAGTGTTGGGAAATACCTCATGGTTTTGTAGTGTTAGACTTAACTAAGAACCCTAACGATGGAAAATATAGATGTGGTTTTGATAACTTTTACATACCACGAAATTACAAAGATTATAATTAAAAAATATATTTTTCATTAAAATATATTTTACAAATTTATAAAATGGAAGTAGAATTACTTGAAAAGATAGTAAAAAACACTAACCATAAAACATCATTTCAATTTATCGTAAGCGATAACAAAACAGAGTTTACAACAAGATTTACTCCTCCACTTAAATTAGATCAAGATAAAGAATATGAAATAGCATTGGTTAATCTTGAAACTTATTATTCATTTCCTAATATTGATGCAAGCAATAACATTTTTGTTTATTCACCAGATAATGGTGCAACATGGGTAAAAATAAGAATACCTGAAGGAAGTTATGATCTAGTTGATATTAATGATGTAATTCAACAATAAATGAGAAAAAAGGGTCATTATGATGCTGTTAATGAAGAAAATTATATTAGCATCTCAGCAAATACTAATACTTTAAAGTCTATTCTTGTTTTAGAAAATGGATATCAGGTTGATTTTAACCAACAACATTCTATTGCTAAAATATTAGGGTTCACCCGTTCTAAATATACACAAGGATTTCATGAATCAGAAAATGTAGTAAATATTCTTAGTATTAATAGCTTACTAGTTAATATAGATTTAATTTCAGGTAGTTATGTTAACGGTTCACAAAAAAATACAATTTATAGTTTTTTTCCAAATGTATCACCAGGATATAAAATTATAGAAAATCCGGTAAACCTTGTTTACCTTCCATTAACATTAAATGAAATACATAATTTAAATGTATCAATTACAGACCAAGATGGAACTTTACTCAATCTAAGAGGGGAAAATTTAACAATTAGATTTCATATAAGAGAAGCAAGATAGATATAAAAAATGGCAAACTATATTAACGCTAAAATAAATATATCAGACGGACAAAAGGAAAAAATTTTACATTCTTTTAGAAACAAAGCTCCGGCAAGTATTCGTTTAAAGTATGAAGATATTCATGGTAATGATGTGATAGCTTTAACCAAACCACAAGTAAATAAACTTACAAAAGCTTATAAAAGTGGTAAGGGGGCAACGTTTAGAATGTCAACTAATCAACTTAAGCAAAATATGAAAGTAGAAGGTGGATTTTTACCTCTAATAGCAGGATTAGCTTCATCAGTTCTACCTACATTAGCAAGAACCGTTTTACCTGCTATAGGAATTGGTGCACTATCTGGTTTGGCATCTTCAGGAGTTCAAAAAGCAATGGGTAATGGTTTGTATCTTAAGAAAGGTGGTTGTGTCTGTCAAGTAGAAACTGATGGTGAAGGTTTATATCTTAAACCATACAAAGGTAAAGGATTAGGTTCCGTTGGTGATGGATTGTATTTAAAACAAGGTGGTAAAATTTATGATGGAAAAGGTCTTCTTTTAGGACCTAATAGCCCATTTGCTAATATTCCTATATTAGGTGCAATATTGTAAATTAAAAAATATGAATGTGCATAAATTTGGAAATGGAAAACATAAAATAGTTCAACCAAAAACTATTTTTTGGAAACCTGTAGAAGTTAAGTATCCAGCTAAAAAAGTTAATCCTGTTACATGGGATATTTTTACCCAACAACCATTAGTATTAGAAGGAGGACAAACGAAGACGATAGCCTTAGGTATTGGTTTCAATATGAGTAAAGGCTTTGTTTTAGTTTCTCTATCTTATGCTTTAAAACTTAATCAATTAACTATTACAAATGAAGTTACATTAGAAGAGGTGGATGACATGGTTACCACAATTACAAACAACTCTAATAAAATAAAAAAAATACAAGAAAACACATTTTTGTGTCGTCTTTATTACTCAATTTAAAAAAATAGTTGTTGTTAATAAAATGGAACTAAAAGAAAAGATTTATCCAGAGTTACCAGAAGAACGAAATATACCAAATGCACCATCATTAGAGCCAGTAATAACATCTACGACGTTAGGAGTATCCTCAAGAGACAATGGTCAATCATTCAGGTTACAAAAGATATCAGAAATTCAGACTTTTCTAGAAAATGAAGTTAAGGAAAGAGAGCAACTAAGTAAAAAGTATTTAAAGATTAGTAAGAATGTGGACAATGTAGAAGCTGGACTAACCGTTATAGCACTAGGCGCCGGAGCAGGGGGAATCGCTTTACTATCAACCGTAGTAGCGATACCAGCAACTATGGTTCTAGAAGGCTGTGCTTTAGTTGTTGGGTTAGCCGCATTGGTGGGTAAGTTTGTAGTTAGAAGAACCAGAACAAAATCAGAAAAACATCTTCAGATAAAAATGTTGGCTGATTCAAAGCTAAACACACTACTTACACATATATCAAAAGCAATAACAGACAACAAAATAGATCATTCAGAATTTACTTTAATTATGGAAGAATTGGAAAAATACAAACAAATGAAGGAAGAAATTAGAAGTAAGTCAAAGAAAAAAAGCAAGCTAGAGGAATCAGAGAGTTTAATAGAGAAGGGGCGAATAGAAGCACGGGAGGAATTCAGGAGACTTGTAGAAAGGCATTCAAATTAAAACTAAAACCACCCAAGTTTAAGTGTTCTTGTGCATGTGAGATAGACAATACAAATTAAAAAAAATTTTACTTTTAAAAAAAAATGTCGTTTTTGAAGATACGAGACCCTTTGAAAAGGGAACAAACAGTAAAAGAATTTCTTGCACTGAAGAAAAGAATTCATGATAATCAGCTTGCAGAGAAAGAAGGCAGACATAAATATCAACAACAACTTTCTAGGTTTTTTAGACCTGTTTCAGAAAAACTAGACCCTATTAAAAAATCAATACAAAATTATAATATTATAGATTTAAAAGGTCTTCCTTCTATATTAGCATATGATTTAGAAAAATTTACCCCTGAAGAAATAGAAAGTATTGAATTAGAAAGTAAAGAACAAGGTACCAGAAAACCATATTTTCTTGGAAAAATTGCAAAAAAACAATTAAAAAGATATGATAATGAAAAAGAAGCTGATACTACGTTTGGGTTTTATGATAATGATGGAAGATTATATATTGGTGATAAAGAAGTTGATATTTATAACAATCACTTTGTATTAGTTGGTGAACATGATTATGATACTAATACAGAAGGTTTGTGGGAATTAATTATTTCTAAAAACCCAAATAAAAAAAAATATGATGATGAAATCGATTTAGTATTTTATACGGAATTAATGATAGAATCCAATGCTCTTTATCTCTATAACAACCCATTAGAAGGTATACCCAAAAAATTTGATAGAACGCTTAAGTCTAAGTGGGATAAAACACTTAGTAAAATTTGGAATAAGATGATTTATATGGGTAGAGGAATTACCATTATTCCATCTGACCCTAATGCACTAATAGAAAGATTAGACCTATTAATGGCAAGTAAAGGAGCCGGTCATACAGGCGTAAGAAATGAGTTGGTAAGTATTTGTGATGAATTAAAAAGACAAGGTATATTAGATACAAAAGCTTATAAAAAATTAATGTCTAAAATATAAAAATGATTACATCACAAAAGAGAGGATTTAAAAGAAATTATGTTTATGGAGGAGCCGGAGTATTTGATACTTTTACCAATTTTCTTACAAAACTCTTTACAAGCAGCGCAGCTAAACAAATTGCATCTTCAGCAGTTGATGTTGGTAAGAGTGTAGCTAAGGAAGGAGCAAAGAAAGCGATAGAGGTTGGAAAGAGTGCCGCGGTTGATGCAGGTAAAAAGTTAGTTCAAAAGGCTTTAACACCAAAATCTAAAAAGATTGTAGAAAAATATACTCAAAAGCCTACAACAACAACTCAACCTGCAGCGCAAAATATTAATGCTTTAATAGATGGTAGTGCCGTTGCTATTCAAGATTTAGTTAAGAAGTTAAATAGTAAGGGTTCCGGAGTTAAAGTATTATAAAGTTAAGTTAAGTTAAGTAAATTATTACATTAAATAAAAAGAATGACAAATCTAAAATTTAATTTAACGCATTATGAAAAATACAACACAAAAAAGGTTAGTATCCTTTATGCTAATTTAAAACTTGATGAAGATTGTGAAGTATTAGATAGCAGTGATACAAATTATGATTATAAAAAGATTGCTTTAAAATTGTCACCTGAAAAAGCTGATATCATTAAGGAATTTGAAGAAGATATAAATCAATATCTAAAAAAAAATAATATGTCTAAGGTAACCATACTTTACGGAAATAGAATTTATCTAAAAATGAAAAAAAACCTTACAGTAGAAAAAATTAAAAATATTAAACTTAAGGGTGTGTATGTAGATGATGAAAACAAGTCATTCCCTCAACTATGGGCAAATTAATTTAAACAATTATAATTTGACTTAAAATTATAATTGCATATAATAAAAATGGATATATTAAATATTAAAGCACCGATTTTTAAAGATGATAGTATTGATGAATATGAATATTTTGAATATCTACCTATTTCAGGAAGCAAACTAAACAACCCTGGAGGAAATATTAGGATTGATATCGAAACTCAAGATATTTTTTATCATCCTTCCGAGTCATATCTTGAGATTAATGGTAAATTATGTAAACTCAATGAAGACAGTTATAATTCAGATAATGATGGTGATTTGGTAACCTTAACAAATAATGGTTTAATGTATTTGTTTAAAAATATTAGATATCAACTTAGTGGACAAGAGATAGAAAACATTAATTATCCTGGTCAAACTACTACAATGCTAGGACTGTTAAAATATCCCGATGACTTTTCTAAATCACAGGGGCTAAATCAATTGTGGTATAAAGATACTAGTATAGCAGCTGCAAATAATAATACAGGTTTTAAAATTAGAAGAGATTATATTTTAGGTACCAATGATGCAAATATAGATGTAACAGATAAAGGATTATTTAGTTTTAGGATACCATTGAAACATATATTTGGTTTTTGTGAAGATTACAACAAAATTATATATGGTATGAAACAAACTTTAACCTTAACAAGAAATAATAATAATGATGCAATTTTTAAAGCATTAAAACAAGATGGTCCACCAGTATTAAATGACCTTGGTTTAGTTAGATTAGATAAAGTATCTTGGTTTATGCCACACGTTGTGCCTGAAGATGGAAACAAGCTAGAACTTTTTAAAATTATTGAGAAGAAAGAAAAATTCCCAGTTGGGTATAGAATGATACAATGTGATAGTATTGCGGTTCCACAAACAACAAGTTTTACTTGGAGGTTATCATCTAAATCATCTCCAGAGGTGCCGCGTTTCTTAATTGTTGGTTTTCAAACTGACAAAAGTAATAATCAAGATCAAAACCCGGCTATATTTGATAGCTTAAATGTAAATAATATATATGTAATGTTAGGTTCAAGAAAATTTCCTGCTTATGATCATTTTATAAATTTTAGCACTAATCTATTTAGTAGAATATTTAGTGAGGCATCCTCATTTAGAAAAAAGTTTTTTAACATGGATGAATTAGTATCAAACCCTAATATTACTCCTTTAGATTATAAAACTCTCTTTCCTTTGTATGTGTTTGATTTATCAAAACAAAGTGAAAGGCTTAAGTTTTCTGTAACTGATATTCATGTTAAAGCAACATTTAGCGCAAATCCAGGTGTTCCAGCAAATACCATAGCTTATGCTGTTTTACTTAGTGATAGACTAATTAACTTCCAGAGTGATGGGAATAAGATGAGTGTAGTATATTAAGTAATTTTTTACTTAAATAAAATGAAAAAGATTGCTGATTTTAAGAAAATATTAACAGATAACAATATTAAGTGGTATTCCTATTGGAACAAGAAAAAGTATATTGATGTGTTAAAAGAGCATGGTTTGTATCCTGAAGAGGAAGAAAAAAAATTTTTTAAAAAAATTCCTAATTATGAAAGATTAAAGAATATTGCTAAAAATCCAAAGAGGGTTACCTTAAAGGATGTAGAAACTGAAGAGGTGAAAGAGTTTCCATCAATTTATAAGGCTGCTAAGTTTATTGAAAAATGCCCACAAACAATTGAAAACTGGAATGGTAGAGTATGGAAAGGTAAATATAGAATTGATATTCTTTAATTTTATTATTTATGAAAAAAATAATAAAATTTGACTTAAGATAATTTTATCTATTTTAAAAATTATAGCGATGAATTCTTTTTCACGAAGATTTATCAATAGACTGGTAGATGCTAGTCAGTCGATTGCATCTAATTTATATAGTGGTGCTCAAAGGGTTGCCTCGGCAGTAATTCCTCAGAGTGTTAGAAGAAGAGTGTCTAATTTTACTAATTGGATGACTGGTAATGTTCCAGAAGAGCAAATTCCGCAAGTTATAAACCGGGTTTTAGAAAATGTAGAAGAGGACTTGTCGAGAAGAGAGATGCCAAACCTTGTATTAAGACAAGAAGCGTCTGCATTAAGAGAATTTGCAACACAGCATGTTATAGATGGAGTAGGGGGATGGGGAGCAAATGATTTTTTAGAAGTATGTAGAGAAAGCATAACTAATTTTTTAAGAAACAATAGAAATACAAAGGTAAAGCTAGAACTAGTATGTTTATTTTCAAGGGAAAAAAATGATGGTGATATTGAATATAAAAACGTTAAACTTTCTTCAAGTCATGAAATTATAACAAGGGAAAGTAATGTAGATGATGCTTATGATAACATGGTAGAACGAGTTATGAGAAATTTCGAAACTTTTTTAATACAAGGAACCGGTTGGAATTTTGAGGGGGTTATAAGCTTAACATTACATTCTGTAGAAAATATACAAGCATGGGAGGGGCGTGCCGGTTCATGGATGCCTTTACCAGCAGGATTAAAAAGAGCAAATAACAGAAATGGACTTGTTAATATTAAAAACGAAAAAGATCATAATTGTTTTTTATACTGTTGTATGAGGGTGGTTTATCCGAAAAAAGAAAATCCACAAATAGTTGATAAAAAATTAAAAGAGCAAATCAAAGAATTAAATATGAGGGGAATAGAATGTCCCGTTAAGTTGTGTGATATTAATAAATTTGAAAATCAAAATCCAGATTTTTCTATTGTTGTTATAGGTTATGATGAAAAAGATGGGTTATATCCTCTTAGAAGACAAAGAAAAGAAACTTTTGGTAGAAAACATTTAGTGATTCTTTTGTTAATAAAAGATAAAGATGAAAATAGTCATTATGTTTGGGTGAAAAATCCAAGCGCGCTATTAGCATCAAAAATATCTAAAGATAAACATAAACTTTCTTTTTGTTGGAGTTGTTTAGGACATTTTACGAGTGAAAGAGTTTTAGAAGATCATAGAGTGTTTTGCTATGAAGAAGATGCTGTAAGAATTAAAATGCCATCAAAAACCCAGAGTACAGTAATGTTTAAAAACTGGGTTAAAACACAATGGCATCCTTTTGTTGTTTATGGTGATTTTGAAACGATGCAAATACCAATACAACATGCAAAACCAGACCCAAGTAAAAGTACAACAACAAAAACTCATATGCATGTCCCAACAGGTTATGCTTTCTTTTTAAAAAGTTTTGATGAAAATGTTTTTAAGTCTAGATTGTTACTATATCGAGGAGAAAAAGCAGAGGAAAAGTTTGTGGAAGAAATAGAAAGTCTGACTGAAGAGATTTTTAAATTACCAAAAAAAGATATGATACTTACCGCAGAGGATACAAAAGATTTTAATAAGGCAGATACCTGTTATCTTTGTAATATAAAGTTTGGGAAGGAAGAAAAAAGGGATGAAGAAGAGGAAAGCGATGAAGAAGATGGAGTGGAAGAAGAGGAAGAAAAAGAAGAAAAAAAGGAAAAAGATGAAGATAGATGGAAAAAAGTAAGAGACCACTGTCATTTTACTGGTATATATAGAGGAGCCGCACATAATAAATGTAATCTTAACTTTCGTAAACCAAACTTTCTTCCTGTTTTCTTTCATAATTTGTCTGGATATGATACTCATTTGTTTGTTAAAAATCTTGGTGTTAGTGAGGGGGAAATTAATGTAATTCCAAATAATGAGGAAAAATATATAAGCTTTACAAAAAAGACTTTAGTAGGTCAGTATAAAAATAAAGATATTTATAAGGATATTAGGTTTTTAGATAGTTTTAAATTTATGGATAGCAGTTTAGCAAAACTAGCAGAAAATTTAAAAGATTATCAATTCAAAAACTTAAAAAGCAAATTTCCAAAAGAAGAAGAGTTTAAACTTCTTCGTAGAAAGGGCGTTTATCCATATGAATATATTGATTCATTAGAAAGACTTAATGAAACACAATTACCACCTATAGAAGCATTTTATTCAAAACTTGCTGGGGAAGGAATTACAGAAGAAGATTATAAGCATGCAAAAAAGGTATGGAAAACATTTAAAATTAAAACTCTTGGTGAATATCATGATTTATATTTAAAAACGGATGTTCTTCTTTTAGCTGATGTGTTTGAAAGTTTTAGAAAAGTTTGTTTTAACGTTTATAAATTAGACCCTGCTTGGTATTTTACTGCACCTGGTTTAGCTTGGGATGCTGCATTAAAGTTAACTGGTGTTAAGTTAGAACTGACTAGAGATAAAAATAAAATCCAATTTATTGAAAGGGGGGTCCGAGGTGGAATTTCAATGATTATTAAAAGGTATATAAAAGCTAATAATAAATATTTAGCTAAAAACTACAATTCGAATATGCCTTCAGTATTTTGTAAATATTTAGATGCGAATAACTTGTATGGTTGGGCAATGAGTCAGAAGCTTCCAATTGGCGGATTTAAATGGATGACGGAAAAGGAATTAAACAACTGGAGGCAACATTCTTGTTTTTTGGAAGTTGATTTAGATGTCCCTAAAGAACTGCATGATTATTTTAATGAGCTTCCTCTTGCTGCAGAAAGAAAAAAAGTAAATAAAGTTGAAAAGCTGGTACCAAATTTAAATGATAAAAAGAACTATATTATACATTATAAAAGTTTAAAACAGTGTTTAAGTCTTGGTTTAAAATTGAGGAAGATACATAGAGGGATTAAGTTTAAAGAGAGTGATTGGTTAAAACCATATATTGATTTAAACACACAACTGAGAGCAAAAGCAGAAAATGATTTTGAAAAAGATTTTTATAAGTTAATGAACAATTCAGTGTTTGGAAAAACTATGGAAAATATAAGAAAAAGGGTAAATGTTAGACTTGTTAGAAGTAGAAAAACAGCAAGAAAATTTGTAAACAAACCAAACTTTAAGCATTTAGAAATATTTAATGAAAATTTGATAAGCATTCATATGGGAAAAACACAAATAACATTTAACAAACCAATATATTTAGGGTTTTCCATTCTTGAGTTAAGTAAAACATTGATGTATGATTTTCACTATAACTATATTAAAGCAAAATATGGAGATAGAGCAACTTTAGGACTGACAGATACAGATAGTTTATTGTATGAAATTAAAACAGAAGATTTTTATAAAGATATTTCAGATGATGTTAAAGAAAAGTTTGATACAAGTGACTATCCAAAAGGGGGGCATCCTTCAGGTATTCCAGTTGGTGTAAATAAAAAGGTGATTGGTATGTTTAAGGATGAAACAAGTGGACGGGAAATAGAAGAAACTATTGGATTAAAACCAAAAATGTACAGTATTAAAATGGATGATGGGGTGGAAAATAGAAAATGTAAAGGGATTAAGAAAAATATAATTAAGAAAACTATAACGCATCAGGATTATCTAAATTGTTTAGAAAAAAATAATATACAGCATAGAACAATGACAAATTTAAGAAGTTATAAGCATCAAATTTATACGGAAGAAATTAATAAAATAGCATTAAGTGCAAATGATGATAAAAGGTTTATTTTACCTGATGGAATTCATACACTTGCTTGGGGACATCATAGGATAGAGGAATACAAAAAATAAATTTTTATTTGTGTTAAGAACAAATAAAAATTATAAATTTTTAATTTTACCACATGTTATACATTCTAAAACATAGTTTTCATCAATATTTCTTCCTGTAATATAATTCATTATATCATTAAATGATATGTTTTCTTTTAGTTTTCTTTCAAATCTGCCTAAACAATTATTTTCATGATGAAGATTGTTATAACATTCTTTAAAAAGACCATATTTTTTATTTTCAAAAATTGTATATTCTCTCCAATTTGTTAATTCCTGCATTTTCTTACATAGCTCTCTTCTTTTTCCATCATAATCTGATATTAAGTTATTAATGATGACTACTTCTTCATTTATCTTTTCAATTGTCTCTAAATCTTCTTTTGTTAAAGTATCTCTATATTTTTCTTTTGTGTTAAGTAAAAGAACATGATTCTTTAATTTTTGTAAAAGTTTAATATAAGTTTCTTTTCCATATTGTATTTTTTTCTTTGTATTATAGTTTATTCCGTTTTTTAATTTTTCATATTTTTCTTTTAAAGTAATAGCTTTTTCTAAATCATAATATAAATTAAAATCATCAACACTACTTTTTATGTGTGATAATGAATATGGTATAAAATTTCTTGGGTAAAATAAAACTGGATATTTTATTGGAGGTAGATACCTTTTTATTTTATCTTGTAAGTCTGTCATCTTACCTACTGTCTCTGCGCGATTTTTTTACCTTAAAATCAATTTTTTATTTCTATCAAAAGGAATAAAAAATATTTTTTTTTTTTTTTTTTTTATTAAAAATCTTAACCCACCCACTAACCGATAAACCGGCTAGCCATTGCATGACGCGTTGGTTGATGGGGGGTTAATTGGGGGTTACAATGTAAGTGATTGTCTTGAGCAACTTGGTAACTCAGTAACTCATTGACTCATTGACTCGGTATCTCAGATATCTGAAGCAATGATGCGTGATGATGAAATTTTTTAAAATTAAATTTTTTTTTTTTTTTTTTTTTTTATCAAAATCTTAAGCCACCCACTAACTGATAAACCGGCTAGCCATTGCATGATGTGGTTAGCTGGTTAGCCGTTGCGTGAGTTCATCGGTTCGTTAGTTCATTGGTTCGTTAGTTCATAATTTCATGAGCATGTGATTTGGTCCGCGTGTTTCGGTTTGAGAACACATTTAGTTATTTAGGAACCTTTTTTAGAGAACAAAACCGTTTTATACCGTTTTATACCGTTTTATACCGTTTTATAAAAAATGTTTGCAAAATGGTATAATATATACTACTATAAATTGTTCAGTGGGAGATAAGTATTCTTCTTTATGCCGCAGTGTTTAACAAAGAGCAACTGGTGAAGCCATAGAGATGTGCCGACATGTAAGCTGGGTCCCTCGCCGAACACAAAGACAAGAGAGCTTTTAACGTAACGCTAAAATTATAAAGCCAATTATCCTATAAAACAATTCTGACTACCTCCCTTTATTAAAAATGGATTATCAGCATGTTTTTTGTTCGTTGCCAGATATTTAAGAGATAATCTTTCTTTCGTGATTTGTCGTTCAATAAACCACGGTTGTGAGTTATGAGGCACAGTAAATAATCCACAAGGGCGATAGCCCGTGTGGTCTACTCATTGCGCCTCATAACTCACAAATATGATTTATTGAACGACAAACCACGATAGAAAGAAGATTATTTCAATTCTTACATGACAACCTATTGATAATTTTAAGGAAAACAAGTTCATGATAAGTATACAAAAGCAGATGCGGATTAATTCTTACTTTACATAGAATATAGAGTGACGTCGATTTTACAACGCTTCCTTTGAACTGTGTTTATAGAGCCGAATTCACGTGTCATGTTGGTCATGTTGGAATCTCATTATGCCATAATGCTTTTATTTTTTAAAGAAAATCGTTTGCTGCTGGTTAAAAAAAAAAGGGGGGGGGGAATTATGGGCAGGTGCACCATGGTAAAGAATCAAGATGCAAGATAGATAGTGGTAACTTTTAACCCTTTACCACACAATCCCGGCTTTTAACGACCCTGAAAAAAAGCCTCTTGAAAACATTGTGGGAAAAGGAGAAAATGCTGGTAACCAGCATTTTCTCCTTTTCCCACAATGTTTTCTTCCCTTCCCAAATCAAATTTTAAATTTTTGAGTCACATTTATTTTGTGGTCTGCAAATGCTTTCAATTTGGACAAATCTAAAATTTTGTCGTTTGGTAAAGAGTTAACCTTTTCAATCATTACAGCTTCATTTCATTTCTAATAACACAAATTTCACAGATGAGGCGTATTTTAAACAAAGGAAAATTACAGCATTCTTGGAATGGAACTTATCGTAGGGAAAAAAAGCAAGAAGGAAAAATGTCAAAGTATCTTTCAAACTTTGATACTTCGAAAAAGATATAACTTTTTAAGAGGACGGAGTTAAATCAGCAAGAATTTTAAGTTAATAACTGGCTTTTTTTTTCTTTCAAAACTTTCTCAGTAAGTCTACTATGAATATAATTTATACCTCTCTAACATGCTGAGCTAAAAATTCATTGTCTATTTTCAAAATTGTCATTTGCCTTGCAGTTTTGAGACCGATCAAACGGGTTTTAACCCTTTACGACACAATCCCGACTTTTAACGACCCTGAGTAAGAAGCCTTTTGAAAACATTGTAGGAATAGGAGAAATTGCTGGTAACTAGCATTTTCTCCTTTTCCCGAAATGTCTTCTACTCTTCCCAAAACAAATTTCAATTTTTGAGTCACATTTATTTTGTCGTCTGCAAAAGCTTTCAATTTAGACTGGTCTAATACTGTATCGTTTGGTACAGAGTTAAATAAAGGCAGGGGATAAGCATTTTACATGGAAACCCTTAAATGGCCATATATTCGGATAAACATGTGTTAATCTTTCAAAAATGGTGTAGAACTTTCCATGTCAAGGCAATAAACAAGTATTACAGTAATCTCTTTCTTCCCGTCAACCCTTACAGCAACAAAAAAAAAAATGAACACGATGACGACAACAGCAAGTTAAATGGTTTTGGCGCTTCAATGTTTAAAAACACAAAATCTACAAAATGACATCTAAATTTCCAGATTAATGGCAGTACAGAGACTTCAATGCAATACTTTGAGATCTGTTAGTGATTTCGATGGCATTAAGTATATTTAAGATCATGCACTGTCCGAATTAACAGCTATTCTCAAGCACACTTCCGGCTTTTGTCCTACTACATACTCGCGGAGGAAGGATCTCCACACTCCCACAGAAACAAACCAAACTAGCTGTGGATTGTACCAGAATTTCTTGCTTACGATTTCTCTGAGCCAAGGTGGACCTGCAACAATGCTTATACATGAAAAGTTGAATAAAAACAGTCGCCCGTGACTGTTCCATGTCTCCGCCCTCGAATATTTTATCACTGAAAGTCACTTGACGTAAACAAATCGCCATTTCCCGTTACTCGGCCAAGGAGGGAGGAAAATCTCAAGGAATCACCGACATTTACCGAATTGATAAAAAGTCAAAACGATGGAGCTATTTGAAATGTTATAACAGTAAACATGTGTAAATCAAGTGTCTTTTCATGATGAAGATTAACATCAAAATTGGCCGGTGTTGCAATGGAAATGGGATTAGGAGCGGGTGGCGTAACATACAGAGGATTTGAAGCGACTGCGACTACAATGCTTGACGATACATTCACTCTTATTTGTCGTTTGAAATGGAGAAAATACAATAGAATATGCGGGTTTTATGTTGTTTATATGCCTAAGGCTTTCATGAAATTTTGATATTTTTTTTTATACTTACCGACTGGGCAGTGGGATTTTGTTTTGCTTAGGCACATGTAAACAGTTTGTTTCGAATTGGCCATGGTCAAAATTAGAAATAATTGAGAAAGGTTGGTTTTGAATGTAATTTTGATAAGAAGAGTACTCATTACACCCATGAATTGTGTAAGATTATTGAAAAAAAGCATTTAGTTTGTCTTCAAAACAGGAGGTCATGACTTTCCTTCTTTGTTCCATTAGTTTTGACCCCAAATGCGAAAGTGAGGCTTCATGGAATTAGTGGCTAGCTTTACCCGCAAAAATAATGGTGGACTGATACCGTGAAAGATTGCGAAAAATCCGCCTGGTAACGTGCTATTTTTGATTCTACCCCCAAATTATGTATTGTTTTGAGCTTCAATTTAGCTAAGCATTTTCAGGCTAGCCTCAGGGGTTTGGATTTTGTGAATTTTGGAAAATAGGCTAAAATGGCTTATTTTGGCAGTTTTTTTCCGACCATGCCACTTGCCTGTATAGGTCAGTAATTTCACTATTTCACAAGTTGAACATGATTTCTTGATAAAATCTTAAGAATTAGGATTATGCTGTTGCATTTAATTGCTCTTTATCATTTCAGGCTGATACTTCAGACCTCTTATTGAAGGAATTGTGTTTGGTGTGTGCTTGGTCGACAGAAGGTTAGCCAAGAACTGTGATCAGGAGCCTTAAGGTAATTTAGCATTTTATGAAGTCTGTATTTTGTGAGTAAATTGCATTCAGTCTAGTAATTCCATCAATTTCTAGTCTGGAAATAGTACTTAAGCTGATCCTAAGCCTGAAAATTTTGGCTGAAATTGATTTAAAAAAGGGAGGTAACTCAAAATGCCGAAAAAGGCGAATTTGGCGCTTGGAGTCATGCTGCCATATTTTGCTATTTTTGGACTTTTTCAGTGATTTTTTGCATGAAACGGGTTTGATTTAGGCAGTTCTGGTAAATTTAAACCATTTCTGATATTACAGCAACAAATCCACATACCTATATGGCCAGTGCATTCTTTAAGTCTCCTTTGTGTCCGGAAAGTGTTGCCAAGTTCCGAAATGCTTTATCCGACAAGTCTGTGGCCTGCAATGAATGTGTAGTTTGGACCGGCCCAACCGATTTATATGGCTATGGTGTATCCTGAGTCTCGGTTGATGGTAAGCGGTTGAAACAGCTGGTTCATTGACTTGCATATTTTATTGAGAAAAGTCCAATCCAGCCTTGGAGTGACATACATGTGTCACAACAGATTATGCACTAGTGTTGCTCAGTTGTCATTATGAAAACAAATCCAGCAGCAATTCACATGAAGTTTGTCATCTTAATGGAGAATATACTGGTCACAGGTTTCTAGGACTGCATCTTTGTTAAATATCACTTAGCTTCAAATCATGGTACTGGTTGGTTTTGTTGGTTTCATCATGATAGTTCTTGTTCAATGAGGGGGAGGGGGGGGAGAATGGGGGGGGGGGGGCTGTTATGGAGAATGTTAATTGTCTGTTATGAAGAAAGGCCGTAATTATGCTCCTGGGCCGATAAAGAGGCTGCATTTCCAACACTGTACAGGGAATCGGCAAATAGGGATCGATTTGATTTTTTTTTCCGCAAAAAGTATCTCCTCTGTTTAAACTCATACGAAGCGCTTCGCTTGGAATCGTACCTCCTGCAGCGGTCTTTTAGTTTCAGTTGCCTATAAAATTGAGAATTCCTGCGCACACTGATGCCAGCAGCTTGCGCCAATTGTATCGTAGACTGACATGGTCCAAGTGCAGTTGAATGTACAGCTGAATGGCAAAGGGCTGGAAAATTCCGGCTCCAACAAATGGACTTTGGAGCAAGTCGAAATACTGTGGAGTGCAGGCATACCGTGTAGAAGTGAGCGCTCACTAGCTGCAATCGACTTGTCGGGGCTATATGTCTTTTTACACTTTGCTTGTGTGTGGTCACAGCCTCTAATTCTGCAATGTTTATTGGCCACAGCTGCTGCGATTGGTAATTTTCTAGTAGTGGTATGTTCTATAATGGCGGCAAAACTCTGTTCGGCCTTTTCACTGCCACCTTGAGGCCTTCTTGAGTACGAAACATCATATTGTGCATCAACCGCAGGTTCATTTGGTATCAGCGAAGTCACATGTCGCAAATATTCTTGATTTTTTTCCATTTGCCGCTCATTTAAGTCGACCATTTTATCACATAATGAGCTGAATTTTCTCTGAAGCACTGTTCTGCTAGGAGCTTTGATATTAAGACATGTCAGAACTGTGGTAATGTCTGCCAGGCCCATTTTTGTCTTGACTGCAGGCAATACAGCCAATTCGTTGAGTTCACCGGCCGGTGGTCCGGAAGCTTTTTTCACAGTGTCTGATAATTGCAGTGGCTGTAGACTGAATCGACACACACTGCACTTCACAGACACAGATACACAGAGGCCTGTGCGGTCAACAATAACAACATTAACCCTAGGGTTTTTGCAGGAATTCCCATGCACAAGGTTGATCAGTTCTCTTAATTTTCCCATATTCATAATCACATTCTCCGATAAATCCAGATTTTCATTGTAGAATGGCTCTTTCTCATGCCGCGGTCTAAGCTTGAAAGGAAGATAACAAGAAGAAGACATTGACTCGAGATCTCGAGCCTCCTGACTTGTTAGGCGCGTGATTGGTGCGCCTCGTGTTGTCGGAATGGCATCTGATGTAGTTTTCACACTCGTATCAGAATGTGCCCAATGACCCTTTTTAAACTGGGTAGCTCTCTTTTTCAAAGATTTGTTGCAACTAATCCAAGATTTCCTGTATTTTCCAGGCATTTTGGTAGTAAACACAGAGATTTCACTATAACTTAAGAAAAAACCTTCCTCTCTTGACAAAGTCAACTCAGAAGGTGGGAGATTGTGCATATTTCTTGGTTTTCTTGATAGGACAAGAGATAAACTGACCAATTAGGCTCTCAAAAATGTGGATTTATCAGAAATAGTATCAGATTTCACAAACACATTTACTTCACCACACTAGGAATATTAGCAATTGGCTCATTGTATTAAAAACTTTCAGTTCTGACTTTGAACATTTGGATTACCTCCCTTTGATTGGATAGAATTTGAATGCTAAGGGGAAATTTCTGTAAAAAAATGAGGAAAGGGTTCAGTTTAAGTGTTCTATTTGATTCTCACATGTATTTCAAGTAGCTGATACCTTAAACTTGTTGCAGCAGTTTCTAAAAATTCTAATTATTAGAATTTTCTATGTAACAGACAGGCAATTTGGCATGGTCGGTTTAGAAAAAAGTGACATTTTGAACAGAAATGGAACCCAAGACAGGGAAAAACTAGTACTTTTGCTACTGAACAAATACCTGAGGTAAGGTTTAAGTCCAGAAAGGGAATAGAAACTAGCCTGAGTTTGTAAAGGTGAAGTTCAAGTGACTCTCCTTGGACTTGTCTTTGAGCTTGAATTGCCAGGAAAATGGGGCAAAATAGGCTTATTTGGATAAGGGTTAAAAATGCATATATAATGAGTTCTGTACAAATGAGACTCATTCAAGTGGTTAAGATCAGTTAGTATCAAGGCATGTTACTTGTTTAAAGTGTTTTTTGGCATGTGTGAACAATTTCATCATTGCCTTAAGGCACATGTAAACAGTTTGTTTCGAATTGGCCATGGTCAAAATTAGAAATAATTGAGAAAGGTTGGTTTTGAATGCAATTTTGATAAGAAGAGTACTCATTACACCCATGAATTGTGTAAGATTATTGAAAAAAAGCATTTAGTTTGTCTTCAAAACAGGAGGTCATGACTTTCCTTCTTTGTTCCATTAGTTTTGACCCCAAATGCGAAAGTGAGGCTTCATGGAATTAGTGGCTAGCTTTACCCGCAAAAATAATGGTGGACTGATACCGTGAAAGATTGCGAAAAATCCGCCTGGTAACTTGCTATTTTTGATTCTACCCCCAAATTATGTATTGTTTTGAGCTTCAATTTAGCTAAGCATTTTCAGGCTAGCCTCAGGGGTTTGGATTTTGTGAATTTTGGAAAATAGGCTAAAATGGCTTATTTTGGCAGTTTTTTTCCGACCATGCCACTTGCCTGTATAGGTCAGTAATTTCACTATTTCACAAGTTGAACATGATTTCTTGATAAAATCTTAAGAATTAGGATTATGCTGTTGCATTTAATTGCTCTTTATCATTTCAGGCTGATACTTCAGACCTCTTATTGAAGGAATTGTGTTTGGTGTGTGCTTGGTCGACAGAAGGTTAGCCAAGAACTGTGATCAGGAGCCTTAGGTAACTTGAACAGCCATTGTTTATTCAAGGGAATTAATCCGCATCTGCTTTTGTATACTAAGTATGAACTTGTTTTCCTTTAATGAAGAGTGAGTCATGTTAGAATCGAAATAATCTTCTTTCTATCGTGGTTTATCGTTCAATAAACCACAGTTGTGAGTTGTGAGGAGCATTGAATAAACCATTCGGGCTATCGCCCTCGTGGTTTATTTGCTGTGCCTCATAACTCACAACCGCGGTTTTATGAACGATAAACCTCGATAGAAGAAAAATTATTTTTTAATCAATTCAGGTTAGCAACTGATCGAAACCTTCGAGAAAATATCCTGTCTAGATATAAAGTACATGTATACCGTTTGTTATTGGAAACCGCTCGAAAGTGACTCGGATTTGATTGTTTAAAATGTATGTGCGTATTCTACGGAATTAATCCCCATTTAACGTATTTTTCTCATTAATCTACTGATTGAACGGATATATGTATTTATTTCAATTCCTGTTGTTGTTTATAATATTTCTGTTAGCATGTTTTTTTTTTGTACAAGACTATCAATAAAATGGTCTGTCTGTCTGTCTGTCTGTCTGTCTGTCTGTTATAAAATGTGATAAAATATGATTCCAAAGATAGAAAGATCTATGGAAGAAAGTGGCCACAAATTGCCTGCGGCCTGTCAACACCAAATACAACAATCAAAGAAGAAAAAAAAAGAGGCCATAAAAGCTTCCGAATTGATCGGCCAACTTTAATTCACAATTTACGTCCGTAATTGAATAAATCAAGTCGGCCTGTGTGAACGTTGGTGGTGGACGCACTTGATTCGACTTTAGTATTCATGTCCATTGTACAAAGCGAAATTAGAGTTCGAGAAGTTGATATACAATTAATTGAGAGCGAATCCATTTACTGCGGGTTGATTAAGGTCACCATGAGGCAAGACCGTGCCTAGAGTAAAGCATCTTTACCCTTTTCCAAACAAGCCCAACTTTTAATGACCCCGATGAAGAAGGTATTTGAAAATATTGTGGGAAAAGGAGAAAATGCTGGTGACCAGCATTTTCTCCTTTTCCCACAATGTTTTCTGTTCAAAAATAAAACTCAACACTTGAGCCACAAGTAAATTGTCGTCTGCAAATCCTGTCAATTCAGACAGATCTAAAACTTTGGCGAGTGGTAAAGAGGACCAGTAATTTCTTTGTTTCAGACCGAGGAAAATAAACTGTGTACATGTCACGAACTCATGCATTCGGCATACCTCGGGTGATCCGGTGATCAAATCCCTCGGGTGTATCATGTAGCTTGATATGCACCTACACGGTACATTTCGCACATCTCCGGAAGCACACCGCTTTACCGTTATTGAAATTGTAAGGCTCCTCTTTAGAAAGAACGCATGAGTAAATTTTCTATCGTTATCTTTCTAAGAGTATTTCAGTCGGCAAACAGTTTGTACCATTAGGAGCTTTCATCGACAGATCGATAGAAGTGAATAACTTCACAGTGGTTGTTCATGTCGTTGGTAAGCGATCTACAGGGGCGCCGCCATGTTTAAGATCATGTGATTGGTAGTTCAAAATGGAAGCCTCCCTTATAGAGACGAGGTTAGATGTAGGTACGGAATCGGCCGAGTTGTGACGAGTGGAACTCATGTAGACTGCTATTGACAACAGTTTGCATGCGAATATTGCAAACGCATTACCATCAACAAAACGCATTGCACATTGAAAGTGGACAAGAAATATCTTTCAAAAGTTAGACGGCGTAAATTTGCCAGCAAAATAGAATAAACATGTCTACATTTTTGACCAATCACAAATGTCTATTTATTCATTTGTTATCAGTACCAGAAAGTAGGCCAAAAGCCAGCACATTCAGCTACGACGAAAAAACATAATGGACAGTCATGGAATCAAGCAGTTGTGCTTGCAGTTTGACACCAACCAGAAACGTTCAGAATACTGTAACTCTCGGCTTAAAGGCCCAGTAGCGACCAAAGTAAAACAATGCCGGTGTTAAAATGCATTTGAGCCATGCTCTAAAAAAAGGGGCTTAATGCATCTCCGAAATGCCTTATACCAAGCATATCATTACAATAGTATGAATCCATACAAGCCACTCTTTTCAATAACGGACTAACTCATGAAATAAGCTTGTCTCTGGACATACAGAAAATTGACCAATAGCGAAAAGTTTCGGCCCAGGTCAGCCTGCGCGGACTGCGCTGGCTGACCCGAGTCGATACTTTTCGCAGATGCATTAAGCGTCCTTTTCACAGAGCATGGCTCATTTCAATGTAAATCATACAACTACGTCTCATAATGACGTCCTCAAGAATTTGATATTTTTAAAACTTGAAACAATTTACATAAACGTAACCAAGCAACATTTTTGGGTTTAGTTTTCTTTAAAAATTTATAGATGAACCAATGAATAGAAAGACAGCATTTATATTTTCTTTTATTCTCAACCGATGACATTTTCTTAAAATTACCCTAAACAAATTGTTTTAATGTATTTGTACACACGTTTCCACCAAATAAATAGAGGATATTTGTTTTTTTCGGTGAAAGATCGAAATTTATTTCATCGAGTGAACATCATCGGTAATATTTTCACGAGTGGCGCAGCCACGAGTGAAAATATTACCAATGATGTTCACTCGATGAAATAAATTTCGATCTTTCACCGAAAAAGACAAATATTCTATTTATTTCATGCTTCTAACGCCTTTTTTTGTCGAGACTTCCATAAAAATCAGTACAAACTCCCCGTGGTCGGTATTCTCACTGGTCGTACCCGTGTAATATCACCGGCCGATATAGCTGAGTAGGTAGAGCGTAGGACTCGTGAACACAATGTCCTACAGATTGTGGGTTCGTATCCCCGGCTGGCCAACTAAAAAAAAAATTACTAATAGTCTTTCGGATGAGACATTAAACCGAGGTCCCGTGTGACGGTGCTATACGCCGAGCACGTTAAAGAACCAGGCGAAGCTCTCAGTAGTTTCGACCTGTATCCTTGCACTATCCCCCGTAACAACTAACCGTCTTCTGGGGGCGTCGCTCAGATGGGCAACCGGTAGCGACGATAAATAAACGGAAATAACCAACCAACCAACCGTGTAATATCGAAAAATATTTTCACCGCTATTTCTCGATATCCTACCGGAAAGCATGAAATAAAGGTAACTCCTTACTACATCTGCAATGTAAATAGAGTGGACATTTTTTTTTATAACGATAATGGACACGCAGAAAACTCTACAAATAACAAAAGGTTTCGAACCATGTCAGCCTGCGCAGTCCGCGCAGGCTGACATGGGTCGATATATTTTGCAGATGCATTAAACCAATCCCCTTTTTCAATGTACATACACTTGCATATGCAAATTCTCTTTTACAATAAAAAGGAATGTGAAAACAGTTGAGCCATTCTCTGGCAAAAGGGGGCTTAGTACATCTCCGTGATGCATTATACCAAGTAAGTTATTACGTAATTAGGAGTCCTTAAAAATCCACTTTGTCTAACAACCGACTTAATCATGAGGTAGACTGGTATTTTGGCACGCGGAAAAATTGCCCAATAGCGAAAAGTTTCGGCCCAGGTCAGCCTGCGCGGACTGCGCAGGGTGACCTGGGTCGAAACTTTTCGCAGATGCATTAAGATCCCATTACGTAGAGCACGTCCCATGAATTGTTAAAGATAATATTGTTCACTAACATGGTAAAGTAATGACACGCACAAAAAAAATTATAACGTTCTGATAAGTATTACTACCTGTGGCTTTTTTAAATCATCTTTGGTATATGTCGAAAAATTACAGAAAAAATTAATTTCTAACGATCGTGACAAAATATAGACTCTGGAGATAATGCAAAAATATTGTTGATGAATATAATCCATCTAGATAATCCTCGACAATTTCATGGTAAAATATGATAGCTTATAGATAAATTTAATTTACTCGTAATGACTTCAGTCCGATTCTCTCTGTGAATATATCTGAAACACTATGCAGAAAAATATTTATATAAATATATGCGCCATGCTCTGTGAAAAGGGGGCTTAATGCATCTGCGAAAAGTATCGACCCAGGTCAGCCTGCGCAGTCCGCGCAGGCTGACCTGGGCCGAAACTTTTCGCTATTGGTCAATTTTCTGTATGTCAAAGGACCAGTCTACCTCATGATTCAGTCGGTTGTTAGACAAAATAAATAATTATTTTATTATACATTATTATACATAGCTACGTGATCACCTGCTAGGTATCATGCATCGTGGAGATGCATTTAGACCCCTTTTGCCAGAACATGGCGCATATTTATTTGTTCACTAAACTGATAATATTAGAGTATTTTAAACAACTATGTTTAAAACTCTAGGCATTTGTTACTAACTTCTGAGGGTATGCATTCCATCCAAATAGAACACTGTACATACACACTCGTCACAACTCGGCCGATTCCGTACCTACATCTAACCTCGTCTGTATAAGGGAGGCTTCCATTTTGAACTACTAATCACATGATCTTAAACATGGCGGCGCCCCTGTAGATCGCTTAGCAACGACATGAACAACCACTGTGAAGTTATTCACTTCTATCGATCTGTCGATGAAAGCTCCTAACGGAATTGATAAACCACGCTAAAAATTGAATGTACAAACTGTTTGCCGACTGAAATACTCTTAGAAAGATAACGATAGAAAATTTACTCATGCGTTCTTTCTAAAGAGGAGCCTTACAATTTCAATAACGGTAAAGCGGTGTGCTTCCAGAGATGTGCGAAATGTACCGTGTAGGTGCATATCAAGCTACATGATACAGCCGAGGGATTTGATCACCGGATCACCCGAGGTATGCCGAATGTGTACATACGCTTACTTATTCACAAACATGGCAGATACAAAGGCATTAAGGTAATCATAAAACCAGTACTAATATTCTTTACAAACTTCATTCCACGTACGTAATCGTTAGTCAGAATGGAGGAAAACGAAATTATTTTTGTTCACTAACAGGTAAATTAACGACACAAAAGATAAATTATAAATTCCAAAGATGACAACCTGGGTCCGTATTCACCAACCATTCTTAAGAACGTTCTTAGACTTATTCTTCAAGATTTTCCAAGTTTGAAAGTAACACAACTTCTGATTGGCTAAACCGTATGGTTTAGCCAATCGGAAGGTGTGTTACTTTCAAATTTGGAACATAACAACGGATAAGCCATTAAAGATGGTCACAACCCTTATCCTGCTAAATAAGTTACAAGGAACTTTCAATCACATATTAAAAACCTGAATGTTGCTTTTTCAAACCTTTATTTCTTTGGAGAAAAATATCTCCTTATCGGACAGTGTAGATCCAAGATCAGACTTCACGTTCTGTGCAGTCTGATCTTGATCTACACTGTCAACAAAAAAATTAAGTCGCGCTTAGCAGCCAAAGCAGCCAAAGGTTTAAAAATGCTGTGTGGAGATTTATTTCAACCTGAGGCTTTCATAAACATTTTTTTTTTATTTCTTTTCATTCTTTTTTTTTTCCTTTTTTTGAAACATTAACAGCTGTGTAGTAATATTTCCAAACGGTCAGTATAACTCGAAAATGTAATATTTTGAATACGCTCGGATTAAATTCGAAACTTTGGGAAAATATAGCAGCAGTTCAGGGTTCGTATTCACCAACCATTCTTAAGAATATTCGTAATCTGATTCTCAAGGATTTTCTATATTTGAAAGTAACACAATTTCTGATTGGCTAAACCATTTCGTTTAGCCAATCAGAAGTTGTGATTCTTTCAAATCTAGAAAATTCTCGAGAATTAGACAAAGAATATTCTTAAAAATGGTTGGTGAAAAGGAACCCTGAATGTTCATGCCAACAATTAGAAATACTAGTGACTTTCTCAGATGGAACACGTTCAGTCGCATATACAGCAAGTAGGAAGACAATCCAAATAAATATTTGAGCCGTGCTCTAGCAAAAAGGGGCTTAATGCATCTCAGTGATCCATGATACCAATCAAGCCATCAGATAATTATGGATCCATATTAGCAACTTTTTTAAACAACAGACTTAATCGTGAGCTAGATTGGTCCCTGGGCTAACGAAAAAATTGACCAATAGCGAAAAGTTTCGGCTAAGGTCAGCCTGCGCGGACTGCGCAGGCTGACCTTTGTCGATACTTTTCGCAGATGCACTAAGCCCCTTTTCATACAGCATAGCTCGTTTTCAGCCATTCTTTTAATTAATGCAGAAAGAAATCGGAAGCACTTATGGAATAACCTGAATACATTTCATGGTTTCAATGGTGTTTGCATTAACGAGATGTTTTGTTCATTTATATTGTAAAATTATACAATGTGTAAAGATTTTTGCAAAATTCTGTACAAATATGAAGACTTCCTGTTTAAATAAAGTGAAACAAAATATGGAAGCTGTTAATATCCTGCGAAAAATAAATGAAAATATGAAAAATTTGAATATAAAAAATACTGATATGAAATCTTATTCTTTGTATATGCAGCACTACTCATTATAGGTGTTAATTCTTAATTTCCTGCAAAAATTATATCAAAATATGAATAATCTGAATATCAAAAAATATTGACATTAGTTCCTATTCTAGAAATATGCAGCACTATTCATTATAGGTGTTAATTCTTAGATACACGGAGAAACCAAGAAAATATAGAAAACATTAAACTCGTGCACTCTACGATTTCGGTGACCCTATGCGTATATTTGAGTCTATTCTAATTGGCATATCATATGTTAAAAAACTACACAGCACACTTTATTACACAATTTCATCAGAGATTTTCGTCAGTAAATCTTGCAATGTAATCGAAGGTAAAAAAATAATGAAAACGTTGAAACTCATGACGTCATGCATGCGACTGCTGGAATGCAAGTCACGGGAATAAGCGCATGTAAATACAGGTCAGCGCTATATATAGGCTGGTCTACCATTTACCATGTTTTGGCTGTCATGTAGGCACGGTATTGGTTAATACATAAATATCATCCTTTTTTCTCTCTCTTCTGTTTATTTCTTCCTTTAAATTTTGGTTTCGAGCATCGAGAGTTCAGCCAGGCAAGGACAAGTCATCCTGGTGTTGTCAAGAGATGGTCCAAGCTGGGTCAACCTTCTTTCCAAGGATCACAAGGAAAGTAGCTGCAAAATTATTTTATCCTGCCATCGTTTACTACGTCGTAATGCCTGGGTCCTTTTAGGTGGTACCCATGGACTTGGAATGAGTACTGAGCATTATGGTATCTACCATTGGTTTCAGATACACTAGGCATTCATGGCGTTTGGAGCGTCGTGAGATCAAGTTTGAGTAATGGCAGTTAATAGTCAGTTATTTCCCTTGATGCCTCTCTACTTCTTCATACGTCCTGATTAGGGTATTCCTTGGCTTTTATCCTTGATATCCTTTGCACTTTTAAGGAATGTTCAGGTATAAATATCTCTGTCGAAATTTATCAAACTGCTGTTTCAATCCACTAAATGCATTTATATGGTAATATCGTGTAAACTTCATTTTCTAATTTTCATGCATGCGTTCCATATACGAGTAAATCACACAAATTATAATAATCGAAACATACCTAAATGCAGCAAGGATGAAAACAGAGGAAATCAAATGAGAGAACCTAGTTGCAGTTTGGTTAAACAAGGGAAATAAGTGGAATTTCACTTATTTCTCCCAATATTTCAACCCTTAAAGCGCCTTTCACAACTAACATTGTCCTAGCAGGCAGTGGAGATCAAAGATCAGACTGCACAAAACGTGCAGTCTGATCTTTGATCTACACTGTCCGCTTTGTTGGGACATTCTGGACAAAACAAACCATGAAACCGCAATTATTTGAGTCTTTTTTTTACGAGTCTAAAATTGTCTGTAAGGTTTATTCAGCGCTCTGGGAGTTAATAGTGACTTATTTCTCCTTGGCGACACTTCTCTGTGTATAATTCCTATAATAAAAATTGGCAAACAGAATGACGAGAGAGAAGGCGTGGAGGAATACAGCGATGTTAAAACCACGTGGAAAGGCGCAGTCTGTCGTCATGTTGTAGCCTGTGTGTAGCAGAAACGTGAAAAACTGCGCCTGAAATTGTCACAACAAACTTATGAACCGTTTACCACCCTGTCCCGAGTTATATCGAACCCGAAGAAGAAAGCCTTTGAAAACATTGTGGGGAATATGAGAAAATGCTGATAACCAGCGTTTTCTCCTTTTTCCCGTGATGTTATCAACCCTTTCATAGAATATTCCAGTCATTTGAAGCCCATTTAAATTGTAGGCTGTAGATGCTTTCAACTTGGACATGTCCAGAATTTTGTCGTTTGGTAAAGAGTTTTAAACACATTACCCTCTGCTGTCATATTTTTTACTTGCAGCAGAGCACATGTAATAAGAACTGCTGTTCAACTATTTCCAAGGCCAAACACCAGTACAAATAACAACTAATGGCCTGAAAAGAATACATACATTCAGTACATTTAAAAATTCAACACTAGTTGTAGGTTGAAAATCAGCCGGAAAATAACAAATTTTGATCAAATTTACCTTTAATGTAATTCGTTGTTATTCCATGGAATGATTCACAAAGCTTCGTTAAAATGCTTTTAGATTTTCAAATGGAAAATGAGACAAAAAGTTCCTTACCGCAAATCAAAAAGTCACATTATTAACATCGACTATGGCCACACCTTACATTTATCAAAACTTGATAAATTCGTGTCATTCACACAGTTGTGAGGTTATTCAATAATGTGGGATGTTGTTCGGTTCCTCTAGAAGGGCACGTTTTTTCTTTTTTTATGTGGGCTATTCCTGTACAAGGCTTTGCCCAGAGGACATCTCCGTTTCAACTGGCTCCAAATGAACCGTGTTTTGTTCTCGAATGAATCTAGGATTCAATCATCTACAGTCGAGGGCCGTAGTAGAATTTGGCGTTGGCAGAATGAACATTTTAGTAATGCTTGCATCATGGAGCATGACCAAAAGGATGGTGGATCTGTTCGATTATGGGCAGGCATAACCGAATTCATCAAATAACGGCTTGCATTTTTTTTTTTTTTATGAAAGTTAGTTCAAATGCCTAAATTAAAGAGTTTAAATGCGTTTTGTTGCGCCGTTTTTTGGTCAAAATTTTAGACGTTTTTACTGTAAACTTTCTTGATAAGAACATCATTCAATTGTTTGACTGGGCGCACTATCACCTGATTTTGTAATACCTGAGCATGTCTGGGATGCTTTGAAAAAAATGTTTGCACACCAGTGTTCATCTCCGACAAGAGTTCCGAAACTTTGCTGTGCCCTTCTGAACCGGAAAACATCCTATAGGATGGAATAACCTCACAGTTTTGTCAATGAACAAGGCTGGCAAGTTTTGATAAGTGCAATGAGTGGCCATAATAGATGTGACTTTTTAATTTGGGGTAAGGCACTTTTTGTACCATTTTCCATTTCAAAATCTTACAGCATTCTGAATAAACTTTGTGAATCACTCAATGGCGTAACAATGAATAACATTAAAGGCGAATTGGATCAAAACTTGTTATATTCTGGCTGATTTTCAACTTTCAACTAGTATTGCGTTTTTAAATGTACTGAGAGTATTTGTCCTCTCAATACACACTCGTACATACATGTATATTGGAATTCTAGCCTGATACTGTGACTTTCTTAAACTGACTACGAAGTCCAAAAGAAAGCTTGTGGCTTTATAACGCCCACCTGCTTAGTTACAAACACTTTCTCTTTTTTCCACAATGTCAAAAACGCTACCGTTTGGTAAAGGGTTAAGTTTAATTTAAAGAAATACACGAAGAAAGTTAGTTACATAAACTTATAAAACCCGTGAAATCTACGAACTTACCAGTTGCAGCCTTGTAAGGTAGCGTTTCCACCATAGGTATTTTTGCATGTGCGGCCCAAACGCTGCAAGTCCGTAATAAGCGTACATAAATATGTGTACAAAGGAATTCAGCATGCCAACCATAAACGCTGTTTAGGGTAAAAAAGAGATTTAAACAATAAGTCAGTCATAATATATACTTCCTTCAACTTTAAGATTTTTCTGCGGTTTGTTTGTTTGTTTTGAAAACAAAGCTTCTATCCCTCTATAGGCTATTTCAACACATTACCAACCACAAGCAGATGACGTTTTCTTCTCTTAGAGAATAAACGAATGGAATCACAATTTCAAACCAGTAAGGACGAGACTGCCATATTAAAGAGTTCTGTGCATTTTTTGGTCAAATTATCGAAAAAAAAAAAAAAAAAATATGGTCGAATTATCTAAAAAGCTATCGGACAGAACGGTTACTATTTTAATAGTTTGATCTTATCTGTACTGTGCGTAAACTCACGACAGTTATAAAAGCCATGACTTTCTTAGGGTTGATAGATAAGCATTTCATCTGATTCTTCACTAAAAACCAAAGCCGTTCTCACATGTTCTGGACATACAATATACAAATTTCCAATGGCTACAAACAAGGAGATGCTCTTTGGTCGCGAGAATTATCTTCTATAGAATTGCTGGAAAAGGACTGACTTCTCCACAAAACGCACTCGAATGCATAATTAAAGGGCAGCAGAGGTCGCCGTATTGGAATTAGTGGCCAATTGGCATTATTGTCCGAGATTTTCGTATGCAAAGACAGACCACATAAAACTTAATGCAAATACACTGTCCAATAGATTGACCCTTTACTTTATCTATGGCGTGCAACACACGAAAAGGGGCCTTCGGACATATGCGTAAAAATTTGTCGTCCCAGATCAGCCTGTGCAGTCTGTGACTTATCCGACACGACACTTCCCGTTTTTGTGCGATTTTCTGTTGCACGAAAGTCTACTGTATGAAAAAAGCCTTATGTAGTCGTAAAGTGCTGTCCCGGATTAGCCTGTGCGGACTGCGCAGGCTAATCCGGGACGACATTTTACGCAAATGTTCGAAGGTCTCATTTCACATGTTGCGGGCCATATTCGGCTAATATGTGACGTCTAAAAATCATTCAGACAAACATAACTGTTTTTTTTTTAAGAATAGGAATTTAAAGATCTACTTTTATTGCGGAATTACATTTTGCTGGATACGATGCGTCTTGCACTTCCGGCTCAACAGCACTAAAATAGATAGTATAATCCCTATCTAAATACATGTAGTATTGATAGAAATGCTGTTTCCTTTATTTTTTCATTCTTGTAACGCATTGAAAATCAAATGTACACTGTGATATTAAATTAGTTGATTTAAAGAAAAAAAAAAAAAAGCTAAAAATATTAGATAAAGCAATGCTAAATCTGCATTAACGTAGAAATAGCATGTTTAGAGTCATTTTAGGTATACACATTTTTACATTGGGTTGATTTTTCTCAATTTTTCGCAATGTTGGTGAAGACTGCTATATACCTTGAATGAATACATATGAGCCACACTTTGTGAAAAGGGGGCTTAATGCATCTGCGAAAAGTATTGAACCAGGTCAGCTTGCAGTCCGCGCAGGCTGACCTGGGCCGACATTTTTCATTGTTGTCAATTTTCTGTATGTCCAAGGACCCAGTGTACCTCATGATTTAATTATAAGACAAAATGGATTTATGGATTAATACTCATGTGATAACTTGCTAGGTATCATGCGTCACGGAGATGCATTAAGCTCCCTTTTGCCAGAGCATGGCTCGTATAAAGATTTACATCGTTAATTATAACATAACATTTTGACATAAAGCATATAAGTTCATTGACAATACAATGCAAAAGACAAAAGAAATTGAAACATGCATGGAAATACATGTGTTTGACTTATAAATTGATAGATTAATTCATAAACAAAATATGAAAAAAAAAAAAGGATATACAGAAAGGTACACTGGCTCGCAGTACACGATACGAGCACTGTGCACTATAACGCCAGACAAAAAAAAAACATGTCTGGTTCTCGTGTATAGTCCCAGCCGAAAGTGTTCGTAAGCCGGATTTAATGCACCCAGTCTAATTTTCATTTCTAATAAAATCCTCTGACAATATGGCAATCTCTTTTATAACCAATAGTAAATGAAATGTAAGCTTTCTTTCTGTCCAATAAATCCAATTTATTTGCAATAATCTTAAACCAAAAGCCCGCATTACAAAGGATGGCATCGTATTATATTGCACGCGTGATTTTCTTGCAGGGAACCTGAGTAAGGTCAAGAGATGCCGACCCTTTCAGTGTAGAATTAACCCTTAACTCTTTACCAGACGACAAAATTTTAACCTTATCCAAATTGAAAGCATTTGCAGACGACAATTTTATTGTGACCCAAAATGGTGCAATCTTTCTTTGGTAGGTTAGAAAACATTGTGGGAAAAGGAGAAAATGCTGGTTACCAGCATTTTCTCCTTATCCCACAATGTTTTCAAAAGGCTTCTTTCCCAGGGTCGTTAAAAGGTGGCATTGTGCGGTGAAGGGTTAACCCTTAAAGCGCCTTTCACAGCTTTAGTTGTTTTGCGGGCAGTGTAGATCAAGATCAGACTGCACAAAATAGGAGTGTGATCTTTGATCTACACTGTCCGCTTAGTTTGAACGTTAAATACAAAGGCAACCATGAAACTGCAATTATTCTGGTCTTATTTTTTGACTGAATATGTTTGTTGTGTTTATTTATTTATTTAATTTTATATCACGTTCTGTGCAGTCTGATATTGATCTACACTGTCCGTAAAAGGTCCGCGAGTCGCACTTTGCAGTCTAAGGGTTAATGAAATAGACATCTTCACTCTGTGTAAAAGACCATGTTATAACTTTTTCAAACATGTTTTGACCAAATTATCTCAAAAACGTGAACTGTAGATTAAAGATCAGGATGCATATTCGTATCTTGGATAAGAATTGTCTTCCCTCCCATCCCCACAAAAAACAAGAGGGCCATGATGGCCCTGTATCGCTCCACTGGCTTATAAATATAAACCACGAAGAAAAGTCTTCACTATATAAGCCCTTATAAAACTTTGACCTCATGGCTACAGTCTGACTAAATGGGGAATATTGTATTAGAAGAATAACATGCCAAATGTGGGAGTTCTTGGCCTTATGGCTGGTAACAAGATGGTTTCTGAACTTTTCACTCCATAAACCCATGTAAAACTTGTGATCCCTGGTGCAGGGCCAAACTTGATCCTAGAGCTGTAACTTGGGCCCTCTTTGTAACTGTCCACTAAATAATGCTATAATTATATGCAAAATTTGGTAGCCTAAGCCTTATGGCTATGTACACCAAGATTTAAAAGTTTTCCCTATGTAAGCCTATGTAAATCTTGTGAACCCCCCCCCCCTCCAAGTATGAGGCCAAATTGACCCCAGGACTATACTTTGGGCACTTTTGGTAGACTCCAACTAGATCAAGCTAAATGCCAAATTTGGTAGCTCTAGGCCTTATGGTTTCAGACAAGAAGATATTTAAAGTTTTCTCTATATAAGCCTATGTATAAAACTTGTGACCCCTGGGAGCCAATTTTGACCCCAGGGCTATAATTTCAAGAAACATGATAGAGGTCTACTACATAAAGCTACATGCCAAATTTGGTAGCCCTATGCCTTATGGTTTCAGACAAGAAGATTTTTAAAGTTTTCTCTATATAAGCCTATGTAAAACTTGTGACCCCTGGGGAAGAGCCAATTTTGACCCCAGGGCTATAATTTCAAGAAACATGATAGAGGTCTACTACATAAAGCTGCATGCCAAATTTGGTAGCCCTATACCTTATGGTTTCAGACAAGAAGATTTTTAAAGTTTTCTCTATATAAGCCTATGTAAAACTTGTGACCCCTGGGGCAGAGCCAATTTTGACCCCAGGGCTATAATTTGAAGAAACTTGATAGAGGTCTACTATATAAAGCTACATGCCAAATTTGGTAGCCCTATGCCTTATGGTTTCAGACAAGAAGATTTTTAAAGATTTCCAATATTTTTCAGTTTTGTTGCCATGGCAACCAGAGTTTTTGAAGGAATCAAATTCTTTCAAGAAATTCTGAAGAGGACCATGTCAGGATCATTTCTGTGAAGTTTCGTGAAAATCGGATGGGTAGTTTCAGAGAAGAAGATGTTTGAAATAAAAGTTAACGCACGGACGGACGGACGGACGGACGGACGACCGGACGGACGGACGGACGCACGACGGACACCGGGCCATGACATAAGCCCGCTGGCCTTCGGCCAGTGGAGCTAAAAAGTAAAAAAAAAAACATTAAAGCTTTCATCCATCGCGAAAGAAGTCTTGTTTGATTGCATCAGTAGTGTTTTAAACCACTTTCAAAATTTGAAAAGTCATATCACGAGACCCTTAGGCTGCTAAGCGCGACACAGTCACCTCTTGCAAACAATGTAAATCAAGATCAGACTGCATGCTCTGTGCACAGAAAGTGCAGTCTGATCTTGGATCTACACTGTCCAATACGGTGATATTTTTTTCCTCGAAATAACTTTGAAATAGCAATATTTGATTTTTTACTGTCAAATAGCAATACATGTATTTGATGTTTCACCATCGGCTTTTAAACTTTTTTAGCAAGTCAAGGTTTAATCATGTCATCCCAATGAAGCATCAGTGTTAAAAAGTATGCATTCAAAAAGAAGATTGTGGTGCACGCTTAGTCTTCTACCAAACGGCAGAATATGAAACTATTCCATTTTGAAAGTATTTGCAGGCGATATATTAACTATGGCTCAAGTCATGTAATTTGTCTTTGTTCGGATGGAAAACATTGTGGGAAAAGGAGAAAATGCTGGTAACCAGCATTTTCTCCTTTTCCCACAATGTTTTCAAAAAGCTTTTTTTTTTGTCTTTCTCAAGATAATTTAAACTCGGAATTATATGGTAAAGGAACATTAATAAATGTACATCATTATTTCCAAAGCCAAACCGCAAGAATTGAAGTCTAGAAGGTGAAAAAGTCACTTAGCAGATCCGGAGTTTCTCTAATGGAAAACGACCACAGTTTTTAACCACAGTTCTTTGAAGCAAGCTGCTCACACAGTTTAAAATTCCTTTGTTTCATTTTATTGTTTTTTTTTTATGTCGAACGTAGCCCATTATAGTGCAAACAATTGTTACATAACTCCAACTAGTAAAAGTAACACAAATGAGAAAAAAAAAAATTAGAATATGACAAGGAAAATTGTTTTCTTTTTTTTTATTCTTTACCAAACGACAAAATTTCAGACTGACCCGAATTGAAAGTATTTGCAGACGACACATTAAACGTTACTGAAATGAAGTTTGTCTCTGAAAGGGTGGAAATCATTGTGGGAAAAGGAGAATATGCTGCTTACCGGCATATATACTTTTTCCCACAATGTTTTCGAAGGCATTCTTAATCGGGGTCATTTAAACCCGGGATTGTTTGGAAATGGGTTAAGTAACATCCACAACCTTCCGGGAACGAAGATTTCAAAGAGGGGCATAATGAATTGTGCATTGTACTTGTAGATCTCTGATGTTTGTTCAAAAGTATCGAATATTTTTCATATTATAATCTTTTCTGTTTTCACTTATTATTTAGAGAGATGAAACAACTAAAGTTCATACAGTATTAAGGAAGAGCGTAAGACACACTCAAAACATGCTTGCCTAAGACAGGTGCTTCCTTAGTGCAGGTACACTTCAATACATTTGCACTTCTTTAGTAACTCAGAGAACATGCATGCTTGCTTACTACATTTTGCTTGCTGGAAATAAGATGCCTTTAAGACTTGTTTTAATCTGGTTCCCGTTTTAATGTATGTGAAATACTGGCTATCAACCACATCCAAGATTTATTATATAAATACAAGCAAAACGTTGTAACAAAGAAGGATTTTTTCGGTCCAAACAAATTGCGTAATTTGGCACAATGTCTCTGAAAGTGGTTTGTTGGAAGACAAAATGTTTTATGAACATGGCAATATGAAAATGGAGGATTGCGAGGTTAACCATTTTGGTTTCGAAAAGCATGTAAGCTACTTCATTTGCTTTAGGGATACATTTAGCTTGCTTTTTAATGTCCGTAAATTTTGTCCGTGGTAACATGTTCGATGTTCTTTGGTTTTCTGGCAATAAAGTTAAAAAAAAAAGCTTATCACTTCCGCTCTGTTACCCTCCTTCATGGCATGCTGGGGATAACGTTAGGTGTATTTAAGGACAGTACAGACAGAGATCAGACAGCACAGTCTTGGATTTCACGGTCCTGTATATTTTAAGTCAAGGCGATCAGAAAAGTCACGAATGCAATATTTAGAGGGTTTTTATCCCATTAATTACCATTGATTGAAATTAGTTTTTGCACTTTCAAGTACTAAGAGTCTCCAGGTTTAACTCTTAACCGCACAGTACCGAGTTTTAACGACCCTGAGGAAGACGGCTTTTAAAAACACCGTGGGAAAAGGAGAAAATGCTGGTTACCAGCATTTTCTCCTTTTCCCACGATGTTTTCTTCCCTTCAAGAAACAAATCTCAAATTTTAAGTTATTTTTACTTTGTCGTCAGCAAGTATTTTCTACTTGGACAAGTTAAGGAAGATGGGTTTTGAAAACATCGTGGGAAAAGGGGAAGATGGGTTTTGAAAACATCGTGGGAAAAGGAGAAAATGCTGGTTACCAGCATTTTCTCCTATTCCCGCCATGTTTTCTTCCGTTCAAAAAACAAACTCAAATTTTGAGTTTTTTTACTTTGTCGTCAGCAAGCATTTTCTACTTGGACAACTTAAGGAAGATGGGTTTTCAAAACATCGTGGGAAAAGGAGAAAATGCTGGTTACCAACATTTTCTCCTTTTCCCACGATGTTTTCTTCCCTTCAAAAAAAAAAAATCTCAAATTCTGAGTTATTTTTACTTTGTCGTCAGCGAGTATTTTCAACTTGGACAAGTCAATAATTTTTTCATCTAGTGAAAAAAAAAGCTAGGATGTGCTGAACTGTGTATGGACAAATATAAGAAATAATGGTGTGGCCAGGAAAACATTCTGAGGTTTTGCATCAAATGCGTTTTTGTCATACTATGGTAGCAGTTTGAGGTCTCGCGTTCATTTAGATTCATGCATGAATAAAATATGCAAATACAGTTACGTCCCTTGTGTGCATTTTCAAAGTAGAATTTACTTTAGAATGCAATCGAGTTATTAATATTGATGAGTACTGCTTGTTTAGCTTCACCGAAAGACATGTTCTAAATGTTCCCGGTGTCCTATCAGAACGTTTCTATGGTGACGCCTTATTACTGTTTCATTCGTTCTCCCTACACAACTTTAACTTTCCCATATTATCACTTTAACAAAAGACGAAATTTTACAACTGTCTAAAGTCAAAGTATTGCAGACGAAGTATTCAGTGTGGCTCAAATGATGGAAGGACTGCGACAGGATTCATTCCTCTTCCACTACTGATCATTGTTTCGAAAATAATTTGTGGGAAAGCAGCCATTGGCTTGGGACGACCACTGTGTAATGCACTGGTAACAGAAACTCCAAGAAAGCATAGATAGGTGTTCTGGTCGCCGCGATGTAACTGAAATAATGTTTAAAACGGCGTTGAACACCATGCAATCAATCAATCAATCAATCAATCAATCAATCGATCAATCAATCGATGGATGGATGGATCGATCGATCGATGCAAAAGCTGTGTATATTGCAATTCAATGTCGTTTTTTACAAGACATTTTGGCAGAGAAGCGAACAGTATACAACAAGATCAGACTGCACGTTCTGTGCAGTCTGATCTTGATGTATACTCTTCGCAGCAGCAACTTAATCAATGTTCAGCGCCTCAAGAGGTAACCCTTAGGCTGATAACAGAACGTGCAGTCTGATCTTGGATGCACACTGTCCGATATGGAGATAGTTTCCCCCAAAATAACTTTGAAATAGCTTTTGGGTTTATACAATTGGCTCGAGAGTTTCACTGAACTTATTTCGCAGGTTAAGGGTTAACAAAGTCGAAATAATGTCTAACGGTGAGAGAAGAATGAAAATTATCGCATGGACTTTCATCATTCCCAAAGAACGTTGTTTTCTTTTCGAAAAAGGATCCGAATCCGCAACTCCCGAACTACCATCACTGCCCCTTACCACCGAGATATTCGGGCTCGACGGCACAAATCTGATAAAATTCTTCACCAGGGTTACTAACACCTTCTTTGTCCGCCTGCTATATACTGACCACCCAACCAAGCATTAACGACAATCGTGCAGTGAAAACAGTAGTTGTTTGTGAATGAACACCATCTATGGAACCCCAAATAAAGCATTACGCGAAACCTACTGACTATTTTACGGTAGTATTATGTCCGTGACCCAAATGAAGCATTTAAAGAAACCCAATTCATTGCCGAAGGTAATGAGTTAAATAATGTGCTCCTAGGTCACCGAGGACGAGAAAAACCCACTATACAAGTATATTAAACAATCAGTTAAGCAGTACTGAGCAATGTACAGCAGTGTTATACCGTAATTGTAAAGGAAGAACGTTGGCCACGTATAAAGAACCTGCATACTCGGTAACCTAAATGTGAACCGTATATTGATCACGCATGTACGCGGCCAAGTGAATTTCTTCTACGTAACCGCGAAGGAGAAAGGTTTGAGCAATGCTCTGGCTAAAAGATGCTTAATGCATACCCGTGATACATTATACCAAGCAAGTCATCACATTTTCATGGATCCATAAAAAAAAAAAAAACCTGTTTTGTGTAACAACTAACCAAATCCTGAGGTAGAATGGTTCTTGAACATGCAGAAAATTTGCAAACAGCAAAAGGTTTCGCGACCCATGTCAGCCTGCACGGACTATGCATGATTGGTGCTCTGGCAAAAGGGGGCTTAATGCATCGCAATAATAAATTATACCAAGCAAGTCATCACGTAATTAGGGATCCATGTAATCTATTTATTTAACGATTGACTGAATCTGGAGGAAGAGTGGTCGTTGGAGATGCAGAAAATTTACAGATAGCAAAAAGTTTCGACCCATGTCAGCCTGCGCGGATTGCGCAGGCTGACATGGGTTGATACTTTTTGCAGATGCGCTAAGCGCCCTTTTGACAGAGCATGGCACATTTACTTTATCGTCTTGCCATATACTGGACAGCCAGTCAAGCAGTATTTACTATTTTACAATGATGATATGATACTTGTAAAAACACTTTGTTGTCTGTAAAGATACACCCTCCTCGGTGACCCAAATGAAGCGTGTCATGACAATTCCATTGTAATTAATCAGGAATATGCCGAGCCCCCGTAGCTCAGTCGGTAGCGTACAGGACTTGAGAACAGGAGGTCGCTGGTTCGATCCCCGGCTCGGCCAATTTCTTTCCGAGGATCGATGATAGTCATTGCGACAGGATTCATTCCTCTTTCACCGCTGACCATTGTTTCGACGATGGCTATATGGGAAAGCAGCCAGTGGCTTGGAAAGAATATTGTGCGTAGTACTGGTACTAGTACAAGAAACTCCAGGAAAACATGGATAGGTGCACTGGCCGGAGCGATATAACTGAAATAATGTTGAAAACGGCGTTAAACACCATACAATCAATCAATCAATCAATCAATCAATCAGGTATATAGTGAGACATATGAACTTCCCTAACGTTACCGAGAAGGTGAATCACGATGTCCACCTGCTATATATCGGGTACCCAGTAAAATTGTTACGATTTTATACCCGTAAACACACCTTGTTTTCTGCAAAGAGACGCAAGTCTCGATAACCCATACGAAGCATTTGTGACACTCCATTTAGCATGAATGTAGTGAGACATAATGCAGACAACCTGGGTAACCGAGGGGAAATAAACACTAACTTGGTCCACCTGCTATATATCGGGTACCCAGTAAAAATTGTCACATACGTTATACCCGTAAACACACCTTGTTTTCTGCAAAGAGACGCAAGTCTCGATAACCCATACGAAGCATTTGTGACACTCCATTTAGCATGAATGTAGTGAGACATAATGCAGACAACCTGGGTAACCGAGGGGAAATAAACACTAACTAGGTCCTCCTGCTATACATCGGAGACTCGGCCATGCGTTTACTCTTTACCAAACGGCAAAATTTTGGACTTCTCCATCTTGAAAGCATTTGCAGACGACAAAATAAATGTGACTCAAACATTGAAATTTGTTTAAAGAAGGGCAGTAAACATTGTGGGAAAAGGAGAAAATGTTAGTTACCAGCATTTTATCCTCTTGCCCCCAATAAGGTTTTTGTATTAAGAAGGGCAGCAAACATGGTGGGAAAAGGAGAAAATGTTAGTTACCAGCATTTTCTCCTTTTGCCCCCGATAACGTTTTCAAAAGGCTCTTTCCTCAGGGTTGTTAAAACTCGGGACTGTGTGGTAAAGGGTTAAAGTGACTCCGGGTTACCGAGAAAAAAAAACAACACTTACTTTGCCCTCCTGCTATATATCGGATACCAAGCCAAGCGTTGATGATCATTGTACAGTGATGATATACATGTAAAAATGTTAGTTGTCTGTCTTTCTTTCGTAGAATGAAGAACACCTGCAAATAGTGACAAAAACATAAAACAAGATAGATATGAGTCATGCTCTGCGAAAAGGGGGCTTAATACATCTGAAAAAAGTATCGGCCCATGTCAGCCTGCGCAGTCCGCGCAGGCTGACATGGGTCGATACTTTTTGCTAGTGAACTTTCTGCATTCTACTTCCAGACCTGGTCGACTGTCAGGCAAATGGATTTTATGGACCCATACTTATGTAATGACTTGCTTGGTATAATGCGTCATGGAAATGCATTAAGCCCCCTTTTGTCAGAGCATGGCTCATATCATACATCACTACATGGTTTTGTTTGTTCGTCGTTTGATGCCGTTTTCAATAGAGTTTCTGACATATTAAGGCGGTCCGAAACCAAATGCTTTAGCCAATCAGAAGTTGCGTTACTTTCTAAATCTAGAATGAATTCGAGAATGAAAATCAAGAACGGTTTGTGAATACAGACTCTGGGGTTTACTAACTTAATCTATAAGAATAAAAGAGCACTGTTCCCGGTCTCTGTGAGAAGCAGGACCGCTGGCGTACAGCGGTAGCCTCGCATGTCGGAGGTTCCGGGTTCGAATCCCATGATGAGCAAGGTCGACCGTTGAAATTACCCAGGTCATGGCGCAAGCATTTAATCGGTTTCTAGACAGCAATTATTGATTTAAATGGTAGATCTCGTTTCAAAATCCATGCAACTCAACCACGCTCTTTTCTAACTACTGGCTGCTTTCACATATAAACATTTGAAGTGATGTCTGGCAGTAAGCAAGGATCATGTGGCTTTCACCAATTCTCGGAAAGATCTTTTGGCCTAGCGTGGATTAACACAGAAGTGCCAAGGCTAAAAATTTTGACGGATATCAGCAGAAATACATGTACAAATGCCGTTTTATTTACCGTATCTAATATTTCGATGATTTTGGAGAAAAAGAACCACCATATAGCGCGTGCCATCTGTAACATAACAAAAACATAATAGTCATAACAGTGCATGAAAAAACCCATTCTTAAAAACTTGGCAAAAAGTATAACAATTTTAAGGTTACCAAATCTGCGTTCATCAACTTCAGAAAAAAATGCTAATTACATGGACTTTGAAAACATTTGAAAAATGAATATAATCGACATTAGCAAGGCTTCAGTGCGTTGATTTGTGAAAAGATGTGGTGAAAAGTGAAATTGCTTCTTAACCCTTTCCCAAACGACAAATTTTGGACTGGTCCAAATTGAAAGAGTTTGCAGACGACAATTCTAAATTTGATGAAAATGGCAGAAAGGTCTCAAAAAGGGTAGAAAACACTGGGGGAAAAGGAGAAATTGCTCGTTACGAGCAATTTCTCCTTTTCCCACAGTGTTTTCAAAAGACTTGTACTGCAGACACGTGAAAACCAGGGCTTGTTTGGGAAAGGGTTAACAGCATCTTCACTGTTTGTCAAATGGTCTGAAAGAAGGTCTGCTGCCAAAGCTACTTCAAATTGTTTGTAAGTACAGATGTTCCGAATGAACGATTTTTTGCCTCTCCACTACGGTAAATCTAGTTATTCTTTTTTGTTTTTATTTGTATTGGAGTTTAACGCCGTTTTAAAAGCTTAGGTCATATCACGGCGGTCAGTGCACCTACGCATGTGTATCCTGGCTTTCTCACACCAGTACTGACAACTTTCTTCTTCAGCCACTGACTACTTTTCTCACATGCGTTAGAGGTGAGAGGCGAAAAATTGCCGAAAAGGAAATTTGCTGCAACCGGGTATTCAAGCCCGCAACCGTAGGTCACGAGTCAGATACGCTAACCAGTGAGTACCCAGCTGGGCTATTTAATCTTTGCATTCAAGGGTTTATTTAAACGGTTCACAGCTCTCTATAGTTTTACATTGCCGAGCCCCCGTAGCTCAGTCGGTAGCGTACAGGACTTGAGAACAGGAGGTCGCTGGTTCGATCCCCGTCTCGACCAATTTCTTTCCGAGGACTGATGATAGTCTTTTCGACAGGATTCATTCCTCTCTCACCGCTGACCATTGTTTCGACGATGGTTATGTGGGAAAGCAGGCAGTGGCTTCGAAAGAATACTGTGCGCAGTACTGGTAAAACAAAACTCCAGGAAAGCAAGGATAGGTGCACTGGCCGCCGCGATATAACTGAAATAATGTTGAAAACGGCGTTAAACACCATACAATCAATCAATCAATCAATAGTTTTACAATACATAATTATTATTGAAACAGAGAATGTGTAATGCCACTATACGAACAAACTACCTTTTCTGGCAGGACAGCTCTTGGCAAAACAAGTAACTGCATTAATTTTTTTTTATCACAACGTTTTCACGTGTGTTCCATATGCTACACCGAAATTCATGCAAGCTTTCTTAGCTCTTTACAACACGACAAAGTGTTACACTTGTCCCAATTGAACGCGCTTGCAGACGACAATTTAAATGTGGCTCAAATGATGGAATTTGTCTTTGATTAGGGAGAAAACCTTGTGGGAAAAGGAGAAAATGCTGGTTACCAGCATTTTCTCCTTTTCCGACAATGTTTTCAAAAGTCATCTTTCTCAGGGTCATTAAAACTAGAGATTGTGTGATAGAGGGTTAAACGGGTGTTTTCAAAGTCTCATCAATTTATTGTTCATATAATAGGTCTGAAAAGGTGGATGAAAATTAACTCTAAACCAAATAAAAAGAAATGCTGAGTTTTAGCGACCCAAATGAGGAAGTTTTTTGAAAACGTGGTGGGAAAAGGAGAAAATGCTGGTATTCAGCATTTTCTCCTTCACCCACATTGTTTTCTACCATTCCCAATACAAATACTATAATTTGAGCCAAATTTAATTTGTCGTCTGCAAACGCTTTCAATTTGGATGAGTATAAAATTTTGTCGTTTGGTAAAGAGTTTAGAATAAATTAAAGTGACTGGCATACCCGCATTGGCAGTGGTTTGGTTGAAAAATCTATCGGCTGACATTGCAGACTATAGTTGGAAAGCACTGCCGACATCAAAATCTAGAAAAAAAAAAAGACGGGTGCAAGGATCCTTATTTGAAATTGTAAAATTTACCCAATGTTATAGAGTGATAGACTGATACTCACTTGAAAGAAAGCATCGCAATACAACATGCACTGAATTATATAGCGACTAGAAATGAACCGGTCGATCGGGTTTGTTATTAGGCATAATTAGGCCGAAATTACACGTCCTACCCCGACCGCAACCCGTTTCACGATTTTGTTAGGACGGGGTATGACGTTCTAAGAACTAGTTTGGTGTGACGGAGGCTTTATAAGCGATATATCGCAACAGGCCATATCGTTACATGTGGAGCTGACTGTATTCTGAAATAAGAATGAGTATTACTGTTCGCACAGTGTAGCGCAAAAGTCTGTAAAACTGTCCTTACAAATTACCATCAATGCCACAAAATGGAGCACACATTGACTTGCATAATACCTGCACACACGTATTTTAACATAATGTAAATATAAGCGGTGCTCTGGGAAAAAGGGGGTTTAATGCATCTCCGTGATACATTATACCAGGCGTCACACCATTATGGGTCCATAAAATCCACTTTGTGTAACAACCGACTGAGTCCTGAGTTAGAATGGTCCTTTGACAGGCAGAAATTTTACCAATTGCAAAAGGTTTCGACCCATGTCAGCCTGCGCGGACTGCGCAGGCTGACATGGGTCGATACTTTTTGCAGATACAGTCAAACCCCTTTTCACAAAGTATGGCTAATACATATATTGCATGGCTACAACCTTGTCAGCTTTGCGCGAAAGACATTTTGTTCTGTTCTGTTCAAATTCCAATCATATTACATGTACTTCGAACAAGAGGGCCATGATGGCCCTGTATCGCTCCACTGGCTTATAAATATAATCCATATAGAGAAGTCTTCACTATATAAGCCCTTATAAAACTTTGACCCCCCAGGGCTACAGTCAGACTAAATAGGGAGTGTATTACAAGAATAACATGCCAAATTTGGGAGTTCTTGGCCTTATGACTAGTAACATAACGGTTTCTGAAGTTTTCACTCCATAAACCCATGTAAAACTTGTGACCCCTGGTGCAGGGCCAAACTTGATCCTAGGGCTGTAACCTGGGCCCTCTTTGTAGTTGTCCACTAGATAATGCTATAATTATGCAAAATTTGGTAGCCCTAAGCCTTATGGCTATGTACACCAAGATTTAAAAGTTTTCCCTATATAAGCCCATGTAAATCTTGAACCCCCCCCCCCAGCATGAGGCCAAATTGACCCCAGGACTGTAATTTGGACACTTTTGGTAGACCCCCACTAGACTAAGCTAAATGCAAAATTTGGTAGCTCTAGGCCTTATGGCTAGGTACAGGAAGATTTTTAAAGTTTTTTTTATATAAGCCTATGTAAAACTTATGACCCCTGGGGCAGAACCAATTTTGACCCCAGGGCTATAATTTGAAGAAACATGATAGAGGTCTACTACATAAAACTACATGCCAAATTTGGTAGCCCTATGCCTTATGGTTTCAGACAAGACGATTTTTAAAGATTTCCAATATTTTTCAGTTTTGTTGCCATGGCAACCAGAGTTCTTGAAGGAATCAAATTCTTTCAACAAGAATTCTGAAGAGGACCATGGCAAGATCATTTCTGTGAAGTTTCATGAAAATTGTATGGGTAGTTTCAGAGAAGAAGATGTTTGAAATAAAAGTTAACGCACGGACGGACGGACGGACGCACGACGGACACCGGGCCATGACATAAGCCCGCTGGCCTTCGGCCAGTAGAGCTAAAAATGATACATAGAGTAAATCTCGATACTTCGACCACGAGTTTCAGGCTTTGATCAGTGTGTGCGAGTTATCACTAGTTTCAAAAAATGCGTCCAACCTTTAGATTGCAAAATTCGTGAAATGGACCTTTTCAGCTGGGGAAAAAATGGCTACTTCAACATTGCTCTAATCAGAATAATTATGTAACAAAGTAACGAAGACTGTAGACCCAAGAACAGTTGAAACGAAGAGGAAATGTAAACTTCAAACTAGTATCACAAGCTGGTATCAATCATCGTAAATGTTAAAGCCACAGTATCGGCCAAATGTAAACAATACCGCAGTTAAAATGCATTTAACTCTTTACCAAACGACAAAATTTTAGACCAGTCCAGATTGAGAGCTTTTGCAGACGACAAAATAAATGTGATTCTAAAATCGAAATTTGTCTTGGGAAGAGTAGAAAACATTGTGGTAAAAGGAGAAAATGCTGGTTACCAGCATTTTCTCTTTTTCCCCACAATATTTTCAAAAGGCCTATTCCTCAGGGTCATTAAAAGTCGGGATTGTGTTGTAAAGAGTTCAATATAAATCATACCATTTAAAGGAATGGAAATTATTGTGTGAGAGTGACAATCTGTTGTTGCTCGATCGGTCCAAGTGTTAGTCGGTGGCATAAAAATGGATTTCAAAACTAAGTTAAAAGTTGTCAGGTCGCTATATCTCTTGTTTGCTTTTTTACCAGATTTTAAAATTCATTTTCCTACAAACAATTAACACTTGAGCCGACCGCATAATAACAGATTGTCATCTTCACGATATTTTCCATACTTATAAAATGTACGATTTAAATTTATATACATTTCAACACCCAGATTGTTTACTTTTGGCCGTTATTGGGCCTTTAACTTACCTCATAAAACATATAAGCCGACATAGCAACCAGACCTAGGTTATAGACTATAATGAAATATTTTAAGTCCAATGGTTCCTTCTTAAACATGAGCCGGGGACCATATCTCACAGCGAGCAGGTAAACCGCAAAGATGGCTGCCACAGGCCAAGGAGATGAAACCAGTGGCCATTCTTTTGTTCTTGGATCTAAGAAAAAAAAAAATACCGTTAACCCTTTACCACACAATCCCGACTTTTAACGTCCCTGAAAAAAAAAAAAAAAATCTTTTGAAAACATTGTGGGAAAAGGAGAAAATGCTGGTAAACAGCATTTTCTCCTTTTCCCACAATGTTTTCTACCCCATCAAAGACAAATTCCATTATATGACCCACATTTAAATTGTCGTCTGCTAATGCTTTCAATTTGGACCAGTCTGAAATTTTGTCGTTTGGTAAAGAGTTATTCCATGTACGAGATCAAAGTCTTGGTCCCAGTCTGATCATTTTTTTCCAGCGTACCTGAATACGCTTACCTTTGACATACTTCTTAGTACTGATATATTAGAATGAATAAATAGTAATTTGTTATTGGTCAAAAAAGAAGACTTGTTTATGCTGCGGGCCCTTGCAGGCCTATTTTCGGTAACGTTTCCGCCGTCTGTCTTTTTTAAAAAAGCCATGTCAAGTTCCTTTTAGATTTCAAATTATGGAACAGATTTATATTTGATTGCTACACAACTAAATTAGACCGTGCAGTAGGAGACCGCGATAAACTGTCCTTAAGAAATGATTAGCGCCTGATACCCAGGCTAGTAGATATAATACATAGGGAAAGAAAAAATAAACATTTAGGTTCCTACAAAAAAAAAAAAGAATATGACAAATGCAACATTTAGTCATACAGCAATGAAACATATTTCAGCCATGCTCCGTAAAAAAGGGCTTTAATGCATCTGCAAAAAGTAGCGATCCAGGTCAGCCTACGCAGGCTGACCTGGGTCGAAACTCTTTGCTACTGGTCAATTTCCTGCATGTCCAATTACCAGTCTTCTTCACAATTCAGTCGAATATTAGATTAAATGGATTTCAAGGGTCCATAATTATGTGCATCAAGGAGAGGCATTAAACACCCTTTTGTCGGCTCACTGAATAAAATTATAGGTATAAATTGAGGAATCTTTGGAATAACTCTGGTTTACTTCAAACCCTCCGGAAAATAATTTTCGGAAAAGGAATTTGTAAGCGTCATTGCAAAATATGCCGAATAATCTGATTGAAACAAGTTTCATTACCCCTTAAGCACATAATGTCGTGTTTATCGACCCTGAAGAAGAAGAAGAAGAAAACACTGTGGGAAAAGGAGAAAATGCTATTAATGCTAAAGTGCTTAGCCTAGAGACACTCCCATATGATCTACGTGGTCATTGGGAATCAAACAAAAAACCTCTTGATAACGAAACGAACACTTTACCGACTGGCCCATGCAAAATGCATGTTACGATCACAAGTATGCATGAATAGATCTACATGTTCTTACCTGCTACATCGTCGGCCCACTGGACGAAAGCTTGAATCTTTTCCAACACCATTTTTCGTGCATTCGGTTTCGTCGGACGCTGTTAATTACTGCGACCTACCGCCAGATAACAAATCAAATAATAATAACGTTTATTGAGCTTATCGTCTTGGATCTGACATACCTATATGGCGTGCAGCACACGAAAAAGGGCCTTCGGACAATTGCGGAACGGTCTGTCGTCCCAGATCAGTCTGTGCAATCTGTGACTAATCCGAGACGACACTTCCCGTTTTTGTGCGATTTTCTGTTTCACGAAAGTCTACTGTAGGAAAAAATCTTATGTAGTCTTAGAGTGCCGACTCGGATTAGCCTGAGCGGACTGCGCTAATCCTAGACGACACTCTACGCAAGTGTTCGAAGGTCTCATTTCTCATGTTGCGGGCCATATTTTCTCTCGCAAAACAACCCAGACCTAAGAATGGCTCTTTTATCCCTTTTTAACCCTTATCGTGCTAAATAAAAGAAATGAAACTTTCAAGCCGCCTGTAAAATATACCTACCATGAACAATTTTCATATTTCAAAGGTATTTATCGGAGGAGAGATATCTCCTTATCGGACAGTGTGGATCCAAGATCAGACTGCACGTTCTGTGCAGTCTGATCTTGATCTACGCTGTCCGCAAAAGGTCATTGAGTCGCGCTTAGCAGCCCAAGGGTCAACTCTATACCAAACGTCTGATTCCAAACTGGTCCATATTGAAAGCATCTGGAGACGAAGAATTAAATGCATCTAGAATGATAAAATTTGGGAAAAGTGTTCAGTTGACAAAATTATAATTGAATCATATATGATCCATCTTTACACCCGCGGCATATTTAACCCCCTTTTTGCATGTATATCAGAACTGTCCAGACGACAAACTTGGGAATAAAGTCACATGCCTACCTAGTACTACGATCGCGTAAATAATTTAGATCTATCCCTAATGTTTGTAAAACTTGTCGCCTAGATCTATTTTGTTCTCGCACTTCAGGGACAGCTGACTAAGTTTTAGAACATGCATTATCAATAGAATGTTTTCTATCCTTTTTTTTTTTCATTTAGATATTAACATTTTCAGGCATAGATCTAAAGAAAAATCGTCTGCAGGTAAAAATCATCCGAGGTAAAATGTACCATTACACCGAAGCTTCATTCTAATTTATGACGCTAACTAAAAGCGACGAAGTCGAAGGTGAAATAAATCCATAATAACAAGGTAACACGCTTGAAATTAGATTCGAAGTAAAGAGGCAACACTCAAAATCAATACAATTAATTTACATAAGATCTGAAGAAACGGTTCTGAGAGAAATGAAGCGGTTACGTACCCACCCATGAAGCCTAACACCTCGATGTCAACACCATCCATATAAGAGAGAGAAAGGCTGATAAAAACTATCCTAAGGGATGCAACTTGTAGTTTTGATATAAATTTTATCTAGTACAGTTATTTCCCATGTGATACTCCTAAAAGTTAATATTATCTGAATTGAAACTTTTCACATGCGTGCAGCAGACGACATTTAAAACGTCAATGTAAAAAAGGGAAAAATCGTGAATTATGCTTCCAAAACCCTTTCCCAAACGACATTTTTTTTTGACATGTCTAATTTGAAAGCATATGGCTTAAGATCTGGCTTAAATGTTGAAATGTGTCTCTGGAAAGGTAGGAAACATACTGTGAGCTTAGGAGAAAAATGCTGGTTACCTGTATTTTCTTCCTTTTCGGCAGAAAATTCAAAAGCCTTCCCTGTCAAGGTCGTTGGAACTTGAGATTGTGTGTAAAATGGCTAAGGTTTTATGCATTTGTAGATGTGAGTAAAAAAAGCTGTACATTTTGGCATAGATTGAAAGAGAATTTGCTCATTATAGACAATTTTTCATTATGACCTGTTTAGCAGGTGTCAAAAGTTTTGACTTGTCTGTATTGAAATTGTGTGTTTTTTTTTTTATGTAATGCTTGTAATCTTCACTTACGGAGAAAATAAAAAAATAAATAATAAAATAAGGGTATTGAATGTGGCTGTTACAAAAGGTGGGATTTATCCTTGAATGGTAAAAAACATCAGGAAAAGGTTACCAGCATTTTCTTCCTTTTCCGAGACTGTTTTAACTCTTTGTGGCACAATCCCAAGTTTTAACGACCCAGAGTAAGAAGCCTTTTGAAAACATTGTGGGAAAAGGAGAAAATGCTGGTAACCAGCATTTTCTTCTTTTCCCACAGTTTTTTCTGCCCATACCAAAACAAGTTTTAAGTTTTCATTCGCATTTATTTTGTCGCCTGCAAACACTTTCAATTTGGACCAGTGTAAAATTTCGTTGTGTGCTAAAGAGTTAAAGAGCTTAAATTTCTTCATCAAAGTTGTTAAAACATGTGATTGTTTTGTCAAGAGTTAACCCTTTACCAAATGACAAAATTTTAGACTCGTCCAAATTGAAAGCATTTGCAGACGACAAAATTAATGTGACTCAAAAACTGAAATTTGTCTTGGGAAAGGTAGAAAACGTGGGAAAAGGAGAAAATGCTGGTTACCAGTATTTTCTCCGTTTCCCACAATGTTTTCAAAAGGCTTCTTTCTCAGGGTCGTGAAAAGACAGGATTGTGTGGTAAAGGGTTAAAGATGCACTTCGACCAACAACTCTTTGCACATAAGGCTCAATACAGGAAGGAGGATAATTAAAACTGTATTAACTCTTTACCAAACAACAAAATTTTAAAAAATTGAAAGGATTTGTAGATGAGAAAATAAATGTGACTCAAAAATTGAAATATGTCTTGGGAAGGTTAGAAAACATCGTGGGAAAAGGGGAAAATGCTGGTTACCAGCATTTTCTGCTTTTCCCACAATGTTTTCAAAAGGCTTTTTCTTTAGGGTCATTAAAACCCGTGATTGTGTGGTAAAGGGCTAACTTGTTAATATGGAAAAATCCCTATTATACGTACATGGCAGTCTGTATCAGAACAACAAACCATAATCTTAACTTTTGCCATGTTCAGAGCACAATTAAGATAAGAGGGAGTGATGGTATTCTAAATCCATTATTTCTGTCCAAACCCTATGTTGTGGGTGCTCATTAGAATCGGCTCGACATAGGGTTTAGTTGAGAATAACTGATATTTTCAATATTGAAATCAAAATCACTCCTTCTATCTGGAACTTTGCATGTTTATTGAAATAAGAAAACAAGGAATAGGTTGGATGGTATATAGCTTCCTGAAAAGAAAGTCTCGAGAACATGTTTGTCTCATTGCCTAAACATCAGGCTTCCATGGGAATACAAGGTGACAACTTGACGGTATACAAGAGCATAGCCTGTGGAGTCCGTGGGTCGTGAGGTAGAGTGTTGGCTTGTAATCATATGGTCCTGAGTCTGATACCCGGGAGCGGGTATCAACTTCTGAACTGTTCATTGGCCCACTTATTGGGTGTGAGTACTGCTGTAGTTTCCAGGAAGCAGAATCGAGAGAGATTAGTATAAGTTGCCAGAATATGTTTCTCAATCAATGTAAAATAAACATGTTTAAACTAAGAGCATAGCCAGACTACTTAGCTCTTTACCAAACAATCCTGACTTTTAACGAACCTTAGGAAGAAGCCTTTTGAAAACATTGCAGGAAAAGGAGAAAATGCTGGTAACCGTTTCCCAAAATGTTTTCTACCCTATCAATGACAAATTTCATCATTTGAGTCGCATTTAAGTTGTCATCTGCAAATTCTTTGTAAAGTTCCAATTTGGACCAGTCTAAATTTATGTTGTTTGTTAAAAGATTAAATTATTACTTGTCTGATCCAAAGTAACCAAATCTTAAAAATCATTACATGTTTGATAAAAAGTATCATTTTGTGAGAAAAAGCAGCCTAAAAAATGCTCATTCTCTGTTCTTGCAATGTTTCATATTGTTTGTAAAAGATGGTCACTAAGCCTTTTATAAAGGTTGCTCTGTTTTCCAGGAAGGTAGATCTAATAATGTTAAAAATAATCTATGTAAAAAAATTAGGCAAATGGTGCTATACAAAAAAGCGCTTGTCATCTTAGTTTTAAAGATCGCACTGATAATCCAATCCATACAAGACAGACTGGTTCTTGACTGATAGCTGTCACTGTTGACAAAAAAAAAACAAGACAGCTTGTATGAACAAACATTACAATTTCCACAATATGCAAACATTGCAGTCTAGAAATTGATTTAACAACCAGCATTTTCTCCAAGTATCTGACAGTGTTTTCAGTCTCTTGCATCGAAAGACTGTCATTTAACTCTTTACCAAATGACAAACTTTTAGACTGGTCCAAATTGAGAGCATTTGCAGACGACAAAATAAATGTGAATGAAAAATTGAAATCTGTTTTGGGAAGGGTAGAAAATGTGGGAAAAGGAGAAAATGCTGGTTACCAGCATTTTCTTTTCTCACAAGGTTTTCAGAAGGCTTCTTTCACAGGGTCTTTAAAAGTTGGGATTGTGTGGTAAAGAGTTAACCCTTTACTACCAATCCTGATTTTTGATGACCCTGAAGAAGAAAGCCTTTGAAAACATTGTGGGAAAAGGAGAAAATGTTGGTGACCAGCATTTTCTCCTTTTCCCAAATGTTTTCTATTTTTTCAAAGACAAATCCAATCCTTTGAACCTTATTCAATATTTGACCTGCAAATTCTGAACCATATTCAACTTTTGGTCTGCAGATACTTTGAATATGGACATGCCTGTAATTGTGGCATTTGTCGAAGACAATGCCACTATGAGTTCCATACGGCATTTTGAAAATCATGTATCGTAGTTTGTGCAAAACCGAAGGAATTAAACCCAAATAAAGTCACTTTTTCTGAGACAAGTGTTTTGATTTCACTCGGATATGAAATTGAAAAAGGCGTACTACAATAAATTGGATTAGGCCATCGATCATGGAAATACTTCCTTTTTATCGAAAATAGCTTGATCCACAATGGCCTTCTTTAGTGGCATAATGATACACACATACCATGCTTGTTCGTCCCAAAACCAGTTCATTCCTGGGCTTATTCGTTTTAGGGGCTTGCTCGCCTGGACTTGTTCATCCCAAAAGATTGCACCCTTCTCTATTGGATGTTGCACGTCTATATAGTAGGTTGACTTTCAAGCGAATATTTTAAAACTATTTCTGTTGTTTATTTTTCAGTTTATTAATTCCACACAATGGCTTCTTTGACAAATGCCACACCAGTGTTTTCAACGCTTTGATTTTGTAATATGGTAAAGAGTTAAATGCAGGATTATGTTTTAAATGGTTAAAGGCCCAGTAGTGGCCTAAAACACAATGCAGGTGTTAAAAGGCATTTAAATTTAAATCATTACCATTTAAAAGTATGGAAAATATTTTGAAGATGACAGTCTGTTATTGTGTAGTCGGCCCAAGTTTGAATCCTTGGCAGAAAAATGAATTTTAAAATCAGGTAAAAAGTAAACAAAATTTAGAGCAACCTGACAACTTTTAACCTAGTTTTAAATTAATTTCTCTGCCAGCAACTAACACTTGGATCAACCGTACAATAACAAATTGTCATCTTCACAATAATTTCCATACTTTAAAATGCTATGATTTAAATTTAAATGCATTTTAACATTAGCTTTGTTTAGTTTTGGCAGCTACTGTTACTTCTATTCAAGGTCTAGAGTGATCACTCTTGCTATACTTAGAAATTAGGTACAGGTGTAATGTGTAAATAGCATAAGAATATAGATGAACTGTGGTCCATAGGTTCCCTTTCTCATGTGACATCGCAACTATTATGATATCAAGCTTATCACACAAGGCTAATAGATAGAGCATTGTTGGTGATAAATCGGTTATTATACATGAACAATGATGCAGCGCATAGTCTAAAGATAATGACTACATTTCAGTCTGGCTAATAAAATTTTAACAATGATTTGAAAAAAAAAAACTTGATGCTTATTAGTTATATTTCAATCTCATCCAATCATGGATTTTATATCTGTTTTCTTTAAGCTTGTAAGTATACAAAAATTCTGGGTTGATGATTCATGATATGGGAAAATTAAACCTTTACCACACAATGAAATTTCAGACTTGTCTGAATTGAAAGCATTTGCAGACTACTAAATAAATGTGACTCAAAAACTGAAATTTATGTTGGAAAGCATAGAAAACATTGTGGGAAAAGGAGAAAATGCTGGTTATCAGCATTTTCTCCTTTTTTCACAATGTTTTCAAAAGGCTTTTTGTTCAGGGTCGTTAAAACCCGTGATTGTGTGGTAACGAGTTAATCATGGTTTCGGTGTTTTTATGTGAACCATTTACCAAGCAGTCTTGTGTTTCTTAAAACCCTGAGGAAGTTTCCTTCAAAGACTAATGTCATCATTTTAGCTAAATTATTAATAAAAATATGTCATCTAAAAATGCTTAAGCAATTCAGACAAGTCTAAAGTGTTTTTGTCTATTAGAGTGAATACATTATCAGAAACAAAATTTTAGACTAGTCCAGATTGAAAGCATTTGCAGACTAGAAAATAAATGTGACTGAAAGATATGGAATTTGTTACTGAAAGAGTAGAAAACATTGCAGGAAAAAGGAGAAAATGCTGGTTATCAGTATTTTCTCCTTTTTCCACAATGTTTCAAAAGCTTACTCTCCAAGGATTGTGAAAACCTGGGATTATTTGGTAAAGGGTTAAAAATACATCCTCACAGCCAGAGAGAAAAAAATGCTGTAAGAATTTGAAAGACTGTAGAATGGTTCAAAATTCACTCAACTGGATAAACACAAATAAATCACAGATATGTATGGTGTAAGAAATAAATACATGTATCAGAAATCTTTGATTTAAAACATGTCACAACGATGATTTCTTTGATGGCCTCCAGAAAATGAAATATATTTTGTATTGGTTGTAATCTATGCAAGCTTGCAACCCTGAGGGGCAACATTTGTCATTTTGTCTGGTAAAGGGTTTAGGCTGTTGCTTATTTTTACACTGACTCTTTTATATTGGAAAATCATGAATATGGAAAAAAGAGAGCTTGTTTAACTCTTTACCACACAATCCTGACTTTTAACAATCCTGAGAAAGAGGCCTTTTGAAAACATTTTGGGTAAAGGAGAAAATGCTGGTAACCAGCATTTTCTCCTTTTCCCACAATGTTTTCTGACCTATCAATGACGAATTTCATCAGTTGGGCCACCTTTAATTTGTCATCTGCAAATGCTTTCAATTTGGACCAGTCTAAAATTTTGCCGTTTGGTAAAGAGTTAATAGAGGTGGCTCCTAAACACAAGTGGTGAATATAACTGGTTCGACTGTATTTTAGATTTGAGCCATATTCTGTGAAAAGAGGGCTTAATGGATCTCAAAAAGTATCGACCCATGTCATCCTACGCAGTCTGCACAGGCTGACGTGCATCGAAACTTTTTGCTGTTGGTCAATTTTTGTACATGTCAAAGGCCTGCCTGTTGCCAGAGCATGACTCATTTATTTTGCAATCTTTTTTAATATAGGTATTAAAATGGATATTTCTGTACCTATTGCTGCTACAGTTCCATGGCATCTGTGCTTTACAGTGTGCAAACTCAAAAGGCGCAGGTAACAGCGTTTTTTTCATAAATGCAGTTTTAGTTTTTTTGTTGTTGGTTTTATGAATAATCACAGTTTTATAACTAAAGATGTTCTGGCTAATGAAGTGTGCAAATTTAACCCTTTCCCAAACAAGCCCTGGTTTTCACGTGTCTGCAGTACAAGTCTTTTGGAAACACTGTGGGAATAGGAGAAATTGCTCGTAACGAGCAATTTCTCCTTTTCCCACAGTGTTTTCTACCCTTTTTGAGAACTTTCTGCCATTTTCATAAAATTTAAAATTGTCGTCTGCAAACTCATTCAATTTGGACCAGTCCAAAATTTGTTGTTTGGTAAAGGGTTAACCCATTACTTAACAGTCTCATGTTTAAACAATGTGGAGGAAAAAAGTTTTTAAAAAAATCAGGGGAAAAGGAGAAGGTGCTGGTTGACAAACTTGTTGTCTGCAAATGCTTTCAGTTTAACTCATTACCACACAATCCCGACTTTTAACGACCCTGTGAAAGAAACCTTTTGAAAAACCATGTGGAAAAAGGAGAAAATGCTGGTAACCAGAAGTTTACAAATTTAACCCATTACTTAACAGTCTCATGTTTTAACAATGCAGAAGAAAAAAGTTTTTTAGAAAATCAGGGGAAAAGGAGAAGGTGCTGGTTGACAAACTTGCTGTCTGCAAATGCTTTCAATTTAACTCATACCACACAATCCCGACTTTTAACGACCCTGTGAAAGAAACCTTTTGAAAACCATGTGGGAAAAGGAGAAAATGCTGGTAACCAGAAGTTTACAAATTTAACCCATTACTTAACAGTCTCATGTTTTAACAATGCAGAGGAAAAAAGTTTTTTAGAAAATCAGGGGAAAAGGAGAAGGTGCTGGTTGACAAACTTGCTGTCTGCAAATGCTTTCAATTTAACTCTTACCACACAATCCCGACTTTTAACGACCCTATGAAAGAAACCTTTTGAAAACCTTGTGGGAAAAGGAGAAAATGCTGGTAACCAGAAGTTTACAAAATTAACCCATTACTTAACAGTCTTATGTTTTAACAATGCTGAGGAAAAAAGTTTTTAAAAAAATCAGGGGAAAAGAAGGTGCTGGTTGACAAACTTGTTGTCTGCAAATGCTTTCAATTTAACTCATTACCACACAATCCCGACTTTTAACGACCCTGTGAAAGAAACCTTTTGAAAAACCTTGTGGGAAAAGGAGAAAATGCTGGTTGCCAGAAGTTTACAAATTTAACCCATTACTTAACAGTCTCATGCTTTAACAATGCAGAGGAAAAAAGTTTTTTAGAAAATCAGGGGAAAAGGAGAAGGTGCTGGTTGACAAACTTGCTGCATGTGAATGCTTTCAATTTAACTCATTACCACACAATCCTGACTTTTAACGACCCTATGAAAGAAACCTTTTGAAAACCTTGTGGGAAAAGGAGAAAATGCTGGTAACCAGCATTTTCTCCTTTTCCCACAATGTTTTCTAACCTTCCCAAAACAAATTTCAATTTTTCAATCACATTTATTTTGTCTTCTCAGTCATTCCTGTTTTCCATGTACTTTTTCCATTTTTTAGTGTCTCTGCCGAAGTACTGACACCATTAACAAACGAGAATAAAATAATCAAGTTATTTTCGATACATGGACCATACAGAAACCATATACAGAGTTGTACATTCTCATGTTCATTTAAAAAGTCTTGAAAATTAGCTTATTATGTCAAGAAAAGTGCTTTTTTTCTGTGTCTCTCTGTTGGGGAAATGATTTTGAAACTTTACAGAAAGTATACTGTTTGATATTTCACAGTTCTTTCTTGCACAAAACATACCAATCTGGTATGCTTACAGATGTATTAATAACACACGAAGACACATGCAACAGAATTTTGAAATATCAATGGTTTAGCGGTGTCGCCGAAAAGGCATTAACATCCGTTACTGCTTTTTATCTCGTGCTGGGATGGTCAAACTTAGAACTGTTTGTCCAGAGATCACTGTCGGAATATTCTTTTATGCTTGATATTGAGGATTTTAGAGCCTAAGGATCACCAAAACCAATTTCATTTGAAAAAAATACATTATTGATATCAAAGATAGCGTTCAGACAAAAAGTTGTTTAACCTCTGTTACCAAGGTTTTAGCAAAACCATTATTGATTGATTTGTATTGAACGTAATGCTTAAAGAAGAATGCTATTAAGAATAAAAAAAAATATGGATCATTCTCGTAACAACCTGAAAAAGGACATTTTCTGATCCAAGCGATATGCCAATTTTAACATCCGTGATCTTTAACATCCGTGACTAAAATCAATACTTTTTGACTGCCGTTTATAGACTACCTAAAATACACCTATCTGAGGTTTATCCACTATCAAACTGACTCGCCAACCTCACAGCAATGAAACAAAAGTAGTTCAAAGTTTGTAACTGTTCAAACACAATGCTTTGTTCGGTTTTGAATGCAAGATGGTACTACTTAAAAGCAAAATATACAGAAAATGGCAATTGTGAGTTCGGTACTACTTAAAAGCAAAATATACAGAAAATGGCAATTGTGAGTTCACAGATAATATTGTTTTAGATTTTGTTGAGTTTTGTGTTGCTATGTTTTATGGGGAATGGTATATTTGCACATTTACAGAGAACTGATCTGGTGCAATTAAGATCAATTTCATAGATGAGGTAGGAACATTGGATAAAATGGCCTGTAAACCGTGATGAAGTTTGAGTACCTGAAAAGGGTAATATCATTTAAAGCATGTTTCACAACTGTAGTTGCTTTTTTCAACCAGTGTAGATCAAGATCAGACTGCACAAAACGCGCAGTCAGATTTCTGATTTGCACAGTGAATTGAGTATCAGCTTTGCTGGAACACTGTTGACTACAGCCATCATTCATAATGTTGCAGTTATTCTGGTCTTGCAACTTAACTAAAAATGTCAGTTAGGTTTATTCGGCACCCTATGGGTTATGATGAAAATAATGGACCCCGTATCCTCAGGGAAGAGAAAGCCAATTTTTCAAGTAAGGCCTTGAAATAGTTGACATGATTGAGAGTATGTATGAAGGCAAAGTGTGACTTGAAGCGCCAGAGGATTCAGTAATATAGTTGGTTTAACTTCCCTTACCAGGATTAGAAAATCTTTCAAGAAATCAAATAGAATGGTAGATTGTGAAGCATTCTATTAGAACAGTGTCTACTTTTGCTTTAAAGAAATCAGTAAGTTGATGTAGGTGTATTAACTTTAGCTTTGATTAATTTCTTTCATTTTTTGTGTCTAAAATTTGCAAGATTTATTTCTAAAATCTGGGTCATTGTTTTTTAAAAGACCTACATTTTTTAATGTTATAGTTCTTCAATTTGAGTAAAGTTATCTTACTTCTGAGTCATTTCATAACTTCATCATTTCAGTAATATGTGAAAATTGGGATAGTTTGTTATAGGGAAATTTTCTTTTTAACATCCGTTACAATCTTAATTGGTATTTGAACATTTTAAGTTAGAGAATCATGGTTGAAATTATGCAAGGAAAATTATCAGTGATACATTCATTGACATAATTAAGAATAATGGTCATTCAAATCCCGAGCCAAAGTAAAGATATTTTAAACGAAAGTATTTCGAAATTTGAGAATCAATTCGAAGAATAAGGTATAGCTACGATTTTGTGTCTTAATTTTCAAAAAATGCAATACGGTCCAAAAGTTTTGGCTTATTTCCTTTCCATATGCTTATATCTTCAATGAATTTATGTGTTTATGTAAGCTTTGTTGATGGTTTTCACACCATGGATGATAGAAAACTTGAACTTAATAACTTAACCTCCGTTACTTCAAAATACAGTCAATCACTTAAAACATTTACAACAAGGAAACGGTTGATTATCATGAAGTGTAAATTCAGAATTTCATTATACTGGGGTAAATTTTTGTTGTAACACTTTTTTCATCAAAATTCCATGATATGAATTTTTCATGTTTTTAGCAATCATAGAAGTACATAAAAAATAGGAATGACTGTTCTGCAAATGCTTTCAATTTGGACCAGTCTAAAATTTTGCCATTTGGTAAAGAGATGAAGAACTGCAAAGTTGTGTCGTCTGGAAAAGCGTAAACAAGTGACAGAGGACATTTGGGTCTTTTATTCTTACCATTGATATCAATAGTTTCAAAAAGGGTTTTCCATTTTGACTAAAATCTATTTTTCCGTCCTTAACCCTTTTTCACACAACAAAACTTTGCGCTTGTCCAAATTGAAAGCATTTGCAGACAACAAATTAGACGTTGCTCATACAGTGAGATTTGTCTGTAAAAGGACAGAAAATATTGCGGGAAAAGGAGAAAATGCTGGTAACCAGCATTTTCTCCTTTTCCCACAATGTTTTCAAAAGGCCTCTTTCTCAGGGTCGTTAAAACTCGGGATTGTGTGGTAAAGGGTCAACTTACTTGTCTATTTCAGGCCCTGCTCTACCAGATCTACCGGAATCTTACCAAGTGTCAGTTGAGTGTAACATACTGGACAAAGGGTACACAACCACTGCCAAAGTGTACTATGATTTCCCTGGTAACAGGGCTACTCTCAAGCTGTTTGCCAATCAAATTGATCGGACCCTGATTTTCAGCTATGCCACAAATGAGCTATTCAGCATATCAAGTAGGTTGAATTTGTAATATCTGCCAGAGCCTGTACTCATCAACAATTCTTAAAAACATTCATATTGTCCAGAATTTTCTAAATTTGAAAGTAACTCAACTTCTGATTGGCCAAAGCAAACTTGGCTAAACCATTTTAAATGCCAACCTTGTGTTTCTTCCAACCCAACCACTTTTTATCTATTTATGTGTTTGCCTGACTGTGACCTTCAAGGGGGAATATACTTGCAGTACATATATGAACCATGCTTTGTGAAAAGGAGGCCAAAACTTTTCACTATGAGTCAATTATCTGTATGGCCAAGGACAGATCTACCTCATGATTAAGTCAGTTCTCAAAAAAAGTGGCTATTATGGATCCATAATTATGTGGTGGCTTGATTGGTGCATCACAGAGATGCATTAAGCCCCCTTTTGCCAGAGCATGCTCATATTATATTGTGGCTCATACAACATAGTTTGAAATCAGGTTATGCAGTCATGTACTTCAGTAGACTTATCAATTTTTCTTTTTGCTACTGATTTTTTCCAAAAGTGGTATGTTCCAAGAAGATACAAGTCATCTGTAGGTACACAATAACCTTTGAGTAATCTTTTACCTTACAATCTGGAATTTAAATGACCAGGTGAAAGAAAAACTTTTAAAAACATTCTGAGAAAAGGAGAAAATAATGCTGGTAACCAGCATTTTTGCCGTTCCCCACCATGTTTTCTGCCGTTCAAAATACGGATGTCCTTTTTTGAGTCACATATACCTTGTTGTCTGCAAATGTTTAGAATTTTGCCGTCTAGAATTTTGTTGTCTCAAAGATTTAAACAGGCCATCTGCATCCATTGCTAATTCATCATGATACAGGCTGTCTTTGAACATACATGTACAGTCACTAGAATAATTCACAGACTAAACAGAGCATCTTAGATTATGTGGGAAACATTGTTGGCAGAAGCAGCTCCTTTTCCCACAATGTTTTCATGTACTGTCTCAATGCAGAGGTACAGATGGTCATATTTGATTTACCAGTAAGTGTAGTAATTGGTTTACTATTTGGTTAAATTTCCTCTTGTTAACCCTTTACCAAACAATCGAGTGTTTGAATGACCTAAAGAAGAAGGCTTTTGAAAACATTGTGGGAAGAGAAAATCGTAGTTGTATCATTGTTTTTTTACCATTTCAAACACAAATCCACTCATTTGAAGACAATTTAATTTGTATTCTGCAAATGCTTTTAATTTGAACAAGTCAAAAATTAGGTTGTTTGGAAAAGAATTAACCCTTTACCACACAATCCCGGGTTTTAACTACCCTGACAAAGAAGCCTTTTGAAAACATCGTGTGAAAAGAAGAAAATGCTGGTTATCAGTATTTTCTCCTTTCTCCCTCAATGTTTTCTACCCTTCCCAAAACAAATTTCAATTTTTCAATCAAATTTTTTATGTCGTCTGCAAATGCTTTCAATTTGGACTAGTGTAAAATTTTGTTGTTTGGTAAAGAATTAACCAGGATACCTGTATCCATTTTCAATCCATCAATGTATGGGCTGTCTTTAGACGTACTACTTACAAGAACAGTTTGTGTGTATGAGAAACAATGGATGAAAAGTAAAGTGACCTCTGTATATTATATTATTATATTTAACCCTTATCCTGCTAGATAAGTTAAATGAAACTTTCAAACCAATAGTATAAATTTTGCAGTTTCATAGGTATGTTTTGAAGAAAAATATCTCCTTATCGGACAGTGTAGAACCAAGATCAGACTGCATGTTCTGTGGAGTCTGATCTTGATCTACACTGTTCGCAAAAGTTCTTTAGGTCGCACTTAGCAGCCTAAGGGTTAAAACATTGTGGGAAAGAGCTGCTCCTTTTCCTGCTTTGTTTTCAAATGCTGCCTCATTGCAGAGGTGCTAAAGGTCATAATATTATTTGAAATAAGTATAGTAGAGGGTTTAGTATTTGTTTTTTTTTTCTTCTAGTTAACCCTTTACAAAATAATCCAGTGTTTTCAAAACCCCAAAGATGAAGGCTTTTGAAAACATTGTGGCTACAGTAAAACTTAATTATAACGAACTCTGATAATGTGAATTTTCGCTTAGTACGAATCGAAATCAATTCCCCGGCAAAAACCTTCATTCGCCTTTGTAAAAATTAATTGTTAGAACGAATTTGGATATAACGAATTTTCGCATATTGCGAATCAAAAATCAGGTCTGCAGATATCCATTTCAACTGAAAATACCTTGGTTACACTGAAGTCGCATCTAAGGGTCTTTAATTACCAAGTCAGTTATTCACACCTTCCCGGTTGCCCAATTAACACGTTGACGCTAGAGGCGTTGATCTACACAACATATAAACTGGCAGCCTGTTATCGATCTTCGTCTCTATCGGACGGCTACGGGAGATACAACGGGTACCAGTTTACACAACATAAACTGACTGCATTATCGATCGATAATTATCGTGGTAAGGTATAATTTGCCACAAGTAGAAAATTGTCGTCTGCAAATGCTTTCAATTCCTACCGGTATAAAATGTGTTTTGAATGATTAACATCGCTCACTCGATTAAATAAATACGAAATCGGCTACTAGTTTTTCCTACCTGTCATAAATGTCATTGGATACTATAAATATAACACATATTTGTCGAAGTATGTTAGAAAAACATTTTTCTGGTAAATAAATGTTAGACTGCATGTACATGTGTCCACCTTTGAGTCCCGAAATATAACGAAGTTCGTACTATCAATAAAGCGAATTATGCTTATAGCAAATTAAATCTGACGGTCCCGTGAAATTCGCTATATCAGAGTTTTACTGTACCAGCATTTGTTCCTTTTCCCATGATGTTTTCAGAAGAGAGTTTTTTTTGGGGGGGTCATTAAATTCAGAACTGTTTGGTTAAGTGTTAACACATTGTGTATGTTTTTTGATCAGGTGGTTATTGTACAGTGAACAATCTCACAGCCAGCAATATGACAGAATTGTTTGGGGAAGTGTTTTCAAATGGTATGCCACACATTGCCCCGGTTGGGAAGTCATTCAAATTTGGAAAAAGTTATGGAGAGGTTTGTTCTTGTTGTTCTTTTTTGAATTTTGCTGTTAATCTTTTTTTTTTTCTTGAATTCCTTTAATCCATTACCAAACAATCCTAAATTTTTGACAACCCTGAGAAAGAAAGCTTTTGAAGACATTGTGGGAAAAGGAGGAAATGCTGGTAACCAGCATTTTCTCCTTTTCCCAAAATGTTTTCTAATTTACCCAAAACAAATTTCAGTTTTTGAGCCACATTTATTTTGTCTTCTTCACATGCTTACAATTTGAAATAGTCTAGAATTTTGTCCCTTGGTAAAGAGTTAATGAATTTCTTAATGCAATACCAGTTTTCTTGAAACAAATTTGCAGCAGACCACATTGTGAACATAGTTGTAAAATATGGATAGTCCATATGAAGGAATTGCCTTTATGTCTATGTCCTACCTATAAATAACACTTTTAGCTTGTCTGTTTTTGAAGAAAAATGTTGAGGAGTTGTCATAGCTCTGTTGTTGTCTGTGTAACTGTGCGAAAACTTTGACCTTTTATAATTTCTCTGTTACCAAAGATACTTACTTCAAACTTGCACAAGTTGATAACTGTCAAAAGGGGAACTCAAACCAGTATGGCAGGTAGCCATTGAAATATTTCTGAAACAGTTATGCCCCCTTTTTGGCTTTGAATTTTTACTGAAAATAAATCTATTTCTAAAAGCAACTGCAGCTAAGCGTTGGCACCTGCATGCCAGGCTTTTGTTTAACTCTTTACCACACAATCCCGACTTTTAACGACCCCGAAAAAGAAAGCTTTTGAAAACATTGTGGGAAAAGGAGAAAATGCTGGTAACCAGCATTTTCTCCTTTTCCCACAATGTTTTCTACCCTTCCCAAAACAAAATTCAAATTTTGGGTTACACTTATTTTGTCATCTGCAAATGCTTTCAATTTGGGCCAGTCTAAAATTTTGTCGTCTGGTAAAGGGTTAACCCATTACAGTACAGGTTAGTTACAGACATACCGAATATCATTGCAAGTGACAGAAAGAACAAACAGTGAGAGTCATTCTTCAGTTATTTTCCTTGATTCCTCTCCAGTACTACATCGGTCCTGCTAAGGCCATTACTTGGTTTTTATCCTTAGGTTTTCTTGTACTACACAGATATGTTCTCGAGATAATATGTCAACTAAATCTGGTGAGATTGTTTTACGGATCGATAGATACAAATTTATCAGATGATTGAGAGCAGAATATTCTTTAAAATCATATTGGGACCTTACACATAATCATAAATCAAATTATATTTATTGCAAGATCCCCAAGGAAATCAAGGATAAAAACAAAGAAATACATGTAAAAGGACCAGTCTGTTATTTGGTTACCTTTAGTTTTTATCCAGCAAGGGAGATAATTTGACTTACAAGAATGACCCCTATTGAAGGAAGAAAAGTTATTGTTGTAAAAATGAAGCATTTGCTTGTTAAAAGCAATTTGCTCCTTTTGCAACAGTATTTTCCAATGCTTTCAACTGCATTGACTTCAATAGGCTGATTTTTTTGGTAACAGGTTTAAGAAGAAAAAAATATAAGAATGTTTACATTTCAGGTCTATATGGGCAGTGACACTGTGAGAGGCATCCCAGTGAATCACTGGCAAGCTTGTACCAACTTTTCACAATGGAGCACCATCATGATCGACTATTATTTCAGCGGTAAGTAATAAAACTCACATTGGCCATTCTCTGTACAAAAAGGGGTTTAATGCATCTGCAAAAAGTATGGACCTGGGTGGAAACTTTTTACTTTTTGTAAATTTTTTGAATTTACAAGGACCTTTAGACAAAATGGATTTTATGGATCCATAATTACATTCTTGGTAAAATGCATCACAGAGATGCATTAACTCTTTACCAAACGACAAAATTTTAGACTGGTCCAAACTGAAAGCATTTGCAGACGACTAAATAAATGTGATGTAAAAATTGAAATATGCTTTTGGAAGAGTAGAAAGCATTGTGGGAAAAGGAGAAAACGCTGGTTACCAGCATTTTCTCCTTTTCCCAAAATGTTTTCAAAAGGCTTCATTCTCAGGGTCATTAAAAGTCCAGATTGTGTGGTGAAGAGTTAAGCATTTAAAATTTGACTAATTGCATGTTTTAATAACACAAAACCATGGGTAAGCAGCTATTTTTATACGCCCGTTGAAGATGGGACATATTATGGGATCACCCGTGGCGGGCGGGCGGGCGGGCGGCGTCCAGTTCTTTGTCCGGAGCATATCTCCAAAACTATACTACCTACGGTTATGAAATTTCATGCGTGGATAGATCTCATCAATGGGGAGTGCAGTGCACAGGAATCATAACTCTTGCTTCCTTAATTTTTGAGTTATTGCCCTTTCTTGTTTTTCATACTTGAATTTTGTCCGGGGAATATCTCCAATACTATACTATCTAGGGTTATGAAATTTCATGAGTGGATAGATCTCATCAAGGGGGAGTGCAGTGCACAGGAATCATAACTCTTGCTTCCTTAATTTTTGACTTATTGCCCTTTGTTGTTTTTCATACTTGAATTTTGTCCGGAGCATATCTCCAAAACTATACTACCTACGATTATGAAATTTCATGTCTGCATACATCTCATTAAGGGGGAGTGCAGTGCACAGGAATCATAACTCTTGCTTCCTCAATTTTTCAGTTATTGCCCTTTCTTCTTTTTCATACTTGCATTTTCTCTGGTGAATATCTCCAAAACTATACTACCTAGGGTTATGAAATTTCATGCCTGCATACATCTCATTAAAGGGGAGTGCAGTGCACAGGAATCATAACTCTTCCTTCCTTAATTTTTGACTTATTTTCATACTTGAATTTTGTCTCGAGCATATCTCCAAAACTATACTACCTATGGCTATGAAATTTCATGCGTAGATAGATCTCATCAACTGGGAGTGCAGTGCACATGAACCATAACTCTTGCTTAATTTTTGACTTATTGCTCTTTCTTTATTTTGAAACTTTAATTTTGTCCAGTGCATATCTTCAGAACTATACTAGCTAAGGATATGAAATTTCATGCGTGGATACATTCCATCAACGGGAAGTGCTGTGCATATAAATTTCAACTCTTGCTTGCTTAATTTTTCAGTTATTGCCCTTTCTTGTTTTTTTTTTTTCGAACTTGAATTTTGTATGATGCATATCTCTCAAACTATACTACCTCGGGTTATGAAATTTTAGGGCTGGATACATCTCATCAAGGGGTAGTGCAGTGCACATGAAATATAAATTGCTTATTTTTTATGCACCAGCATTTTCTCCTTTTCCCACAATGTTTTCTACCCTTTCCAAACCAAATTTCAATTTTTGAGTTACATTTAGTTTGTCAACTGCAAATGATTTCAATTTGGACTAGTCCAAACTTTTGCTGTGTGGTAAAGAGTTAATAGTAATACAATAATAAACAAGAGTTCCGTCAACACAAATACACTGCCATTATCTTCAATCAACAGTAAAAAAAATATTCTGCACTACTATTTTTCTATACCTCCCCTTTATCATTATTATGCCCCAACTTTACAACTTGGGGTAAGACGGGCGTATCTTGCGACAATTTGCCGCTCTTGTTGTGTCTTGCATTAGACTCATTTTCAAAGATTTTGACGAAGTGTGTGTAAAAAGCTACTGTGATCTCACATGTATTTATCTATCAAATTTTATTTTATGGTGATCTTCCATATTTTAAAATGATATTTCAAAAATTGTCTGCTTCAAATTTGTTTAGAGGGGAACGAGATAACTGAGACGAAACCGTATTTATCATTATGATTATTATTTTTGTTCTTTCAGCAAACTGGTCCACAGCATCCTCATATTCCTCAGTGCCTGTGCGAGCAGAAGTAAAGGCACAATCAACTTTGTCCAATGGATCCATCTATCTTCTACATCATATATATGATTTTTTTGATTTTATGCCATATGTAGACATGGATGATACAATTTTTCAGGTAATCAGGAATTTTTTTTTTTTTTGCTTTTTTCATGCTGTTCATGAAATCTTTCATAGCTGTTCTTTAACCCTTTACCACACAATCCCGACTTTAACCAACCCAGAGGAAAATGCTGTTTGAAAACATTGTGGGAAAAGGAGAAAATGCTGGTAACCAGCATTTTCTCCTTTTCCCACAATGTTTTCAAACCTATTAGAGACAAATTTCATCTTTTGAGCCTTACATAAATTGTCGTCTGCAAATGCTTTCAGTTTGGACAGGTCTACTTTTTTGTCGTGTGGTAAACGGTTAAATGAGTAATACTCTGAAAAGACGATTTGATGCATCTATAAAAAGTATCAACCAAGTTTATCCCGCGCAGTCTGTGCAGGCTGACCTGGGTCAAAACATCTCCCTGTTGGTAAATTTTCTGCATTTCAAAGGACCAGTCTACCTTAAGATTTAGTCATCTTTTAGACAGAATAGTTCCATAGTATGCAACAACTAGCTTGGTATAGTGCATTTCTTAGGTGGTAGAAAATCTCTTTCCCCAGCGTACCACTCATACCATTTTGTACATCTAAAAGAGTTTGCAGTAAATATATACATAAAATTTTTAATTCTCATGAAACAGAATAATTTTTCTAGCTACAGGTATTTAACTCATTAACACAAGATTTTTGATGGGGCAAATTCCAAAGAATTTGCAGGCAAGATTTTAAATATCCTTCAAATTGTTGGATTCGTCTTTGAAAGGATAGGAAACATTGTGGGAAAAGTAGAAAATAGTGGTTACCAGTATTTTCTTATTTTCCCACAATGTTTTCATAAGCCTTCTTCCTCCAAGTTGTTAAATATTGGAATTGTGAGGTAAAAGTTTATTCCAATTAAAAGTAAAGCATGACCATAATAGTGCTGAAAAGGACTGTTCTGGCCAAAATATTCCAATATCATACAGGGCAGTGTAGATCCAAGATCAGACTGTATTTTGTGCATCAGATCTTGATAAGTACCCATGGTTATAATCAGTATGTAAATGCCACTAAACAACAAAAAATTCAGTTTTGGTCTATATTGAAAACACCTTCAGACTTAAAACCAAATGTTCCTCAAATGATGAGATTTGTCTTTGAAAGGGTAGAAAACATTGTATCAAGTCTTGTAAGGTCTTCATTCTGAGGGTTGTTAAAACTGAAGATTGTTTGAAAAGGGGTTTCACACTAATCCATATCCTGCTAAACAAGTGAAATGAAACCTCCAATTTTGCTGTTTCAAAGTTTGTGTGTGTGTGTGGGGGGGGGGGGAAATATGTCCTTATTGGACAGTGTAGATCCAAGATCAGACTGCACATTCTGTGCAGTCTGATCTTGGATCTACACTGTCCGCAAAAGGTCTTTGATTTGCGCTTAGCAGCCTAAGTTTTAACCAGTAATATGTTTCTTGTTTCTTTGTAGACTCCAACAGGTGTGATTTGTCCAGGGAGGAAGTCCAGTAAAAAGTTACCCAAACTTCCCCAAAACTTCTACTACAGGGTGGAGAAAGTTTTTACAGACTTGTCTGCCATTGTTTTTGAGGATGTAGGTGATAATGTTGCTTGAACATAGTTTACAGAATGAGCTTGGGCATCCAGCACTTTCTAAGATCACTTGTCGCCAAATCAATGAAATTTGATTTTTAGCTCCACTGCCTGAAGGCCATGAAGGTGATGTCATGGCCACGTGTTCGTTTTGGGTCTGTTTGCACATCTGTCTGTGCAATGACTTTCATTTCCAACTTCTTTTCTCTGAAAGTACCCATTCAATTTTGATGAAAGTTTGCAGAAATGATCCTTCCATGCTCTCTTCAGAGTTTCTTCAAAGCTTTTGATTCCATTAATAACAATGGTTGCCATGGCAACAAAGCTGAAAAAAATATTGAAATCTTTAAAAAGCTTCTTCACCAAAAGCAATTGAAATTTTCTACAAATGGGTTAAAATGATCTTTTGCTAAACAGGTAATCTAACAGTGGTTGAATAAACTTATTGGTCATTATGAAGTAGCTGGCAGTGTAAATTCAGGATCAGACTGCAGGCTCTATGTGATGTGATCTTTGGGGATTGGATCAAAACTGAGTTGGAAGGATTGAAAACTGTGTAAAGGTTCTTCCTGTGGTACTCTTGGCCTTAGCACACTGCGTTAACAAAATGGAACATTTTCTATTAAAGAAAAACACCCATATATTGTAATTTAAAGTTTTTTTTTGTTTGTCTTAATATCTCAAATTAGCACTGCGTAGATCATAGATCAGACAGCACAGAATATAGAACCTGATCTCGGTTGCCTCCAATATGAATAATCATTGTGAGCAATCTAAGGCTTTAGTTATGGGGGATAGTTTCATTTTCTTTGAGAGAAAATGATTTACGACCCTTATAGAATACATATGAGCCACACTCTGGCAAAAGGGGGCTTAATGCATCTCCATGATTCATTATACGAAGCAAGTCATCACATAATTATGGATCCATAAAATCTATTTTCTGTAACAATTGACTGGTCCTTGGACGTGCAAAAAATTGACCAGTAGCGAAAAATTTTGATTCATGTCAGCCTGCATGGACTGCGCAGGCTGACCTGAGTCGTTACTTTTTGCAGATGCATTAAGCCCCATTTTCACAGACAATGGTTCATGTATATCTTTCCTCTCAAAAAGCATGATACTAGCCCCTGTAGTTTTAGTTATATGTGTAAATTGATTTGCTGTGAAGTTATGTTTGCAATCAAGTCACATGTATGAAATGGTTCAGATTATGAAAGCACTGCTCTGATTTCTATTTAGGTATGGTATGACGGGAGTTTCAAGTTTTATAGGCATGACTACAGGCCCCTAGCCCCAGAGGAACCTTTAAATACAGTAAACCCTACAACAGAGATACACGACTATAATACAGGTAAGATAACCCTTTACCAACCATTCCCGCAGTTTCACCACCCGAGGAAAAAAGGCTATTAAAAACATTGAGGGAAAAGGAGAAAATGCTGATAAGCTCATTTGTACCCAATGAATTTGTCGTCTGCAGATGTTCTGAATTTGAGGGAGTCTAAAATTTGTTGTTTAGGAAAGGGTTAATTGGAAACACCAGCAATTGTATCTGGAGATTCCGGTTCTACTTATATTTCTCAAATTTGATAATGGATATTTGCTTTGTAGAATTCCTTAACTATGAAACAGTATCACTAATCCATAGAGCATTAAATGAATTAAATCACTGTTTTGTCTGTGATTGAAAAAAGAAATAGAATAAAGGTGTAGCGATTTCAAGATTGTTTTGACTATATCTTGCAAGAGTTGGATAATGTGGATCCAATACCAGCCAAACGTTCTGTATGGTCCTGGTTTATATTGTATGCAATGTTTAATCCTTTACCACATTCGGCCTGGCCGTGTAGCTCAATGGTTAGCCTATCTGACTTGACCTGGTATTTGAAGGTTTGATATGCTGTTGAGGCAGACTTTCTTCCTGGTTATATTTCCCCTCTCAACTCTGATGCATCTGAGAAAAGTAGACAGTGGCTTGGAAAGAAAGTTGCGTCAGTACTGGTATGAGAAAGCCAGGAAACACATATGTAGGTGCACTGACTGCTGTGGTATGACCAAAGCTGGTTAAATGGCGTTAAACTCCAAAACGAACAAACTTTATCATACAATTCCGGGTTTTAACAATCCTGAAAAAGAAGGCTTTGGAAAACACTATGGGAAAAGGAGAAAAAGCTGGTAACCAGCATTTTCTCCTTTTCCCACAATGTTTTCTACCCTGTCAAAGATAGAAATCATCATTTGCACTTAATTTGTCATCTGCAAATGCTTTCACTTTGGTTGAGTCCAAAATTTTGTTGTTTGGTAAAGAGTCAACATTATTGAGGTAGAGGTAAAGTCACATGTTCAGTTGTTCTACACAGACAGATACCAATATTTTCCATTACTTTTGAATTGTATATTTAACATAGATGCTTGAAAAGAAAACTTTGAAACCTAATGCATCTTAAAACTTGCCCAACCCAGTTCATGTTGAAGTAGACTTATAAAAACATCATGGGAAAAGGATGGCACAGAATTTCTGGTAACCAGAATAATCTTCTTTTCCTGACAATGTTTTGTCGCCTCTCAAAGACAAAATCCATCACATCAGCTATCTTTAACCTTTTACCAAACAATCTCGGGTTTTCACGGCCCCGGGAAAGAAGGCTTTTGAAAACATTGTGGGAAAAGGAGAAAATGCTGTAACCAGCATTTTCTCCTTTTCCCACAATGTTTTCTACCCTGTCAGAGAGCTTAAGCTCATAAGTACCAATTTCGAATTTGTCGTCTGCAGATGTTTTGAATATGAAAGAGTCTAAAATTTGTTGATTGGGAAAGGGTTAAGTTGTTGTCTACAAATACTTTCAATTTGGAAAAAACTAAAATTTTGGTGTCTTGGTAAAGGTTATAAATTCCTTGTGATGTCATTTGCAAGAAAGGATGCTTTTTATTTAGTTTTTTAAAGTCACCATCTGAAACAACTTTGCTTCTGGCAATTTTGAATTTTTCTTGTTATTCAAGTTTATATGCAAATGTTAAATGTTAGAACACTGGATAAACGTAACAGATATTTTCAGTCCAGAAATAAGGAGCCACATAATTGAAATCAAGGCTTTTCTTGCCATCAGAAAGTAGACAGTTTAGATCAAAGATCAGACTGCACATCTTGTGCAGTCTGATCTTGATGTACACTGGCCACAAAGCAAACAGCCAAAAGTTGTGAAAGGCACTTTATGGGTTTAAACTGAATTCCATTTCAGGTGTTAGGTATGTTTTAGACCAATCCACAAAAGACTGTAGGATTGTACCCCTGAGTAACTATTCCATGGATGCGTCACAGAATATTACTGCGAAGAAAATCAATGGATCGTTTATGTTAGATATGAAGAATCCCCTTCAGCTGTTCAACTTGGATTGGAATTACACTTATGTAGGACAGGTGATCAAAACTCCAGATAAGAGGGAGTGATGGTATTCTAAATCCATTATTTCTCTTCCAAACCCTATGTTGTGGGTACTCATTAGAATCATCTCGATGAGACGATTCTAATGAGTACCCATAACATAGGGTTTAGTGGAGAATAAGTAATATTTTCAATTTTGAAATAAAATCACTACCTCTATCTGGAACTCTGGGTGATTATTTCTATCATGTAGAGAGTGGAGTAATAGATTTGTCCTAGGAAATCTTGTTTGGATTCTTCCTTATTGGGTGGCACTTGGCACTTTGAAGTGTCCACTTGCAAAGATCTGCAGAGCTCCAGCATAGTGCTGGTGAAACCCAAGAAAGATATGATTTTGGCTTCTGCAGACCTCTGGATTATTTAATGTTGAAAACAACAAAAAAGCCATCTTTTTAAGAAAAAAATATTCAGGAAACAACAGACTTGAAATTGCAACAATGGACATTTTTTACTGTCAGAAAATATTCTGTGCTTTTTACGAGCTCTCATAGGGTTGATTTTTTAGCTCCACTGGCCAAAGGCCAGCGGGCTTATGTCACGGCCCGGTGTCCATTGTGCGTCCATGTGTCCGTCCGTCCGTGCGTTAACTTTTATTTCAAACATCTTCTTCTCTGACACTACCCATCCAATTTTCATGAAACTTCACAGAAATGATCCTGCCATGGTCCTCTTCAGAATTTCTTGAAAGAATTTAATTCCTTCAAAAACTCTGGTTGCCATGGCAACAAAACTGAAAAATATTGGAAATCTTTAAAACTCTTCTTGTCTGAAACTATAAGGCGTAGGGCTACCAAATTTGGCATGTAGCTTTATGTAGTAGACCTCTATCATGTTTCTTCAAATTATAGCCCTGGGGTCAAAATTGGCTCTGCCCCAGGGGTCACAAGTTTTACATAGACTTATATAGAGAAAACTTTAAAAATCTTCCTGTACCTAGCCATAAGGCCTAGAGCTACCAAATTTTGCATGTAGCTATATCTAGTGGGCCTCTACCAAGCGGGCCAAAATTTTAGCCCTGGGGTCAAAATTGGCCCCGCTGCAGGGGTCACAAGTTTTACATGGGCTTACATAGTGACAACTTAAGAAATCTTCCAGTACCTAGCCATAAGGCCTAGAGCTACCAAATTTTGCATTTTGCTTGATCTAGTGGGGGTCTACCAAATGTGCCCAAATTACAGTCCTGGGGTCAATTTGGCCTCATGCGGGGGGGGGGGGGGGGGGGTTCACAAGATTTACATGGGCTTATGTAGGGAAAACTTTTAAATCTTGGTGTACATAGCCATAAGGCTTAGGGCTACCAAATTTTGCATAATTATAGCACTATCTAGTCGACAACTACAAAGAGGACCCAAGTTACAACCCTAGGATCAAGTTTGGCCCTGCACCAGGGGTCACAAATTTTACACGGGTTTATGGAGTGAAAACTTCAGAAACTGTCTTGTTACTAGCCATAAGGCCAAGAACTCTCAAATTTGGTCATAAACATGTGCTTATAGGGTGAAAATTCAAAAAATCCTTTTGTTCCTAAGCACAAACCCAAGGGCTAACAAATCTGGATCACTTTTGATTTTTTTTTGAAATTAGCCTTGCATCAGGGGTCTTATGTTTTACAGAGGCTTCATATGGACGAAACTTGAAAATCACCTTATTTATAACCATACAGCATAGACCTGTATTATTTTGGCATGTGGCTTTATCTTGTGGACCTCTACCAGGGTTCAAGTAATTATAGCTCTGGGATCAAAAATGGCTTTGCCCTGCGGGTCTCAACTTTCACATGGGCTTTTACAGAGAAAACTTTGTAAGTCTTCATTTTGAAACCATTTGGCTCAGAATTGAAATGTTTAGTATTTATGGTTTATATTTATAAGCCAGTGGAGCGATACAGGGCCATCATGGCCCTCTTGTTTTGGAGAGTATTTTCAGCAATTTTATCACATAAAGCCTCTCCTAGCAGTGTATTAACTTATTTTTGGTAATACTCTAGTGCACTATGGTTTTTTGGGTCCAAATTCTGGTGGACAGCCCTGGTAGCTCTGTGTTTAGCGCACCTCACTCGTGACCTGGTGGTTGCGAGTTTGATACCCAGTTGAGGCAAACTTTCTTTCTGGCGATTTTTCGCCTCCTATCTCTGATGCATGTGAGAAAAGTAGTCAGTGGCTTTAGAAAGAAAGTTGTGTCAGTACTGGTGTGAGAAAGCCAGGAAACACATGGGTGTGTCACTGACCACCATGATATGACCTGAGCTGTTAAAATGGTGTCAAACCAAACAAACCCAATTCTGGCTGATTCAAAGTGACGAGGGCCTTAATCTGGTGAAACCAATCACAACACATTAACAAAATTGTACTACTTTGCCATTTGTTGGGAAAATGATGTCATTGTTGCTAAGACATATACTTATGAATAAAGTTTTGTGATTTTCATGTTTAATAACAATAAGATAAGCAGTGAAAGTTCTTTTAAATCAACAGAAGTTTTGAAATATTTGAGCCATGCTCTGTGAAAAGGAGGCTTAATGCATCTGCAAAAAGTATCAATGCAGGTCAGTCTGCACAGACTGAGCAGGCTGACCTGGGCTGAAACTTTTACTAATGGTCAATTTTCTGTATGCCCAAGGATCAGTCTACTTCATGATTAAGTCGGTTGTTAAAAAAAGTGGCTATTATGGATCCATAATTATGTGATGGCTTGATTAGTTTAATGCATCATGGAGATGCTTTTAGCCCCCTCTTGCCAGAGCATGGCTGTTTTTGATTTACTCCTTCAGGTATAAAGGTTAAAGGTGATAATGTTGGACACATGTTTGTTTATGTGATAAACAGAATTTCGCATTCTGGTTTATGTATTATCATTTTCATTAAACTTGCTGACAAAAATAGATACATGTACATGTATAATGATGCTTGCAAAGGCTTGCACCATATGATTTTAGTCAAATTGTTTAACGCTTTACCACACAACCCAGACTTTTGATGACCCTGTGACAGAATCCTTTTGAAAACATTGTGGGAAAAGGAGAAAATGCTGGTAACCAGCATTTTCTCCTTTTCCAACAATGTTTTCTACCCTATCAGAGACAAGTTCTGTGATTTGAATCACATTTCAGTGGTCATCTGCAAACACGTTGAATTTGGACAAGTCTGCATTTTGGTCATGTGGTAAAGAGTTTATAAAAATGATAATACATAAACACACATGTAAGATCCTCTATAATGACAGAATTTCTGAAAGTGATCTTCTGTTAATCACAGTTGCTTCATTTCTAATCACATAATTTAGACCTCAGTTATTCTTATAGTTTGAGAAGAAAAAGTATCGTGGCACAATGTTTTGAGGTATTGTTTCACAGATTCTCTGCCATTAGTAAATCCTTCATTCTTTGTTACGCTTTAGTCTGTTATGGTATTGATTCATTTGAAAAAATCAAATTGATAAATTTTCAAGGCATTTTTCGCATAATGCATCTCACAAATTATTTGACATTGTTAATTCAAGATCATACTGAGTACTTGTGCAGTTTGATCTTGATCTACACTGTTTGTAAGGGCATATAAATTTATCCTAGGCATTTTAGGGGTTAATCAATTACCCATTACCGTATAGTATTTAACCCTTTACCACACAGTCCCAAGTTTTAATACCCCAAGGAAAAGGACTTTTGAAAACATTGTGGGAAAAGGAGAAAATGCTGGTAACCAGTATTTTCTCTTTTTCCCACTATGTTTTCTACCCTTTCAAATAAAAATTTCCAAATTCATGCAACATTTGGTATGTCCTCTGCAAATGCTGTTAACCCTTTCCCAGACAAGCCCTGGTTTTCACGTGTCTGCAGTACAAGTCCTTTGAAAACACTGTGGGAAAAGGAGAAATTGCTCGTAACGAGCAATTTCTCCTTTTCCCACAGTGTTTTCTACCCTTTTTGAGACCTTTCTGCCATTTTCATCAAATTTAGAATTGTCGTCTGCAAACTCTTTCAATTTGGACCAGTCTAAAATTTATCGTTTGGGAAAGGGTTAAATTTGGACCAGTTTAAAATTTTGTTGTTTGGTAAAGAGTTAAAAGACTATCAAAAACTGTTACAAATAAGAAAGGACAAAGATTTGGTGGAAAGGAAACAACCATATTCAACAGTATGGAAACATTGATGGAAAAGGGGCCATTGATTGTGACAAACAATCGCTCCTTTTCCATATGTTTCAAAAGCCACCCACTTTATGCTTAAGATACTGGCTTTATTTTTTTGTTAAGGATGGACTAATTAACAGTTCTGTATTCTTTCTCTTGCTAAATTTCAGACATATACCAGGAATATATTTTGTGATGTGTATGTGGCAAGGCGCAGTGATCTGTTTATTGATGGATTTGTTAGTTTCACAAACATGACAATTACCTTCTATTTCCTGGCTGTAAGTAGACTGCTTTTTATTTATCCAGACCAGCACATAGGCTATTTGGGCAAAGTTTTGGCCAGAAAATGCTGGACTTCGCCTTCTTTAGACCGGCAGGTGAAAAAAACTTGGCCTGAAAATTTGAGATTAAAAAAAAATAGATTAAAACTTAGTGTAACAAAGGGATTAAGATAAGGTGCCTGACCTTACAAAACGTAGCATTCACTTTTTTTTCCAATTACCTATTGTCATGCAATTAAGTCATTTCATGCTTCAATGTGCATGTCTAATCCACAATGGCCATGTATGAACATTGATTATTAGAGCAACTGACAAATGTTGTCACTCAAGATCACACTTACTGAACCTGTTAGCTAATTGGGTCAGTTTTATTGTTCGTAGACTTGTTATCGTTGGAAGACAGCTGCTTGTCTTATCAAATTGGACACTGGTCTTCGATTCTTTCACTTTCTGGAAGTCTTTCCAAGTTTCTTGATGAATTTTGTGTAGCCAGATGTTAATAATGTTATCGGAAGTGTATGTATATTCGGATAGTTGGGTGTTAATGACATCCATTCGTGAAGTCATTAGGATTGATATAAAAAAAAGCAGAGCCAAAAAAATGGGCAAAAGAGACTTTTTTCTCAAACACAGAGCTCCAGATAAGAGGGAGTGATGGTATTCTAAATCCATTACTTCTCTTCCAAATCCTATGTTGTGGGCACTCATTAGAATCGTCTCAATGAGACGATTCTAAAGAGCACCCATAACATAGCGGAGAACAATTAATATTTTCAATTTTGAAATCAAAATCACTCCCTCTATCTGGAGCTCTGCAAACATATTCAAACCTAATCAATACAGTAACGGATTACTTCAGATATGGTTACGTGACATTGCAAAACAAATTTCTATGGCAGCACTCCTTTTACCCATGAAGAATTTTAGCCCAGAATCATCATGAGTCGCTGGTTATAAATAATCCCCAGCTGTGCTAACTATTTCCCAAGGAATCATGACAATCATTGTTCTCTTATCTTCGCTGATCATTGTTTGGTTGAAGGTTAGGTGGGAAAGCAGCCAGTGCTATCATCTTATAAAAGGCACTCCAGGAAAGCATGGATAGGTGCACTGGCCCACGAGACACAACTGAAATGATTTTGCAGGTGGCTTAACCCTTTCCCAAGCAAGCCCTGGTTTTCACATGTCTGCAGTAAAAGTCTTTTGAAAACACTGTGGGAAAAGGAGAAATTGCTCATAACGAGCAATTTCTCCTTTTCCCACAGTGTTTTCTACCCTTTTTGAGAACTTTCTGCCATTTTCATAAAATTGTCATCTGCAAACTCTTTCAATTTTGACCAGTCCAAAATTTGTCGTTTGGGAAAGGGTCAAAACACTAACAAACATACAAATGCCTCTATGTATTAAGGATCTGTGTATTTAGAAAATATGTTCATATTTATTCGCAATGGTGTGAATAAGTGGGTACTGAATAGAGCAAGCTATCTCAGAATTATCCCCAAATGTGCAAATTATCTATTTCCAGTTATTCCATGCCCCACAAAACTTCTCCCTAAATTATAAGGAGGGAGAAGTCACTTCTCCCTAAATTTCTGGGCTAGCTCGAACCCTGTTACCAGCATTTTCTTTTTTTTTTCCATAACATTTTCTACCCTGTCAAAAACAGAAATCATCATCTTAGCAACATTTAATTTGTCATCTGCAAATGATTTGACGTTGGTCCAGTTCAGAAAATTGTTGTATGGTAAAGAAATAATGCTACTATTTTCAATATAGTTTCCAGCTGCATTATCTGTTTGTAAGCTTTTCATACACTGTAAACATGGTTAGCATGTGATTGCGTTTCATTGTAAATATAACCCTTTACGGTTCATGTAGATTTTGAACTTACCCAAATTTAAGACATTTGAAAACAGCAAATTCTGTGCGGCCAAAATGATGGTATTTTTCATTGAAGTGTAATAAACATTGAGGGAAAAGGAGAAAATGCTGGTTACCAGCATTTTCTCCTTTTCCCTCATTGTTTCCAAATGCCTTCTTCCTAGTTGGTAATTCCTCACCACACAATCCTGAATTTCAATGGCCTTGAAGAAGAAGGCATTTGAAAATCCTGTAGAAAAATTAAGGAGAAAATACTGGTAACCAGCATTTTCTCCTTTTCCCACTATGTTTTCTACCCTTTCAAAGACAACTTCCACCGTTTGAGCCATTGCTGATTTGTCATCTGCACAGGCTTTTGATTTGGACACGTTCAAAATTTTGTTGTTTGGTAAAGGGTTTATTTGTTTCCTACCCCTTCAAAGATATATACCATCAATTGAACCATATTTTATTGTTGCCTGGAAGTGCTTTCAATATGAACTAATCTAACATTTTGTCATTTAGTAAAGAGCTAATTTGTTTATCTTTCAGCAAGAATGGACAGATGTAGCTGACCATCTAGTGGAAAGTGTTGAAACTATAAAAGACAAATATGGAACACCAGTCCAGATGGATCTTCTGGCAGATGAAGTAATTGGTGAAATTCTGTTTCTGTTTTACTTTCTTTCAATCTTCTTGGGGATTTATATACAATCCTAGGTTTTTATTAAACAGTTGACCTTGAACACACCAAGTTGCTGTTGTGTGCAGGATATATTTCAGCCTGCAATAGTTCAGTATAATTTATGATGTACATTTTCTTTTGTTATATACCAGTAAATTTGCCGCGTCAAATACGAGTAATGCAAGTGGATGAAATAACATACACAACAGAAAAAAAATCTGTATCTACACACTGTGGAATACGGTTTCAAATATGACATGATGACGTAACACGCACACAGACTAAGCATGCATTGTTTTGCAATGTGATTAGTCGAAATGTTAAGTTATAATATTCATCCGCCATTCATAAAAACAAAGTTGCTACTCTCCACACACTTAATTGTCTCACTTTGTTCACCAATTTCAAATAAATTGTCAAAAATTGCAAAATTTTGTTGTTGAAAGTTGTAGGTTTATGATAAAAGGAATATCATGTTGTTGTAACTTTCCTGGTGCTTGTATTTACTTCTCACTGCGTAAGAAAATTTTGACATCTGGCTCGACCTTCGATCTCGCGTGATATCAAGTTCTCTGACGCTGCTCAAAGTAAAAAAACAAGCACCAGGAAAGTTACTATAACATGATATTCTGTATATATTTTGTCAGATATAAGCCACAATGTTCTGAAGAAAACAAGTTTTGATTAGTTTACAAGTAAATTACTGTCGATCAGGTTTTAAATTGCTCATAGACATAAAGCTGATTAAATCAGCAGTTGTCAGTTATTTTTGGCAAACTTTTATTCCGTTAGCACATAAACACAAGATTTGATGTCTCTAAATTTGACAGCTATTTGAAAACATCACAGGAAATGGAGCATTTACAAAAAGCTGATCCTTTTTCCATTGTGCTTTCATGGTAATTCAGGAGAGTATAATATTCTTTTCATTCTAAAGCTGCACCTCTGCATTTCCTGTTTAACTCTTTACCAAACAACAAAATCTTAGACTGGTCCAAATGGGAAGCATCTGCAGACGAGAATATAAATATTACTAAAAACTTGAAACATGTTTATGGAAGGGTAGAAAACATTGTGGGAAAAGGAGAAAATGCTGATTACCAGCATTTTCTCCTTTTCCTACAATGTTTTCAAAAGGCTTCTTTCTCAGGGTCGTTAAAAGTCTGGATTGTGTGGTAAAGAGTTAAGTTGTTGATGTTAAATAAGCGTGTGTGGTAGTTAGGACTGGTCCAAATTAACCCTTTCCCAAACAAGCCCTGGTTTTCACGTGTCTGCAGTACAAGTCTTTTGAAAACACTGTGGGAAAAGGAGAAATTGCTCGTAATGAGCAATTTCTCCTTTTCCCACAGTGTTTTCTACCCTTTTCGAGACCTTTCTGCCATTTTCATCAAATTTAAAATTGTTGTCTGCAAACTCTTTCAATTTGGACCAGTCCAAAATTTGTCGTTTGGGAAAGGGTTAACAGCATTAGTAGGGGACACAGAAAATTTGGTTGAAATGGTGGTAATTGTCTATGAATTTAGTGTTGAAAACCTTGTGGGAAAGGGAGAAAATGCTGATTTTGAGTTAAAGATTTAAACCGTTTGGCGCTAAATGGTATTTTAGATTCCTCTGTAGACACAGTGGGTCAAGATCAGACTTCATATAACATGCAAAACATGCAGTTCCATAATGAATCTACTCTATGCAATCCATTCTACCCCTACTCCCCTCCCTCCCCTCCCATGCGCCCATGCGCCCGTGCGTGCGCGTACACACACACACACACACACACACACACACACACACACACACACACACACACACACACACACACACACACACACACACACACACACACACACACACACACACACACTGTAGTTGAGTCTTAGCTTTTCTGATTGGCAATTTATATAGAGAATAGATGGTTGGTGTCTTGGATGGGTTAAGTTAATCAGGCTCGGCTCCGCAATTTATGGGGTGAGCTGAATGGCTGAACTTCAAATTTAGAATAGAAAATAGAATGAGCATTTTTTGTTACAGACTAGCTTAAGTATGTCGTATAACTTTTTGGATTTCAACCCAGAGGCCCCAGACTTCAACAAGTTTGACATCAGTGACTGCTATCCTGAGGCCAGCAAGCTTACATTTCAAGTGACATTTCCAGGTACAGTTTTTTAATACATTTATCCGAGAAATATTGAAGAATTATTGAAATTTTTGAATTGCTATTTTATTTCATTGTTTCAGTTTCATATTCTTGTATTCAATCCTTTACCAAACAATCCAGAGTTTTCACAACTTTTAGGAGGACTTGCGAAAACAAAATATTGTGGGAACAGAAAGTTGACGTAACTTTGTCAGGATGAAAGTGTATGTTATGTTTCTGCAATAAAGTATGCGTTTTTCATATCACATGAATCATGATGACGCTATCACCTGCAGAGAACCTGTACAAATTAACCCTTTCCCAAACGACAAATTTTGGACTGGTCCAAATTGAAAGAGTTTGCAGATGACAATTTTAAATTTGATGAAAATGGCAGAAAGTTCTCAAAAAGGGTAGAAAACACTGTGGGAAAAGGAGAAATTGCTCGTTATGAGCAATTTCTCCTTTTCCCACAGTGTTTTCAAAAGACTTGTACTGCAGACACGTGAAAACCACGGCTTGTTTGGGAAAGGGTTAATGATTGTGAGTGATATTTTCAGGAACATTAGACCCACACACAGGAGAAACTTTACAAGAATGGGCTCACCTTGTGTTTGCCCAGAATATGGGTGTTTCCAATATCAGAATTTCCAATGTGAAGATGGACAACGATGATGCAAATATATTTATTACTGCTACACTACTGGATAAAACTTTACCCACAGGTATATTCTGTCTACCAATCAACATTGGCTAGGTTATCTGCTTCAGCTTTCAAAATAGGTTGATCAGTCCGTAAGCTGCTTAGCATGACTCACTGACCTTTTGCGGACAATATAGATCCAGATTATGCTGCACAGGACATGCAGTATGATCTTGGATCTACACTGTCTGATAAGGAGATATTTTTCTCCAAATCCACACACTATCTGAAGTTTTAAAGACCCTGAGAAAGAAGCTTTTTGAAAAGATTGTGGGAAAAGGAGAAAATGCTGGTAATCAGCATTTTCTCGTATTCCCACAATGTTTTCTACCTTAGCAAAGACAACTTCCATCACTTGAACCACATTGTAAATGTCGTCTGCAAATGCTTTCAGTTTGGACAAGTCTACATTTTTTGTTGTGTGGTAAAGAGTTAAATTATCTTACTTAACAGGATAAGGGTTAAGAATACAGGATTGATTTTAACCCTTGAGTGCCAAATTATCCCAACAGACATTTCTAGTCTAGAATTAAGACTAAAACAGACTAGTTATGTTTCAGCTTCTATGGAACTATTTCAATGCCAAGCTTACACATCTGTAAGAGCAGTGAGCTGGCCTCATTCATTAATATGTGGGTTGTTGGTCAAAGTTCTGTCATTATATGCCTCTGTTCTAAAACATCGCTGATCCAGTTTTTTCTAAGGAATTATCTGTCAAAATTTATTATCATGACAAAGGTGCAAAATTTATCATCTTCATACTCAAAACAAAATCTTCATGTGTAAGTTTCTTTGGAACAATTTTTCGTCCAAGATGAACACACCTGTCAAAGAAGCAATTAGGCTTCATGTACATTTCAACACATATGCACGTATAGGCCTATGTTTTAACACATTTATGAATCGTAATTCTTGAGATATAAATGTGTGATAAAAAGAATCTGAAAATCTTTAGCATTTTAGGTTAAAGATCTTTTAAAATCATCAATAAAATATGTTAGTAAGCTTGCAAAGGCTTGCTTAACTCTTTACCAAACCACAAAATCTTAGACTTATCCAAATTGAAAGCATTTGCAGATGACAATATGTGACTCAAAAATTGAAACAAGTTTGTGGAAGGGTAGAAAACATTGTGGGAAAAGGAGAAAATGCTAGTTACCAGCATTTTTCCCTTTTCCAACAATGTTTTCAAAAGGCTGCTTTCTCAGGATGGTTAAAACTTGGGATTGCGTGGTAAAGACTTACTTACATTTCTATAGACTTGTTTAATCAGTTTTTACCACAGCATGTGCCGGAATTTGTACGACTTTGCCACATGCGTGGAAAGCTTCTGATTTTCATGTTTAATAAAAGCCAAGAAATGCAGCGAAAGTCTTTTAAGTCAACGAAATTGCAGAAACAGGTGGACTTATCCCCTCTAGAAACTGTTTCATTCTACTTTTTGTGTAAATGTCAAAGAATTATCTACTTGTGTATATACACATTTGAAACCGAACTACAAGTTTAAAAACATGGACATATGAATGGTGTGTAGGCTAGAGGTGATGATGCAGGAAATTTTTTGCCTGTCATTCATTTTATGTGATAAATAGAATTCCACATTCGTGTTTATGTATTATCATTTTCATCAAACTTGTTGACTAAAATTTATTTGGCACTCGCCAAGGCTCGCGTCATACATTTTTAGTCAACTTGTTTGATAAAAATGATAATACATAAATACTCATGTAAGATCCTCTGTTTACAGCTGAGTTCACCTACTTTCCGAATAAATCAGTGGAGAAACAAGACAAACAGGTTATAAGTAGGACCATGTCAGCTACTGAATGTGCCCAGTTCTGTGTAGATAATCCAACTTTCAGATGCGAGAGTTTTGACTTTTGCCAGGATCAAACATGCCGACTCAGTGGTACACCAATCAGTAGTGGACAGATCCTTACTAATAGCACCATATGTAGCCATTTTGCAAGTAAGCATACTGAATTTTTAGATTATTTAAACTAACAAAGGCCTCATTCTAAGACAGGCACAGAAGGTTATGGTGCATTGAACTATCAAGAACCTCCATGCCAAACACTAAGGTAGACGAAGAAGCACCCACACAGGTAGCTCAGTGGTTAGCATATCTGACTTGTGACCTGGTGGTTGTGAGTTTGATACAAGGTTGAGGCAGTTTTTTGACTATCACCTCTAATGCTTGTAAGAAAAGTATTTGTTGGCTTGGAAAGAAAGTTGTGCAAGTACTGGTGTAAGGAAACCAGGAAACACATGCCAACGTGCACTGATTGCTGTGATGATACCTTAGCTCCAATGCAAATTAAAAAAAAAATGTTTAACTCAACCAAACAACAAAAATGTAGACTTGTCTAAATTGAAAGCATGTGCAGACGACAATTAAAATGTGACTCAAATGATGGAATTTATCTGTAATAGGGTAGAAAACATTGTGGGAAAAGGAGAAAATGCTGGGCCGTTAAAACTCTGGATTGTACTCTGTTTAAAAAAAAAAAAAACATTGTGGGAAAAGAACAAAAGGTTGGTACATGTAGCTCTTTCAAAGACAGAAATCATAATTTGAGATATATAAAATATCTTTTCTACAAATGCTTTCAATTTGGACAAGTCTAAAATTTTGCTGTTTGGTAAAGAGTTAAGAAGCTTCTTAATTAGAAGCTTTTTCAGAAAATGAATTAAAAGGGTCTCAAATTATGGAATTTGACTTCAAAAGAGTAGAAAACATTGTAGGAAAAGGAGAAAAAGCTGGAAAATCCATATTTATTCCTTTTCCAATGATGTTTTCAAAGCCTGCTTTGTTAGAACAGTTACACTGAGGCTGTTTACACTGATATTTAAATCATTAACTGTTGGAACAAAATTGTTGAAGACAAACTTAAAAAATAAGGGTAATCGGCATGAATTAACCACACAATCCCGAGTTTTAACGACCTTGGGGAAGAAGCCTTTTGAAAACATTGTGGGAAAAGGAGAAAATGCTGGTAACCAGCATTTTCTCCTTTTCCCACGAAGTTTTCTACCCTGTCAAAGAAAAATTCCATCATTTCAGCCACATTTTAATTGAAGTCTGCAACTGCGTTCAATTTGGACAAGTCTACATTTTTGTTGTTTGGTATAGAGTTAAAGTATAATATGGATGTCAAAGTATAGTGGCAAAAGGTGTAGTACGTTGTTAGTAAGGCTTTTTCTTCCCTCGGTATTCCTAAAAGTGGCCCTTTACAAAAATGTACCAACTGTTTTAGCAGGAAGTAATTGGTAAATTTGTTTTTTGCTGTTCATCATTTTCATATACATGTATTCTCTTTAGTTCCAAGGCATTATGAACTCAGTTGCTTCTTTGACAATATCTCTACAGTAGGATGTGTATCATTTTGGCTACAAAAAAAAAAACAAGATATTTCAAATCAAATAAGTCATGCTCTGACCAAAGGAAGCTTAATGCATCTCCAGTGATGCATTACACCAAGTAAGTCATCACATAATTAAGTCATCACATAATTATGTATCCATAAAATCCATTTAGTATAACCATTGACTGATTTTTGAGGTACAATGCTCCTCTGACATACAGAAAATTGACAAATGGTAAAAGGTTTCAACCCATGTCTGCCTGCGTGGACTACGCAGGCTGACATGGATCAATACTTTTTGCAGATGTATTAACCCTTTCCCAAACGACAAATTTTGGACTGGTCCAAATTGAAAGATTTTTGCAGATGACAATTTTAAATTTGATGAAAATGGCAGAAAGTTCTCAAAAAGGGTAGAAAAAAACACTGTGGGAAAAGGAGAAATTGCTCGTTACTAGCAATTTCTCCTTTTCCCACAGTGTTTTTAAAAGACTTGTACTGCAGACACGTGAAAAACAGGGCTTGTTTGGGAAAGGGTTAAGCCCCCTTTTCAAAGATCATAACTCAAATGTATTTTTCTTTTTGCTTCAGGAACTGTTAAAGCTTTGCAACCTGAGAAGAGTATTTTTGATGCATACACTCAGTTGAGAACAAGTGTTTACAATAGAACTCTACAACTCAAACCGTTACTGGATAAGGTATGGATGTTTAGGGTTCTTGTTTTTGTTTTCTTACTTGCTTAATACTTCACCGAATGACAAAATTTTAGACTGGTCCAAAATGAAAGCATTTGCAGAGAGCAAAATGAATGCTGCACATATTATGAGATTTGTCTTCGAAAGGGTAGAAAGCATTGTGGGAAAAGGAGAAAATGCTGGTGACCAGCATTTTCTCCTTTTCCCACAAGGTTTTCAAGAGTCCTTTTCCTTGGGGGGTCATTAAAATTTGAGAAAGTGTGGTAAAGGATTAGGTTATCCCCTGAAACCAGTTGGAAGCAGACAACGTTGAAAAACATAAAATACGGATAAGAAGCATTAATTAGAGTTTATTACACATATACATTTGAAGAAACTGTCTGAATGGGACAATTTGCCAGTTAACCCTTTACCACACAATCTCAATTTATAATGACCTTGAAAAAGAAAGCTTTTGGAAACTTTGTGTGAAAAGGAGAAAATGCTGGTGGGACTAGTATATTCCTCCTTTTCCCACAATTTTTTTGACTCTTCCAAAGACACATTTTATCATCTGAGTTACATATATTTTGTCATCTGCCAAAGCTTTCAATAATTATGGACCAGTCCAAGATTTTATCCTTTGGTTAAGAGTTAAGAGCAACTTCTCCCTGTGTCACTATGTTCTAGAATTTTACCTGTCGCAAGACAAAAATAGTTGGCCGCAGATTGTTGTGTGCTGAAACAAAAGCTGTAAATGTCCCGTCGGATTCACATATTATGTAATCAATGGATCAGTTGTCTTTGTTCACCCTCAGAGCTGATGAATCTATTACCACAAAATCCTGAGTTTAATGAGACAGAAAGCTTTTTAAAACATTTTAGGGAAAGGAGAAAATGCTGGTAACCATCATTTTCTCCTTTCCCCACGATGTTTTTTCCATTTTATAGAGTAATTCATCAATTAAAGCCATATTCAGTTTATCATCTGCAAATGCTTTCAGTTTTGACAAGTCCAAAATTTTGTTGTTTTGTAAAGAGTTAATCAAGATGGTGTAAAAAATGGGAAGAGATTGTTTAGGTACTGAGAGAAGGCCATATTGTTTACACATCAATCTTGGTCTAGCAGGAATGCCTAAATTCTTTTATACTTTGTGCAGGCTGATTTCGATCAACTCTGACCATTAAAAGCAACTACAGCTGACATTATGACATTGGGGACTAACCAATAGATTTGGTTCTTAACCCTTTACCAGACAACAATATTTCGGAATGGACCAAATTGAAAGCATGTGCAGACAACAAATTAAATGTGGCTAAAATGATTGCATTTGTGTCTGAAAGGTTAGAAAATGTTGTGGGAAAAGGAGAAAATGCTTGTAACCAGCATTTTCTCCTTTTCCCACAATGTTTTCAAAAGGCTTCTTTCTCAGGGTCGTTAAAAGTCGGGATTGTGTGGTAAAGAGTTAATATTACCTCTTACATCGTTTACAGACATACACAGCCATAGATGTACAGATACTATTTGGTAAGTAATTCTGCATTTATATATCCTATTTACACTTATCCTGCTAAATAACTTAACTCTTTCCCAAACAAGCCCTGGTTTTCACGTGTCTGCTGTACACGTCTTTCGAAAACACTGTGGGAAAAGGAGAAATTGCTCGTAACGAGCAATTTCTCCTTTTCCCACAGTGTTTTCTACCCTTTTTGACAACTTTCTGCCATTTTCATCAAATTTAAAATTGTCGTCTGCAAACTCTTTGAATTTGGACCAGTCCAAAATTTGTCGTTTGGGAAAAGGTTAACTCTACCAAATGACAAAATTTTAGATTGGTCCAAATTGAAACCGTTTGCAGACGACAATCCAAATGTGGCTCAAATAGTGGAATTAGTATTTAGTAAGGTAGAAAACATTGTGGGAAAAGGAGAAAATGCTGGTTACCTGCATTTTTCTCCCTTTCCCACAATGTTTTCAAAAGTCTTCTTTCTCAGGGTCGTTAAAACTTGGGATTGTGTGGTAAAGGGTTAAATGAAACTTTCAAACCAGTGGTATAAATCCAAATTTTGCTATTTCATAGGTAATTTTAGAGAAAATATATCTCCTTGTCAGACGTGTAGATCCAAGATCAGACAGCACATTCTGTGGAGTCTGATCTTGATCTACACTGTCCTCAAAAGGTCTGTGAGTTGTGCTTGGCAGCCTAGCAGAAGTTGCTAGAAAAGTCAGCAATGAACTAATAACCAAGTTAACTTTTTGAACCTGTTTTTATCAATGTTTCCATTTGTTACAAGAGTTGTGATTGCATTTGCATTGGGGAACTTCTTAAATATTTGGAAGGTGTGTCTGAAAAGTTGAGGCAACAGTGACAGGATGGACCTCCCCTGAAGCCACATAATTGAACTCTACCAGATGACAAAATAAGACTTGCCCATACTGGAAACATTTTGCAGATGTCTAATCAAATACTTCTCAAATGATTGGATTTATCTTTGAAAGGGTAGAAAACATTAAATGAAAATGCTGTTAACCACCAAACATCTTTATTTTTTCTCTTGATATTGTCAAAACCTGCCTGCCTCAGGGTCATTTAAACACTGGACAGTATGTTAAAAGGTTAACCCTTTACCACTAAATGCCAGCTTTTGACGACCCTGAGGAAGAAGCCTTTGGAAAACTTTGTGGGAAAAGAAGAAAATACTGGTAACCAACATTTTCTTCTTTTCCTACAATGTTTTCTACCCAATCAGAGAAAAATCACAACATTTGATCCACATTGAAATTGTCACCTACAAATGCTTTAAATTTGGACGGGTCTACAATTTTGTCATGTGGTAAAGGATTAAATAGAACACCTTAATTATTATGTAAGCTTTGCATTTCAGGCTGGTTGAATCCAAGGGTTGTCCTTCCAAAGATACCAAACCAGTTCAGTTACAAACTTCAAGTAACTATACCAGAAACAAAACATGTATATTCATCTGCTGTAAGTATCCTATAGGACGCCGTGCACAGATTACGCTACCTATGCAAAAAGTGTAAATCATGTTCTTTATTTCATACTTTTCGGTAGTTTATTGAGAAATAATGGTGGATTATGATTTGATATTTCATGGTTACAGTACACTAGTTACCTAGGTTATCAGTGAGTGTCAGTCAAATGGAGGGAAATATGACGAAATTTACGCTCTATTTCTCAGGCTTTACGTAATATTGTGATGTGTTATGTGATGGGGGTGCGTCATGGGAATTACCGAAAAACAACTGTACTAATTTTGATGGAAGTTCCAACAAAATAGGGGTTAGAAGCATGAAATAAATAGAATATTTGGTTTTTTTTGGTGAAAGATCAAAATTTATTTCATCTTGTGAACATCATCGGTAATATTTTCACTCAAGGCTGTGCCACTTGTGAAAATATTACTGATGATGTTCGCTCAGTGAAATAAATTTTGATTTTTCACCAAAAAAAACAAACATCCTCCATGTCCTTATGCAGCCTGATCTCAGATTTACACTGCCTAATATTTCTGGACACAAACTTATAAAAGATACAGATATGAATACTGAATATCTAGGTCCTATTTTTTTCTGACAACTACACTGTATATACCTATTTCTTGTCTGATTCATAACTCTAAGAGTTCTTGAAAAGTGTACCATAACAATATACCCTTTGAAATGAAATCTTATACTTTAACAACTTTAGGGAATGAGGTTTTTGAAAACATTGTGGGGAAAGGAAAAAATGCTAATAACCAGCATTTGCTAAATGAAATGTTTAGCCGATCAGAAGTTGTGTTACTTTCAAATTTAGAAAATTCTGGGGAATTAGACTAAGAGCATTCTTAACTATGGTTGGTGAATATGAACCCAGGAATGTACTTGTGTAGGTTTGCTAGCTGCTGTGACATAACTAAAATACTTTTTGAATCTCCAAACAAACAAAGCATTAACTAACCAGAAAATCTTCGTGTCCTTGCAGGTATGGTATGACAGTGGCTTCAATATGATAAGATATGACCCACATTATGGACAGCCGATATATCCATTTTATACAACCAACCCTTTAACTGTCATTGAAGATTTTAACACTGGTAGGATTTATATTATTAATTTTTTGTGGCATTTATCAAAGACAATGCCACTAAGAGTTCAATACGACATTTTGAAAATCATGTATTGTATTTTGTGCAAAACCAAAGGAAGTAAACCCAATTAAACACAATTTTTCCAAGACAAATAAGTGTTTCTATTGCACTCAGACATGAAAATGGCGCATTAAGATAAATTGGATTAGGCCATTGATCATGGAAATATTTCTTTTTTCTCAAAAAAAGCTTGATTCGCTATGGTCTTCTATTGGCATAATGATACAATCTTTGTTCCCTGACCACCCAGTTTTGTGCTTGATCGTCCCAAACCAGTTCGTTCCTGGGCTTATTTGTCCCTGGGCTTGTTAGCAAGGACTCCCACAAATTGCATTCTACTCTTCTGGATTGTGCATGACTTTATAGTAGGTTGACTTTCAAGCTAATATTTTGAAGCTATTTCTATGGTTTATTTTTCAAATTATTAATTCCACACAGTGGCTCCCTTGACAAATGCCACACCAGTGCTTTCAATGCTTTGATTAACCAAGCTTTTGTGGCTCCTGAGTTGTCCCATCATCCAAAGGAAGATTACCAAATCTTTCCCATAAGATAGCTATGCAAATTTTACATGATTCATGCTCTGTTGAAAGGTGGTTTAATGCAATGTATTGACAGATGTCAGCCTGTGCAGACCTTGCAGGCTGACCTGGGTTGAAACTTTTTGCTATTTGTAAATTTTCAAAGGACCATTCTACTTCAATATTCAACTGGTTTTAGACAACATGGGTCCATGTTGAAATACTTAAATGCATTAACTCTTTACCGAATGACAAAAATTTTAGACAGGTCAAAATTAAAAAACATTTGCAGACAACAAAATAAATATGACTCAGAAATTGAAATTTGTTTTGGAAAGGATGGAAAACATTGTGGGAAAAAGAGAAAATTCTGGTTACCAGCATTTTCTCCTTTTCCCACAATATTTTCTAAAGGCTTCTTTCTCAGGGTCTTTAAAAGTCAAGATTGTGTGGTAACGGTTTAACTCTTTACCAAATGACAAAATTTTAGACAGGTCAAAATTAAAAAACATTTGCAGACAACAAAATAAATATGACTCAGAAATTGAAATTTGTTTTTGAAAGGATGGAAAACATTGTGGGTAAAGGAGAAAATGCTGGTAACCAGCATTTTCTCCTTTTCCCACAAAGTTTTGAAAAGGTTTTTTTTTTTTCAGGGTCCTTAAAAGTTGGGATTGTGTGTTAAAAGGTTAAACCCTAATTTGCCAGAGCAGTGCTCATAGTTTTGTTTTAGACAATAGCAGTTTCAGTATTTTGCATAGACTTTAAGTATACTAAGCACATGTTTGAATGGTTTAATTAGTATTAATCAAGATTAGAGAATGTGCAATCTGGTCATTGGATCTGCATAGACCCAGTTATTGATAGATATTTCAGCTAAATTTACTTTTGAAATGGCACCAACAGACATTTTTGACTGACTGAAACAGTCTTTTTCATTTATTTTGATGTAAGATGTTAAAGATAATCTATACTCGTTTTCAGCCAGTTTTTAATCTATTTCATCTTTTTTTTATGAAACCATAATCATTCTTGTATCTTCATGCCAAATGTTGCCCAGATGGTTGTATTGTTCTACAGATTATGATAAATAGAGAACACATTTCATTTTCTGGAGGCTGTTGTAGTTTCCAGTTTTAAAATGAGGACAAGTTCCTTGAGTTTCTCTATCCCTTACACCACCTGTATTGGTAAATTATCTATGTTTACACAGCTGAGTAAATTCTGAGCCATTATACACACTATCAAGTTTTAACAGTGTTTTTTTTTTCTGTCTGGCTGTAAGGATGTATCTTTTTAATATTATGTACATTGTATTTTGGGTAATCCAGTTTTGAAATGTCAATGACATACGTTTTGACAGACTGAGACAGCCTTTTCGTTTTATTTGAAGTTAAGTTCTCCTATTTCCACAAATTTTTTATGAATTAATTACACTTACACTTTCCTATACTTTCTCTTTCACTGACCTTTTAACATGAAATTTAATCTATTTCAGGAATACAGTATGTAATTGACAAAGTATATCAAAATTGCTCCATATCCCGGTTAAACCCACGTGAAGTTGGTGTGTCTCTGGCACCTAATACTACAAAAAATGCCACATGGGAAGTTGTTATGAAGGATCCATTCTCAATCTTTAGGCTTGATTCCAGTTACAAATATGTGGGACAGGTAAACTGAATAATTCACTATTCATTGACTCGATTAACTCTTAACAAATGCACAGCAGAAGATTGAGAATATATGGCCCGCAGCTTGCGAAATGGGATCCTCGGACATTTGTGTAAAGTGTCGTCTCGTATTAGCCTGCACAGTCCGCGCAGACTAATCTGAGATGGCACTTTACAAATACATAAAATTTTTTCATACAGTAGACTTTCGTGAAACGGAAAATTGCACAAAAACGGGAAGTGTCATCTCGGAGTAGTCACTGATTGCAGAGGCTGATCTGGGATGACACACTTTTACGCATATGTCCAGAGGTACTTTTATATGTAATGCACGCCATATATGAGCCATGCCCTGTGAAAAGGTGCCTTGATGCATCTTCAAGTAGTATCTACCAAGGTCAGCCTGCCCAATTAAAACTTTCTGCTTTCTGTTAATTTTCTGCATGTCAAAAGATGAGTCTACCTACTATTTCAGCCAGTAGTTAGACAAAATGGATTTTATGGATCCATGATTATGTGACGACTAGCTTGCTATAATGCAATATGGAGATGTGATAAGCCCCCTTTTGCCAGAGCATGGCTCATACTTCTGAAATATCCGTAATCATTATGATGTAGAGTGTAGTAATTAAATACATGTGAGAACATAGTGGCAAAAAAAAAGTGCATGTACAAATAGTTGGTTCTTATGCTACAATATTATCGAAAATTGCTTGCTTAACCCTTTCCCAGACAACAAATTTTGGACTAGCTCAAATCAAAAGAGTTTGCAGACAACAATTTTAAATTTGATGAAAATGGCAGAAAGGTCTCAAAACAGGTAGAAAACACTGTGGGAAAAGGAGAAATTGCTCGTTACGAGCAATTTCTCCTTTTCCCACAGTGTTTTCAAAAGACTTGTACTGCAGACACGTGAAAACCAGGGCTTGTTTGGGAAAGGGTTAAAGGGGAGAAAGTAGTGGTTAGTCTGCAGTAGGTAATGAGATAGAGATGTGGAAAAGAAGCAACTACATTTCAAGTAATGGCTTATTCATAAAAACTAGTCTAAGTAGATATATCTTATCCCCTAACCTGCTAAATAAATTAAATTCATTTTTTAAGCAGATAGTAAAAACCCAAATATTGCTATTTCAAACTTTTTTTTTTTTTTTGAAAAAAATATCACCCTATCGGACAGTGTAAATCTGAGATCAGACTGCACATTCTCCACTGTCTGATGTTGATCTTTGCTGTCTGCAAAAGGTCCTTGAGTCGTGCTTAGCAGCCTAGGGGTCAATTAATGCTTTTGCCAAACATTCTAAATTGATTTTAAATTAAGAATTTCAAGACTAGCCAACTGATTAGCTGAGGCCGATTGTAGAAATGCTGGTAAATACAGATCCTTGACACATGAGCAGAAAATGTTGTTCAGCAGTTTTTTCTAGTGATGGAAAAAAATAAGGTGCCCTGATTATAGGGGGGAGGGGGGTTCACTTGTAAAATATTATGGCCATTATCACATCTCAAGACATATTGGCAAATTTAGAATTGTTGAATTTCTGTAAGAAATTGTCAAACATGTCAGAATTAATCCAATGTTAAAAATCAGTTTTTGTAAAACAAATGGAAAAAATTTAGTATTTACATAAATTAACTATCAGCAGGTAAACTATTTACATATTCTATGTGCCCTTTTCAGAAAACCATCCGGGGTATGACATGCAACTTGTTTGAATCCCTGAGGACTGATTTCAGACTGCCAGATAATCGCCCTGTCCAGTCAGTGTTTAGATATGCATTTTTGTCTGTATGTATGTATGTGCCTCTTTTTGATTGTTCTTGTTTCTTCATATTAATTTTGGCAAGCCTCCAACTATTAACCCTATGCAACACAATCCCGAATTTGAGGTACCCTGACTAGAGGTGGTTTTTGAAAATATTGTGGGAAAAGGAGAAGGTAACCTGCATTTTGTCCTTTTCCCACAATGTGTTCTACCCTTTCACAGACAGATTCATGATTTGTGCCACATTTGGTTTGTTATCTGCAAATGCTTGTCTAAAATTAGGTCTTTTAGTACAGATTTTAACTCGAAAACACATTGTGACTTTTATAATTGTCATCAGATCTATCTTCATGTTATTTTTTACACATCACAAGTTGTAAAACTTTCCATAATATTGTGACTAACTACTTTTCTCACACGAAATTGAGGTGAGAGGCAAAAAATCACTGGAAAGAAGGTTTGCCTCTACCCGGTATCGAACCTGCAACCACCAGGTCACGAGTCGGGTACACTATCCACTGAGCCACCTGGCTGGGCAACTTCTTAAGTTTCCATGATCCATGATCATTCAAGAGTTGTTGGAACATGTGACGCTTCTGTTGATTGTGAAGAAAAAGATAAAACTGCACAAAACATGCAGGTTGATCTTATACCTACACCATCCACTACCTGGTTCTTTGACAAAAGGCTCGTTATTTGCAGTTTGATTGCTTTTTTTTAAGCAGTTAAAGATACCAAGTTCATTTATTTGAGAGCAAAAGAGGAACTGTGCAATAAGTTTACAATGTTTAAGTCATGCTCTGGTGAAAAGGTAGCTGAATGCATCTACAAAAAGTATTGATCAGTGTCAGCCTGCACAGTCTGTGCAGGCTAACCTTGACAGAAAGTTTTTCCTATTGATAAATTTTCTGTATGTCTAAGGACCAATTTACTGCATTGTTCAGTCAGTATTTAGACAAGATGGATCCATACTATGTAATGACTTGCTTTGTATAATGTATTACATCTACTATAATGTATCAGACCAGCTGTTAGCAGAACCCTGGGTACCATTTTACTGACAATTTGTAAGTTCGTGCATAGGAATTTTTGTAACTTTGCGCTTATCTTCAGATTTACAAAATTCTTAAATCCGTTTTACTGAACTTTTGTAACTTTGTGAATTTGAGTAAGTAAATATATTTGTAACTCTTCAGTGGAAGGCCTAAACATAAGTTCCCACACAGTTGTTACCTTGGTAAACAGCCCATGCATTTATGCTACTTTTCTTGCGCTTTGCATCTCATATGTCAGTAGTTTCTGTCAAATTTTGATAGTGTATGTGTGATGAAAAAATAATTAGTGAAAAAAGTGATAATTAATGATTACTGCGGATAGCTGCAAGGATATAATTCTGATGCTTTTTTTTTTTAAATTTCTTTCTCATTGATGATCACGTACAGAAAATGCCTCCATCTTTTGGCCTATGTTGTCACTTAGGAATGGTATTTATGCACGTAGAATTATGCAACACTTATGTTGGAACTCAGCTATGCAAATATTAGTAAAACGCAAAACATTGACTTAACTCTTTACCACACAATCCCGACTTTTAACGACCCTGGGAATTCAGTCTTTTGAAAACATTGTGGGAAAAAGAGAAAATGCTGGTAACCAGCATTTTCTCCTTTTCCCACAATGTTTTCTATCCTTTCCAAAACAAATTTCAATTCTTAAGTTGCATTTAATTTGTTGGCTGCAAATGCTCTCAATGTGGACTGGTCTAAAATTTTGTTGTGTGGTAAATAGTTAAGTAAAAAACTTAAAAAAATTTTAGACTCGCATTTGTATTAGTACTTTAGTAAAATGGTTCCCTGCTCATTTACTGTTGTTTATAACCAGGATCAGTGGTCAGAGATAAGTGATGATTACCTTGGTTCTGTGGGGCAGCCAATTAGACTGGACATTACAGTTTTAGATGTAAGTCAGTTTCAAAAGGGTTGTCATTTAACCTTAATAATAAATTAGTTTATTTAAGCCGATTGTAATTTTCTGAGAAAAATATCTCCTTATCAGACCATGTAGATCTGATCTTGATCTAGACTGTCTGCAAAAGGTCAGTGAGTTGCGCTTAGCAACCTAAGGGTTTACCCCTTACCACACATTCCCGAGTTTTAACAACACTGAGAGAAAGGTCTTTTGAAAACATTGTGGGAAAAGGAGAAAATGCCAGTGACCAGCATTTTCTCCTTTTCCCATAATGTTTTCTACCCTGTTAAAGACAGAAATCATCATTTGAGCTAGATTTAATTTCTCGTCTGCAAATGCTTTGAATTTGGTTGTGTCCAAAATTTTGTCATTTGGTAAAGGGTTAACTATTAACCCTTTACCAGATGACAAAATTGTAGTTTTGCCCAAATTGAAAGCATTTACAGACAACAATTTCTGTGTGGCTCAAATGGTGCAAATTTTCTTTGATAGGGCAGAAAATAATGTGGGAAAAAGAGAAAATGCTGGTTACCAGCATTTTCTCCTTTTCCCATAATGTTTTCAAAAGGCTTCTTTCCCATAGTTTTTGAAAGGCGGCATTGTGCGGTAGAGGGTTAACTCTTTACCACACAACAAAATTTAAGCCTGATCAGAATTGACAGCAATTGCAGATGACAAATGCGGCTTGAATGATGGGATTTGCTTTTGAAAATGAAGAAAAACATTTTGGTAAAGGAGAAGATGCTGGTTACCCGAATGTTCTCTCTTTTCCCACAATGTTTTCAAAAGGTCTCCTTCTTAGAGTCGTTCAATGTCAGGACTGTATGGTATAGGATTACGTCATTACTAAACATTTGAATTGAACATATCTTATACTTCTCATTCAACAGTATTTTAGTTATTTCACCTATTCATGTGTTTCTGGGCCTGTATTCACCAACCATTCTTTTGAACGTTCTTGGTCTCATTCACCAGAATTTTTTAAATTCGGAAGGAACACAACTAGATTTACTAAACCAAATGGTTTAGCCAATCAGAGGTTGTATTAATTTCAAATTTAAAAAGCTCTTGGAGAATAAGACTAAGAATGTTCTAAAGAATGGTTGGTCAATACAGGCCATGCTGGAGTTTCCAAGTAGCTTTCTCAGGTTCTTCAGTGCCATTCCCCAGAAAACTCTCCTGTGACCAACACAGACAGTGGGGTTCGAACCAGAATTTCCAGATCATAAATTGAAGGCTTTAACTTGTTACCAAATGACAACATTTTAGACTGGTTGAAATTGAAAGGATTTGCTGACGAAAAAATAAATGCCATTTTAAAACTGAAAGTTGTTTTGGGAAGGGTAGAAAACATTGTGGGAAAAGGAGAAAATGCTGGTTACCAGCATTTTCTCCTTTTCCCACAATGTTTTCAAAAGGCTCCTTTCTCAGGGTCATTAAAAGTTGGGATTGTATGGTAAAGGGCTAAAGCCCCAGTAGCAGTCAAAAGTAAACAAAGCGGGTGTTAATATGGATTTGAAATTAAATTATACCTTTTAAAAGTATGGAAAAATTATTGTCATGGTGACAATCTGTTATTGTTCTGTCAGTCTCAGCATTAGTTGCTTGCAGAAAAATGAAATCTTAAAAAAAAAAAAACTTGGTTAAAAATTGCCAGGTCCCTCTATCTTTTGTTTACTTTTTACCTGATTTGAAAATTCATTTTTCTGCCAGTGATTAACAGTTGGACTGACCATGTAATAACAGATTATCATCTTCACAATAATTTGAATTTAGATGCATTTTACCATCCCATTGTTTACTTTTGGCCACTCTTGGGACTTTAACCAATGAATTAGGGAGTATACCACTATGGAACCTCTGATGCCTGCATCAGGACAGGTCATGAAAACATTTTAGGGAAAGAAGGAAATTTATTGTTGAGTATACTATCTGCAATAAAAAACATAGTTATTTTTCAATCAAATACTTTGGCCTTGTGTTTTAGTAGGTCTTGAATCAGCATGTATAGATCTCCCTTACAAAAAAGAAGTAATATTTTCAATAACTTAACCCTTTCCCAAACAACAAATTTTGGACTGGTCCAAATTGAAAGAGTTTGCATACGACAATTTTAAATTTGATGAAAATGGCAGGAAGTTCTTAAATAGGGTAGAAAACACTGTGGGAAAAGGAGAAATTGCTCGTTACGAGCAATTTCTCCTTTTCCCACAGTGTTTTCAAAATACTTGTACTGCAGACACATGAAAACCAGGGCTTGTTTGGGAAAGGGTTAAAGTTTCATTTGTGCAGGCTTTCTTGAATATTTCTTCTTTTACTGTTTTCATCTACTGTAGGGTTGCATTTACCCTTTACAAAACAATCCTGAGTTTTAACTTCCCTGATGAAAAAGCCCCATGGAAACGTTGTGGTAAAAGGAGAGAGTGCTTGTAACAAGAATTTTCTCCTTTTTACCCCAGTATTTTCTACCCTTCCAAGACAAACCCATCATTAATATGTCAACCTTAAATGCTCCCTTTAGTATAAGGCTAAGAATTTGTCATGTGGTAGAGAGTTAAGGGATGTTATGCAGTGATATCATGTTATTAATTAAGTAATTTTGTATTGGCTGATTTACAGGTATAAGGACTGTGGTATTAGCCCAGGGCTGATGGCTGAGGGCTAATGTGGCAGACCTGGGATTTGTAGCTTGGCCAGTACAAAATTGCTTGATTAATGACAATTTTATTAATGAACCCTTTACCACACAATCCCGAATGACCTCAAGGAAGAAAGCCTTTTGAAAACATTGAGGGAAAAGGAGAAAATGCTGGTAACCAGCATTTTCTCCTTTTCCCACAATGCTTTCTACCCTTCCATTGAACACTTTTAGTGTTTTACTTTGCCATCTGCAAATGATTTCAATTTGAACAAGTCTAAAATTTTGTTTTGTGGTAAAGAGTTAATGGCTGGGCCTTGTAGACCATTTTGGATTTGATATTTATGATTCATAGTAGCCTTGTTTTGTTTGATATTGAGTTTTTCTTGTATTGGCCAAGTTTGCTGATATTGGCTGACGTTGTGTTTTGGTGTTGAACAGACCATTTTCGTCATATAAATGCAATAACTCAGTTTGTGAATTAATAGTAGGTTATAGAGTTGTGGACTACAACACTGCACAACATAATATGGCGTGCAACACACGAAAAGGGGCATTCGGACGTATGTGTCAAAGTGTGTCGTCTCAGATCAGCCTGTGCAGTCTGTGACTATCCCGAGATGACACTCCGTTTTTATGCGATTTTCTGTTTCACAAAGGTCTGCTGTATGAAAAAAATCTTATGTAGTTGTAAAGTGCCGTCTCGGATTAGCCTGTGCGGACTGCCCAGGCTAATCCGGGACGACACTTTATGCCAATGTCCACAGGTCTCATTGCACATGTTGCAGGCCATATTGAAACAAAATTTCATAGATTTGTTTAATCTACTTCAGGATTCCTTGTACATGCAGTATAACTTTTATGACTTTGACACAGACCACCCTGATATTAGTGTGTATGATGTACATCAGTGTAACATAGAGGGAAAATGGAAACATTTCACAGTACAGTTTCCAGGTAAGAAAATCATGACTGCCTATCAAAGTAAGTCACTCCTAACTCTCTTCAAAAAGGAAGAAACTTCCAGGTTAACTTGATCTTTACCAAATGACAAACTTTTAGACTGGTCCAATTAAAAGCATTAAATTTTGCAGATGACAAATTCATGATGGGATGGTAAGATTTGTCTGTGAAAGGAAAACAAAAAAAACCTAATCACAATGTATGAAAATGTGAAGCGTCATCTTCCTAGTTGTCTGTGTTGTTGTCTGCATCGTCGTGCAAAAACTTTGACATTTAATAGTATCTCTGTAATTACTGAAGATATTTACTTCAAACTTGGACAAGTTGTTAACTAGCAAAAGGGGAACCCATACAATAAGGGCAGGTAACCATCAAAAGTATTTTTGACACAGTAATGCCCCTTTTTCAACGTAGAATTTCACTGAAAATCAAACAACTGCTGCCGAGCATTGGCAATCGCATATGGTGATCTTGTTTTAATTTCAGGACCCTTCCATCCATACCTAGACACCAGTTCTCGAATGTTTCTATTAGAAGGTATGTTCAGATTGTCCATCCTGGCTAACGTCAGTATTTTGAGACTGCAGCGTTTGAGGTTGGATCATGATGCAGTAAATATTTACTTGTCTGCAACCCTAGCTGATCATCCCAAAATACCTTGTAAGTATTTTGTATTGGTTTGTTTGTATTGGAGGTTAGCACCATTTTCTCCCTTATCCTGCTGAATAAGTTAAATGAGACAATAGTAAAAATCTGAATAATGTTATTTCAAACTTAATTTTTGGACCTTATCCGACAGTGTAGATGGTTCCCGCGGTCCATCCGGAAATCCGTCCGTCTGTTAGTCCTTTTGTTATTTACGTAATAGTCTGCATTTGTGGTCCAATTTTTGTGAAACTTGCACAGTTTGTTTATCTTATCAATAGCTTGAAGCCAATAAATTTTGAAAAATATCTGACACTCAGTTTAGGAAAAGTAGCCATTTAAAGTTTAAAATTTCCATTTCTTGTATACGTGATAAAGTCTTCATTTGTGGTCAGATTTTTGTGAAACTTGCACAGCTTGTTTATCTCATCAAAAGCTTGAATAAGTTTGGGAACAGTAATAAGTTTGGGAACAGTAGCCAAGTAAAGTTCAAAATTTCAATTTCTTGTTTACGTGATAAAGTCAGCATTTGTGGTCGGATTTTCGTGAAACTTTCACAGTTTGTTTATCAAATTTGGCTTGATTCCAAACAATTGTTTTTGAGAAATTGTACATCATGTTTTTTTTTTACCAATTGTTCAATTCCTCATACCTACTTGTGCTGTCTTAGTTGGTTCAAGCCTAGTTGCAGCAACGCCCCTTTTTAATGGGGGCGGGGGGGTGTGGTTTGTCTTTTTCCTTTTACATCATGAATTCATAATGTATGCTAGAAAAAAAAGCAAAATCACTGCCAGGAGAGTGATTCAGGCCCTCAAGGGCCTCTAGTTTCTATGAAAACATAGTGGGAAAAGGAAAAAAATGCTTGTTACCAGCATTTTCTCCTTTTCCAACTATTTTTTCAAAAGCCTTCTTTCTTCAGGGTTGCATAAACTTGGGATTGTGTGATAAAGGGTTAAAATATAAGAATATGCCAATGGCTGAAAGTGATTTCTTTGAAGGCTGTCAAAAAGTGAAATGCATTTTCTATCCAACATATCTGTGCAACCTTTCAGCTGCCAGGGGCAACATTTGGCATGAAGATACAAGAGTGATTATAGTTTCATGAAATAAAGATGAAATGGGTTAAAAACTAGCTGAAAATAATGATGAAATGTGTAAAAAAAAAATGGGCTGAAAACCAGTATAAATGTATCTTTAAGTCCTATTGAAGTACTCATGAACTCTTTACCATATGACAAAATTTAAGACATGCCAAAATTAAAAGCATTTTCACATGACAATTTATATGCAGCTCAAATGATGGGAGGATTTTCCTTATATAAGATAGTAGAAAACATTGTAGAAAGAGAAGAAAATGCTGGTTTCCAGTATTGTCTCCTTTTCCTACAGTGTTTTCAAAGGCTTCTCCGGCAGGGTCGTAAAAATCCAAGATTGTGTGATCAAGGATTAACCCTTTACGAAATGATAAACTTTTAGACTCAACCAAACAGAAAGCATTTGCAGAGAATAAATGGTGCTAAAATGATGATTTATGTCTGGAACAAGGAAGAAAGCATTGTAGGAAAAGGAGAAAATGCTGGCAACCAGTATTTTCTCCTTTTCTCACATTGTTTTAAAAAGTGCTCTCTTTCAGGGTCATTAAAACAAGTTGGGATTGTGTGGTAAAGGGTCAAACAAACAGACGAAGAAAACCTTATTATATTTGTAGTATACTTCACGAAAACTCCAGTAAATGACCTTCCACAGCATGCCGATAGAGTTTTTACGATTTCACAAGAAGAGGAGTGTGCCGACACTTGCCTACTAGAGACAACGATGCAGTGTAACAGCTTCTACTTTTGTCCAAAATCCAGTCAGTGTTTACTTAGTAGGGAGCATGTGCCAGACGGACCAGGGGTTGTTACTGTAACAGATTGCTTTTCTTATTCAAGTAAACAATATAAGTTACAAGCTTTATTCCATTTTTCCTAAAGGTCATAGACCCATGTGGCATACAAGTACAGTTGATGCAACAGTGAACACAGTATTTATGAATGCATGATAATGTAAAATAGACACATTAAAACTAGATTTAAACAATGTTACAACTAAACCTGACATGTACATGATAGCATTGGCAACAAAATACATCTATCAGTAATAAAATATCTTATTCTTAAGGTATTGGACAGTTTTCAATTTTGTTTAGCCTTTCCCAAACAAGCCCTGGTTTTCACGTGTCTGCAGTACAAGTCTTTTGAAAACACTGTGGGAAAAGGAGAAATTGCTCGTAACAAGCAATTTCTCCTTTTCCCACAGTGTTTCTACCCTTTTTGAGACCTTTCTGCCATTTTCATCAAATTTGAAATTGTCGTCTGCAAACTCTTTCAATTTGGACCAGTCCAAAATTTGTCATTTGGGAAAGGATTAAAACATTTATATATATGAAATACACCCTGTTATCAGGGGGTTGAATGCATTTGCAAAAAATATCGACCCTGGTCAGCCTTTGCAGGCTGACCTGGGTCGAAACTTTTTGGTATTGGTCAATTTTCTGTATGTTGAAGGACCATTTTACCTCATGATTCAGTTGGTTGTCAGACTTAATGGATTTTATGGATTCTGTTTTATGTGACGATTTGCTTGGTATAATGATTCACAGAAATGCATAAAACTCCCTTTTGCCAGAGCATGGGTTTATATAGATAATTTTCGAACTTCCAATTTTCCACAATGTTTACCGGACTGAGAAAAAAGACATATTTCGTTTACTTCAAATGTTTTGCTGTTCAGTAATTTGTAGTATTTATTTGTAGCACTGGAAGGTCTCAACCCTGAACCAAACAATCTCAAGTTTATGACCCAAAAGATGAAGAGTTTTTAAAACATTGTTGAAAAAGAAGAAAATGTTGGTAACCAGCATTTTCTCTTTTTCACATAATCTTTTTTGTCCCTCCCAATATGAATTTCAGTTTTGAGTCACATTTAGTTTGCTGTCTGCAAATGCTTTTATTTTTGACAAGTTTTTTGATAAAGAGTAAACCTTTTCCCACACAATCCCAATATTTATTACCCCTGAGAAAGAAGCCTTTTGGAAAAAAAAGTGGGAAAAGGAGAAAATGCTGGTAATGTTTTCTGCCCTATAAAAGAAAAATAATGAAATTCCATCATTAATTTTTTTTTTTAGCCTCAGTTGTTGTCCATAAATGCTTTCATTTTGGACAAGTCAACCATTGTGTTTGATGAAAAATTAATCATTGACCAAACTCTGGACAAATACAGGCGGCCCTCCATGGCTCAGTGATGAAGTGTAGGACTCACAACCTGGAGGCAGCTGGTTTGAGCCTTTCCGGAAGCACTGGGTTTTTCATGGGAGTGTCACTTCAAAGCCCCAGCCTAGCACTGGTGAACTCTTTCACTACTAGTGACGACTTGATTACCTTTTGCAGACAGCATAGATCAAGATCAGACCGCACAGAACGTGCAGTCTGATCTTGATGTACACTGTCCTCTACTCTGTTTATAAACTATAACGAAAGTCGTTTTCAATAGAAGTGAAAATCTATTTTTAGAGCTCGGGAAAAAAAGGGGGAATTTCCAGAGTTAGTAATGAAAGAGTTAAAAACTAGGACATACACAAATTTTAAGCTCTGGCAGTGAAATGCTTTAAATCTGGACAAGTCTGAAATTTTGCTGTGTGGCATGTGTCAACTCTCTTAGATATTGATCAGTCTTGAACTACCATGCTAAAAGTGCCAAACATTTCTTTTTTAGTCGTTAGAAAAGGCAAAGATATACCAAATACATACTTTTTCTCTGAGTGTCCCAAATTCTGTGGTTTTCCCATAAAAACTTGGTCTTAAATTTATACATACTTCATTTCTTGGGCACTGAGTTATATTACTAGATAGGTTTACATTTTTATCAAATTTTGTTTCAACTTTGGCTTTGGTTTTCTCTGTATGGGTCATAAGTGTACCAATAATATTTCTGTGTAATGTAGTTTGTTTTTTTTTTCATGTTCACCAGCTGTTAATTGTCAAAGACTTGAAATCATTGAAGGAAAACAAGCAGTATTTTCAAATCTCACTTTATTTTTCAAATCTTATTATAACAGTATTGTCCTTTCATTATAATTTTTATCCTGTGTTTGAAGTGTACTCCAATTTCTTTCCGAGGATTGATGATCGTCATCGTGACAGGATTCATTCCTCTCCCACCGCTGACCATTGTTTCGATGATGGTTATGTGGGAAAGCAGCCAGTGGCTTGGAAAGAATATTGTGCGGAGCACTGGTAAATGAAACTCCAGGAAAGCGTGGATAGCAGCACTGGCCGCCGTGATATAACTGAAATAATGTTGAAAACGGCGTTAAACACCATACAATCAATCAATCATTGAATTGTACTAGTGCTAGATTGGATAAAATTAGCATGTACAATAACAGGTTAATTCAGCATTCATAGCTAGAAGCCTTTAAAAAACTCTTTTCACAGGGACCGTACAAGATGCTGGGATTCCAATCTCTACACTGTATGCGTATATCCTTCTGAAGAATAGTGTGTTTACAGGAAATTTTACCATCAGTATACCAGTAGCGGGAACAGATCAGGTGAGATCACAAACACTTTAACCCCTAAAGCACCTTTAACAACTACAGTTAACTTTGCAGACAGTGTAGATCAAGATCAGGCTGCACAAAAAGCATTGCCACATGATATAGCAGATAATCTAAATATGTCAGCATGTCTGTTTGTGAGTAGAACTGTGTGTAATGAAGACTTTAGATGGTTGGTAAATAGGGTTATGCAAGTGGGTGCCAGTGACATTGACTTCACTTCCTGTCTTTTTTTTTCCCCATTCAAAACTTTTTTTGTTGATGATAAAGTTGGCTTAGGAAGAAAGATGTCTGAATCAAGGTATTTTCACTGAAAATAGAGACCAGACAAGCTGCTGGAGGGCACCAATATTTGTTATGACAGAAAAATACCAATTACTACAAGGCAAAATATACCTTGAACCTACCAAACATGACTATATATAAAGAGCTGTCAAAGTAATATGACAAAGAAACTGTTGTAAGTTCTGGAAAACTTCATTCTATTTTTTTAATTCCTTCTCCTCGACAGACTAAGAATTACACAGCTGTTGGAATCAAAGAAAGATTTACAGGTGTCGTAGAGAGATCTGCAGAAGGTAAGGCTGAATTGTATCCAAACTATTTTGCTCTATAGAATACTTTGTATATCGTTTGTACTTATGCATTTTTACCCTGTCAGTGCTGCAGATGAATATAGAGGCTTTTGTGGGTAGCACAGATCAAGATCAGACTACATGTACATAGAATGTGCAGTCTGATCTTAGATCTTTACTGTCCACTTATTTAGTGGAGCCTGTAAGATAACACTCATTTTTTGTGTTAGTAGATTGAACTATCAGCAGAAGAAAAGAAGTTCAAGTTTCTATATTTAGGGCTGTAGGAGTTAAGCTTTTACTGATTGATTTCATATTTTAACTCTTTACCACCCAATCCCGAGTTTTAACAACCCTGAGGAAGAAGCCTTTTGAAAACATTGTGGGAAAAGGAGAAAATGCTGGTAACCATCATTTTCTTCTTTTCTCACAATGTTTTCAAATGCCCTTTAAATCAGGGTTGTTAAAACTTGAGATTGTGTGGTAAAGAGTTAAAAAGTTTTTGTATAACCCAAGTTTTCTCTTTTTCACAAGATATTTTGTATCATGTTAGAGGCAGATTCCATCATTGGAGCTTCCTTTGGTTTGTTCTTCTTAACTTCTTTCAATATGGAAGTGTCTGAAACAAACTCTAAATGATAGTCTTAACTCTTTACCAGATGACAAATTTCGGGCTCATCTAATTTGAAGTTTGAGAGCATGTACAGATGATGAATTAAATGTGGTGAAGATTTGTTTTTGAGTGGGTAGGACACAGTGCTTGAAAAGGAGAAAATATGGTTATCAGCATCATCTTGTTTCACCATGATGTTTTCAAAAGCCCTCTTTCTCAGAGTCCTTAACCCTTTACCACACAGTCCCGGCTTTGAATGACCCTGAGAATGAAGCCTATTGAAAACAATTGTGGGAAAAGGAGAAAATGCCAGTAACCAGCATTTTCTCCTTTTCCCACAATGTTTTCTACCCTTTCAAAAACAAATTTTAATGTTTCAGTCACATTGATATTGTCATCTGGAAATGCTTTGAATTTGGACAGGTCTAACATTTTGTCGTTTGATAAAGAGTTAAAATACGGGGTTGTTTGTTAAAAAAGTTATGTGTATCTTTGGATTTTTCTTCGAAAGGGTTGTGTATTTTGGTGGAAATGGCAAAAATGCGCACAACTGCATTGTTCTCTACCAAATGATTTCAAAAGCTTTCATTTCCAGGGTCATAAAAGCAGAAGATGGTTGGTAGAGACAGAGATTAATAATGAAATATGTTGATCTTTCCTTTTCAAAGAAAGCGCCTTCCAAGAATTCACTCTACAGTCCAACCACACCTCCATCATGCCAGACCGTGCCCATATTATATCCAGTGTATCTGTCGATGACTGCGCGCTGGCTTGTACCGAAGAAGGTTCATTTCGCTGTAAAGCCTTTAGCTATGCTACGAACACCCAGTCGTGCTTCATGGTGGCGGACTTTAATCAGAAATACACCACAGACTCATCTGTACCTAGTTTCCTGTATTCTAGTAAGTTTTTACTTAACCCTCAAAGTGCCAGATAAACCCACTGGGCGTTTTCATTCTAGAATAAGACACAGATAATAGTAATTTCATGCCTGCCTTTTGTCTGTACTATTTCAGAAAAGCAGACAGTGTAGATCAAAGATCCGACTGCACATTTTGTGCAGTCTGATCTTTGATTTACACTAGGTGCAAGGGCAGCTATAGTTGTTAAAGGTGCTGTAAGGGTTAACTCGTAGCAGATGAGAAAATTGTAGACTTGTCAAATTGAAAACATTTGCAGGATTAAACATAATTATGTCTTTGAATAATTAGAAAACATTTTGGAGAAAGGAGAAAATTCTAGTTACCACCATTTTCTCCTTTTCCAACAATGTTTTCAAAAGCCTCTCTTTTCAGGATTGTCTATAGGCTCCTGCAGTAGACAGCTAATGAAACATTGATGAAAAAGGAGCAATTTTGTAACTAGCCATTTTCTTGTTGTCACAGTGTTTTACTTGTGTTAAAACTTAATTCATCATTATTATCCATATCTTGCAAGAATGTCATGAGGAAACTTTTCTTACAAACATGAAAGTTCACAACAAATGCATTTCCCAAACACAAACTGCCCTGGCTGGGATTCGAACCTGTGTGGCAAAAATGTATCCTCATTCACCGAAGTTTAAAAGACCAATACACTAACCCCTTCGCTAAAGAGAATTCTCCCAAACCCAGTTGTCAGGTATTGATTTTATACGGGAAGAAGCTATGCTTTAAGGAAGGAGTGATCTCCCGTAACACACCCCCTTTGAAGAGAAGTCATCATTTGATGACGGAAAGCCTTATTAGGCAGGAAGTCTATTAATCAGACAACAAATGGCTCAATGGCCAATAACGGGCAATTTTATAGACAACAAATGGCTCAAAGGCCAATCCCAGACGAACCCCCATCTTACGAACATGAAAGTTTGCAACAAATGCATAGCCCAAACACAAACCGCCCCAGCTGGGATTCGAACCTGTGTGGCAAATATCCTTTTTCAACGAAGTGTAAAAGACCAATACACTTAACCCCTGAGCTAAAGAGAAGAAGCTATGCTGTAAGGAAGGAGTGATCTCCCGTAACACTTTGATAATTTCTTATTATGGCTGTATAACAAAAGATATTTACTACAAACTTGGGTTAGCTGTTAACTATCAAAAATGGAATCCATACCAAAGGGGCAGGTAACCATCAAAATACTTATGACACAGTTATCCTCCTTTTTAGTCCCATTTTCACAGAGCATGTCTCATATATTTTTTGCATTTTTTCCCAAACTTTCAGTCTTGATTAACAGTATGTATGAAAGGATATGGCTTGCCAAATTATATTTGTGTTAAAATCAAATGTCAAAAACCAACCTATGGAAGATATTGTTAATATATGAGTCTCGCTCTGTGAAAAGAGCGCTTAATGCATTTGCTAAAAGTATCGACCCAGGTCAGCCTGCGCAGTCCACACATGCTGACCTGGGTCCTTTTTTTGATATAATGTAAAATTTCTGCATGTCCATTGATCAATTTTCCCCCAGATCAAGTTGGATTTTAGACAAAATGGATTTTATGGATCCATATTTATGTGATAACTTGCTTGGTACAATGCAGTATGGACATGTGTTAAGCCCCTTTTGCCAGAGTATGGCTCATATCTAATTTCAGGGAGATATTCAAAGCTGTACAAACTGAACCCTGGTGTCACCTCTCAAGCTAAAGCAGATTCCATCTTATCCTCAATAAGCTCGGATGATGATTGTGCCAAAGCATGTACAACCAGAACAGATTTCAAATGTAGGCTGTTTCAGTACTGCACTGATACTCAACAGTGCTTGCTATTTAAGGACAGAATGCTTGTTTCATCTGACCCACCTGGTTCTCAACAACTTTCTACCTGTTATCAGTACTCAAGTAAGTAAATCTTGTAACTTTGAATGTATGTGAATGATCAGTTTTTCTGGAAAATCAAAGTAATAAAAGTAACATTCATTTTTTTTTTCAACTGATTCTTTGTGCAGATGACATTGAGTCAAAGGGGGTAAATGCTTTTAACCAGCAATTTCTCATTTTACTGCAATATTCTAACATCATATTATACCTTAACGTGTTAATTAACATTTTTTACCTCCTTTTTTCCAAGGATGTTTTAAAGATCATCTGCCACATATGTATTTTAAGATGTTAACTCTCTAGGAAACGATAAAATTTTAGATTTGTCCAGTTTGAATGCATTTGCAGATCACAAAATAAATAGGGCTCAAATAATAGAATTTGTTCACAAACAAGTCAAAAAACATTATGGGAAAAGGATAAAATGCTGGTTACCAGCATTTTCTTTTTTTCCCGCGATATTTTCAAAAGGCTTCTTCCTCAAGTGCATTAAAGCATGGGATTGCTTGGGAAAAGGTTAACCCTTTACCAGACGACAAAATTTTAGCCTTGTCCAAATTGAAAACATTTGCAGACGACAATTTCAGTGTGGCTGAAATGGTGCAATTTTTCTTTGAAAGGGGAAAAACATTGTGGGAAAAGGAGAAAATGCAGGTTACCAGCATTTTCTCCTTTTCCTTCAATTTTTCAAAAGTCTTCTTTCCCAGGGTCGTCAAAAGGCGGCATTGTGCAGTAAAGAGTTAAGGGCATACTTTCTGCATATTATAATTGTAGCTTATATTGCATAAAGATGAGACTTCATTCAATGAATGAATCATATGAGAGAATTTGACATTTTAAGATTATGGGAATAGCTTGATGATCACAATTTCACAGACTGTTGTTCAGAATATCAAAAAAAAAAAATGAACAGTGCAGATTCATAATAATGGTGCATGTTCTTTGTTGCCAGATTTGTCATCAGAGTTGCAAGAGATAAAATAAAAAAATAAAATGAAATGAAATAAAAAGTTGATCTTACACTCTGTACCTGATGACAAAATTTTAGACTTGTCCAAATAAAAAGCCAGCATTTTCTTTTTTCTTCTGGATTCTTCGGCTTCACATGCTCATGACTACAAACATAACCTGAACCGAAAACGATAATATACTAGTGTATTATCAAAAATAAGTCATGGGTTTCATACACCACTGGAGGTGGTTTCATGTGATAAATTGTTTCATTTACAAAAGCAAGCAGGTACATGTAATGGGATGCATATAGGACTATGATTTTAAAGAAAGATCTGTTTTGTAGGTCCATACCTTGATGATTTTGCAGCAAGCAATTCTACCCAGCTCCAGTTCACTAAGGTTATAAACTTACAGATGGTTACGTTGACAGACTGTGCAGACACATGTATTCAAGAATTAGGAGATCATTGTAAAGGTAAAAACAGTAAAACCTGGGTAGTTCAAATTTGTTTTTTTATCAAGAACAGAGTTTAACCTTTTCCCCCATGACAAATTTAAGACTTGCGTAAATTAAAAACAATTTAAATGTGACTCAAATGATGGAATTTGTCTGTGATAAGGCAGAAAACATCGTGGGAAAAGGAGAAAATGCTGGTTACCAGCATTTTCTCCTTTTCCCACAATGTTTTCAAATGGCCTCTTTCTCTGGATCATTAAAAATTGGGATCATGTGGTAAAGGGTTTAATGGCGGATGGATTCATTGTTCATAGATTTGGATTATCAAAGAACCATATTAAGTTAGTTTAGTGTGTGTTTATCTTTTACTGGATAGCAAAACTTAAGACTTGTCTGTATTGAATGCATTTGCAAGACAACAAATTCAGTGTGGCTGAAATGATGGAAGTTGTCTCTGAATGGGTGGAAACCATGGAGGGGAAAGGAGCAATTATGTATAACCCTTTACCACACAGTCCCGAGTCTTAACGACCCTGAAAGAAAAGGTTTTTGAAAACATTGTGGGAAAAAGAGAAAATGCTGGTAACCAGCATTTTCTCCTTTTCCCACAATATTTTCTATCCTATCAAAGACAGAAATCGCCATTTGAGTTACATTTATTATGTTGTCTGCAAATGCTTTCAGTTTGGTCCAGTTCAAAATTTCGTCGTTTGGTAAAGGGATAATAAGCCTCCACTCCTTTTTTCCACCATTTTGTAAATAAACCTTGTACAGAACAGATAAAATACATTTAATGTGCTTGGTAATGGGTTAGTCCTTTACTGCACGAAAAAAATGTAGACTTGTCCAAACTAAAAGCATTTGCGGACGACAAATTAAAAGTGACTCAAATATTGGAATTAGTCTCTGAAAGGATGGAAAAAATTGTGGGAGAAGGAGAAAATGCTGGTTGCCAGCTTTTGAAAGGCTTCATTCACAGGGTCCTTAAATCTTGGGATTGTATGGTAAAAGGTTAAAATGTTATGCTTCCTGCAGATTATGTTTTGGCAGCAATCCACTTATGAAAGTATCATGACATAAGGAGAAATTGCTAGTAAAGAGGAGTTTCATTTTAGCCTTAACCCTTTACCACACAGTCCTGACTTTTAACCCCAGCATCCCAAGTTTAAGGACCCTGAGAAAAAAAGCTTTTGAAAACATTGTGGGAAAAGGAGAAAATGCTGGTAACCAGCATTTTCTCCTTTTCCCACAATGTTTTCTATCCTTTCAGAATCAAAGAGCAAAATTTCAACCACATCTTTGTTGTCGTCTGCAAATGCTTTCAATTTGGACAACTCTAAATTTTTGTCGTTTGGTAAAGAGTTAATGTTTTTTTTTGCATGTGTTAGCCCTTAATTCATGTTGGTTATGGATATTTAAGTCATCTTGAGTTAATGCTTAGTTGTAGCTTGAGATAATGTATTTTGTCAAGATAATTTGACATCATATTATTTTTGCAGGATTTTACTATGCAGGCAGTACAAGTAATTGCTACTTAACAGCTGCTTCTGCAGATGATAGATCTGGTACAGTGAAAACTAGTCAGGGAGCAGGGGCTGTGTCATGTATCCTTTATAAAAGTAAGTTTTCAAATATCTCAAGTTTTGGCAGCGATTTTTAATTCATTTCAGCCACTGTCAGAGAGAGATAGGGTTGGAATTTAGAATATTTGACAGTTTTATTAAAACTTTTTGATTGGTAATGTCTTAAGAGAAATGTTATTGCAATTCCTATTTCACTATTCTGCAGGCAGTTATTAAGACTTACAAAGAAAAGTAGTCAGTGGCTTGGAAAGAAAGATGTGTCAGTACTGGTGTGAGAAAGCTAGGAAACACATGGGTGTGTCACTGACCGCCATGATATAACCTGAACTGTTAAATGGCATTAAACTCCAATACAACCAAACAAACAAACCAATCCTTTTTCCACTATGTTTTCTGTATCAATAAATACTTGCTTTCCTAAAATTGCTTCTCCAAATTTGTTGTATACATGTACCAAAATATTGTTTGGGACAACTGGTCATGTTATTAACCCTTAACTCTGTACCGAACAATCACAGGTTTTAACAACCCTGAAGAAAAGGCCCTTTGAAAACATTGTAGGAAAGGGAGAAATGCTGGTAACCAGCATTTTCTCCTTTTCCCACAATGTTATCTAGCATTTCGTGTAGATATCTAGTTATTTCAGCAAAATTTAATTGTTGTCTGCAAATGCTTTCAGCTTGGACGAGTCAAAGATTTCGGCATTTGGTAAAAGGTTAAAGCATGGATTAAACCTAATGGATGATTTCAGTCTAGAATAAGACCCAGATAATTGCAATATCGTGGCTGTTTTTGGTCTATAGCATTTCAGCCAAGCAGACAGTGTAGATCAAAGATCAGACTGCATGTTTTGTGTAGTCTGATCTTGATCTGCACTGGCTGCAAGGCAAATTTAGGCTTGAAAAGTGCATTAAGGGTTAACCCTTTACCAAACAATTTTGAGTTTTAAAGACCCTGAGGAAGAGGGCGTTGAAAGCAATGTGGGAAAAGGAGAAAAATGCTGGTAACCAGACACAAAGGTCATCTGCAGGACGTAATGTATCAACAGCATAGTAGATATTCATGATAGTCAAGGGTCTTTCCTCCATTATTGCTGATACAAGTTTTATTTCAAGAAATAGTGGTGGATTATGGTTTGATATTTCATAGTTACGACCAGTGAAAAAATATCGATTTCATATTTTCTGACTCTTAAATTGAAGGCAGAAACAGTTGTTCCTCTGCACTAGTTACCTCGGTAAACAGCATGTGCCATTCAACCACAGGGAAATATGACGTAATTTATGCGCATTTACCCTATATTTTACCCAATACCTTAATGCTGTAATGCATTGTAGTGGGAGGGGAGTACACCAAGGGGAATTACCGAAAATTATTGTACTGGATTTTGATGAAAGTCCCAACAAAAAAGGGATTAGAAGCATGAAATGAACAGAATTTTTTTTTTTGTGAAAGAACAAAATTTATTTCATCTTGTGAACATCATAGTGATATTTTCGCTCCTGAAAATATTACTGATGATGTTCACTTGATGAGATAAATTTTGGTCTTCTCACTGAAAAAAAAAAATATCCTCTACTAATTTTTCACCAAGGAACCTACTTCCCATATCCAAATTCACCTGGTAGTTCAACTCAGCACTCTGGAGCGTCACATCCAATGACTACAACTATGATGTCAATATCCTCACATCAAGTTGATCCTGTATCAACATGGGTACCTGTTGTTACACCTGGAGTGAGCCCAGCTACACCGACAGTAACATGTTTACCTCCATCATCATCTTCTCCTGTTATATCTACTCCCTCTACGACAGGTAAGGTTGGCTCTCTACCAACCAGCAGTATTTAGACTTGTTCATATTGGCTTGAATATTGAGCTTTGTCTTTGAAATGGTAAAAACATGGTGGGAAACAAGAAGATGCTGGTTACCAGTGTTGTCTCATTTTCCCATGAAGTTTTCAAAAGCCTTCTTTCCTAGGGTTATAAAAGCATGTGAAAGATCGGTTGAAGTTTTCTTTCACAATGTTTTAGCACTTGTAGTGCTAAATTAACAAAGAGTGCATTAGTAGCAGAGAGCCAGATAAGAGGGAGTGATGGTACTGTAAATCTATTATTTCTCTTCTAAACCCTATGTTGTGGGTACTCATTAGAATTGTCTTGATAAGACGATTCTAATGAGTATCCATAACATAGGGTTTAGTGGAGAATAATTAATAAATGTATTTTCAATTTTGAAATCAAAATCACTCCCTTTGTCTGAAGCTCTGTTAGTAGTCAGAACTAAAGATGTGGGTATTGCAACTCCAAAATATCTTGCAAGGAAGCAGAAACTTTAAACCCAAGATCGGAATGCTCATTCTCTGCAGTCTGATCTTGATGTACATTGTCGTCATTAGCAATTAATTTTAGGTTCAGTGCTTGACAGGTGTCTATATTACCAACATTAACCCTTTACTAAACAATCCCTGGTTTTCATGACCCTGAGAAAGAAGCCTTTTGAAAACATTGTGAGAAAAGGAAAAAATGCTGGTAACCAGCATTTTCACCTTTTCCCACATTGTTTTCTACCCTTCCCAGAACAAATTTCACTGCTTTAGTCACATTTATTTTGTTGTCTGCAAATGCGTTCAATTTGGAAAAGTCTGAAATTTTGTCATTTGGTAAAGAGTGAAATACTGGGGACAATTTTTCATACTGTGCAAAAGGAATAAAATGCATAGAAAAAATCTTGCTACATGTATTTTGGACAGTTTTTTGTCTGTGTGCGCAAATACTTTATAATTCAATTTCAGTGATAAGGCACACATCGAAAAGGCCTTTTGACACAAATGCTGCCCCTCAGTCAGGGAATAACAGTTCAAGCGTTCAAACAGGTATGTAAACTGTACTGCATAGCCTTGATGGAATGAAACTGAAGAAAACTCATCCTAGATAACTCCTGTTCATTTCTTAGACCACCCCTTGACTCACATTTCCTGGTACTTATAAATGAGCCATGCTTTCTGAAAAGGAGGCTTAATGCATCTGCAAAAACAAATTAGCCATGCTCTATGAAAAGGAGGCTTAATGCATCTGCAAAAACTATCGACCTAGGTAAGCCTGCACAACTTGCGCAGGCTGACCTGGGCCAAAACTTTTTTTTCCAAGGATCGGTCTCTCTCGTGATTCAGTTAATTGTTAGGCAAAATGGACTTTATGGATCCATGATCACGTGATGACTTGCTTAGTGTCATGCATCATGGAGTTGAATTAAGCCCCCTTTTCACAGAGCATGGCTCAAATTATTGATGTTTCAATCTGGCAGGGTGATCTCTGTATTTGTATGATAAATTTTAATTTATTCTTATCATGCATATGCTGCATTTTATACAATGAGACAGGAGTAGATCCGATATAATATTATGTGAAATCTGATCTTGATCTAATTGTTTGCAAATGCTATTGAAGTTTTACTAGGAACCTTCAGGCTTAACTTTTTGCCAGACAATTCCGACTTTTAACGACCCTGAAGAAAAAGCCTTTTGAAACATTGTGGGAAAAGGAGAAAATGCTGATAACCAGCATTTTCTCCTTTTCCCACAATGTTTTCTACCCTTCCCAAAACAAATTTCAATTTTTGAGCCACGTTTGATTTCAATTTGGCCCAGTCTACAGTTTTGTCATTTGGTAAAGACTTAAACCATTACTGTACATTATGACAAGACAACATTGTTGAAAAAGTTTAGACTTGTACATACCAACAATAATTATTGCTTTTTTTTTTGCCCTTTCTTTTTCTTTATGCAAGGTTACTTTGACTAAAGAATACCAGAATTGAAATTAAAAGCAATTTATCCTAATAAGATACACATGACACAAGGTTGATATTGACTTCATTTTCTACATATTTATTTTCTAGGTTGGACTGTTGGTATAGCATTTATTATGTTTGCGGTGGGCCTTGTACTAGGCGGAATAGCAATGCATGTTTATCGACGTGTTAGAGGCTTGGATGAAATGAAAACTAACTTTGTTCAGCATGAAGAAATCTAGTTGGAAAGGACAACTTACCAAATGAGCCATGGCAAAAGGGGGCTTAATGCATCTCCGTGATACAGTATACCTGGCAAGTCATTACATGATCATGGATCCACAAAATCCATTGTGTCTATTAACCGACTGAATCTTGAGGTCGACTGCTCCTTTGACATGCAGAATATTTACCAATAGCAAAAAGTATTGGCCCAGGTCAGCCCGCGCGGATTGTGCAGGCTGACCTGTGTCGATACTTTTTGCCGATTCATTAAGCATGCTTTTCACAGAGAATGGCTTAAATATTGATGATCATTGTAATATTCCTGTTGATAGTTGATCTTTATTCTTTGGAAGTATTTTCATTACTCAGGAAATGGTACGAATGAGCAGATTATTAATTGAAATAAGATCAAATGGTGTGCAATACACGAAAAGGGGCCTTCGAACATATGCTTAAAAGTGTGTCCCCAGATCAGCCCCTGTGCAGTCTGTGACTAGTCTGAGACGACACTTCCCGTTTTTGTGTGATTTTCTGTTTCACGAAAGTCTACTGTATGAAAAAATCTTATCTAGTTGTAAAGTGCCGTCTTGGATTAGCCTGCACGGACTACACAGGCTAATCCGAGACCACACTTTACGCATATGTCTGAAGGTCTCATTTTGCATGTTGCGAGCCAGATTATCTCTGGTTCTTAAATTCACTGTGAACTGTTATTGTTAGTCCTTAGTATTTTGGAGGGCTGATTGATTTGCCTTGTGTTTGTCCATGCATATCCTTGAATTCAGAAGTTTTTTCCTGATAAAAATCTATTGCTTTTGGAGCACCATTCCCAGTTTCGGTTGTTGTTTTGGCCGATAGTGAAGGCTGAGATCAGACCATACAGAATATACGGTCTGATCTTGGGCTTGTACTTTCTTAAATCCTTTAACATTTTTATAGTAGACCGATGATGTTTATTTAATTTATACGGCTCTAAGAAATGTATCATGCTGCTTTCCACATGATTTTATCATGTCTGACATTGGGCTCATTAGTAATTAGTCAGGGGATTTGCAGTGTCTTCCCCAAGGACACTCACACATGACTGGTGCTGGCTGCAGGGATTCCCTGAATACAAATCTAATGCTGTTTTTTTTTTTTTTCCTTGTCTAAGTCTTGTTTGGTAAAGAGTTAATCCAAATTGAAAGCATTTGCAGGTGACAAAATATATGTAACTTAAAAAATTAAATCTGTCGTTAAAAAATCACTGAAAACATGGTGGGAAAAGGAGAAAATAGTTACCAGCATTTTCTCCAAGTCTTTTTTTGTTTTCTAAAGTCATCTTTTATCAGGGTTGGTAAAACTGGGGATTATTTGGTAAAGGATTAGGAAGCTACCTGTCCTCCTCCCACCCAATAAGAAAGTTTAAAATGGGCTAAAACAATTGAGCCATGCTCAGTGAAAAGGGAGCTTAATGCATCGGCGAAAAGTATCGATCCAGGTCAGCCTGCGCAGTCTGCGCAGGCTGACCTGGGCCAAAACTTTTCACTATGGGTCAATTCTCTGTATGTCTAGGGACCAGTCTACCTCATGCTTCAGTTGGTTGTCAAAAAAAGTGGCTATTGTGGATCCATAATTATGTGATGGCTTGATTGGTACCATGCATCTCATAGATGCATTAAGACCCCTTTTGCCAGAGCATGACTCAATTATTGGTCGTGGGAAAAAATTATTTGTATATTATACTTCAATAAGTTATTAAAAGAAAAAACATTTATACTTGATAGAAGATGTACAGCTTGTCTGCATGGCTTCAAATTGATGAGAGGATGTATCATAAGTAACACATTACAGCTTTAAAGTAAGAAGTGTTCAGCATTAAAATTTTGTTTGTTGTTTTTTATTCTAATTTTGAAGTTGTTTGTTTTTCTTTCATGTTTGGCATGTAGTTTGATCGTTAGCTTATTACAACAAGCATTTGACTTTTATCGCCTATCATTTTGTTGACATTATAGAACAGTGTGTTAAAAGAAGCATTTGCTCTTAACAAGAAATTGCATCATTTCCCGCAATGTTTTGAAAAAAAGAATGTAAAAAAAGAAATGTTGCTTTCCCTAAACTGGCTGTCTTTTGTACCCTTTCTGCACCATAGGTGGAAACATGGGCTTTTGCAGACAGTATAGATCAAGATCATACTGCACAGAATGTTCAGTTTGATCTTTGGTCTATACTGTCAGCTTGTTTAGTCAAGACTGCAGACAAAAATCTGAGTTCAGCGGATTGTATTTCAGGCGGCTCTAAAAGGTTAAGTCAACTCTTTACCACACCATCCCGAGTTTTAAGGACCCTGAGGAAGAAGCCTTTTGAAAACATTGTGGGGAAAGGAGAAAATGATGGTAATCAGCATTTCCCCCTTTTCCCACAATGTTTTCTACCCTATCAAAGACAAATTCCATCACTTGAGCAGTGTTTAAATTGTCGTCTGCTAATGCTTTGAATTTGGACAAGTCTACATTTTTGTCGTTTGGTAAAGACTTAAAGATGGCTGTAGTACTGGCTCAAATGTGAAATTTCAGATCCTGATTCAGAGCTCCAGATAGAGGGAGTGATTTTGATTTCAAAATGGAAAATATTAATCACTCTCCACTAAACTCTATGTTATGGGTACTCATTAGAATCGTCTCATCGAGACGATTCAAATGAGTACCCACAACATAGGGTTTGGAAGAGAAATAATGGATTTAGAATATCACTCCCCCTTATCTGGAGGTCTACTGATTTACGCTGTTGGACAGGTATATGATACCATAAAGTAACCTTAGTATATGTTGTTTAGATACCCAAATGTTGTTTTGAGACTAAAGGAGATTTAAGTCTTTAAACATTCTGTCTTTTACCATTTTATGTACATTACGACTGTAAATGTTCGTAGCTCACTTGGGACCAAAGTGCGAAGAAGAGCTCCGGTTATCACTTATCAGTCACTCAAATTTTTGTCAATGATAAATCCAACAGACATTTTCAGTCAAGGAATGAGACCTAAATAATTGCAATCCCCCGGCTTTTGTCTTCAGTGTTTCAGCAAAGGGAACACTGAACATCAAAGATTACACTGCACATTTTGTGCATTCTGATCTTGATTTACATTGGCCACAAAGGCAACCGTAGTTCTGAAAGGTGCTTTTAAAGGGCAAGCATTGATATGTAATGTGTTTTGTATATGATCGGTTTTGTCTTGGCACTGTTTACTTAACCCTTAGGCTGCAAAGCACGACCCACTGACCTTTTGCGGACTGTGTAGATCAAAATCAGACTGCACAGAACGTGCACTCTGATCTTTGATCTAAACTGTCCGATAAGGAGACATTTCCCCAGCCCCCCATAACTCTGAAATACCAACAATTTTACCATCGAATTGAAAGTTTCATTTAAGTTATATAGCAGGAAAAGGGTTAAGAGAAACTAAAGTGAAAATTCCAGATCCTGATTCAGAGCTCCAGATAGAGGGAGTGATTTTGATTTCAGAATGGAAAATATTAATCACTATCCACTAAACCCTATGTTATGGGTACTCATTAGGATCGTCTCATCGAGACGATTCTAATGAGTACCCACAACACAGGGTTTGGAAGAGAAATAATGGATTTAGAATGTCACTCCCCCTTATCTGGAGGTCTGCTGATTTACGCTGTTTGGTCTTTATTTCTAGAATCGAAATTGGTCTTTATTTCTAGAATCGAAAGGCATTGAGCTTCGATTATTTTGTTTAGCTTTATCTAATTGCCCTATATCATTTACGTATTCAAATTATGTCCCTTGGGTCATAACTGGCCCCACAATAGGGGTATAGGTTTGCATGATGTAGGTAGTAATCTATAGGGAAGTACTTGTAGGTGGATTAGAGATATTGTGTGGAGCCAAAAAGCCTAGGGGTTAAGAGCGACGCTTTGGTAAAAGGGGGTTTAATGCATCTCCATGATGCGTTTTACCAAGCAAGTCGTCACAAAATTATGTTTTGTGGTTTCATTCTTCCTTAAATCCTGTACCAAACTATACGGCATTGTAATGACCCTGAAGAAGAAACCTCTTCAAAAAACTTGTGGAAAAAGATGAAAAATGCTGGACATCAGTATTTTCTCCTTCTCCCAAAATGTTTTCTACCTTTTCAAAGACACATTCCAATATTTAAACCATGTTTGGTATGTCGTCTGCAAATGCTTTCGAATTGGTTCAATCTAGAATTTTGTCGTATGCTTAAGAGGCTCACTGACACTGGCAGATAACTTTCTCTCGTCTTGAATGAGACCATAGTCATCACGGACGATTTCCACGTGCATTCATGCATTAAGCTTTAATTGATGTTGACAGAGTATTTTACAAGGAAGTTTTTAAAGTATTCTGTCAAAATTCTGGTTCAGGAAGTAAAGATTTAGTCAGCAAATTTTGCTGAGTCACTAAAGGATGTAATTTTTTTTTTTTTTTTGGGGGGGGGGGAGATAGAAAGATTCGTATCTATTTTCATATGGTATTACAGACGCAAAAAACACCTCATTTTACGATTTTAACAAAGACACGCACCTAAAGAAAACTTCAGTTCAAACGTTATTAGTGTTCCAGGCCAAATCGTTCAGGCTTTGAATTTGGAGTAATGACATGAGGAAACCCTAGTGCGATTCCGACTTGCCTCGCTCTTCACGTTGTCTTGGTGATTCAAAACAGAGAGTCGACCTCGTTAACCTAGGAAAGTAATGAATAAGTCGGCCGTCGCAACCCAGGGAAGATTGAATAAGTCGACCGTCGCTAAACAGGAAGGACACGAAAAATTCAGTCCAACCCTTGAAAGACATGAATACGTCTACCGTTGCAAGAAAAGAAAATTTGAATAAGTCGACTGTCGAAAGTCGACCGTCGAAACCCTGAAAAGAAATAAATAACTCGGCCTTTGCAACCCCGGATGGATATGAATACGGCTGTCGAAAGTCGTGAATACATCAGCCCGCTCAATTCTGGAAAGACATAGATGTGTCGGTCGTCTTAAACTTGGAAAAGAGTATATACATCGGCCTTCTAAAACCGAGACAGATATTCATGAATACGTCGGCTGTCCGGAGTGTCATGAGGACGCCGGCCGTCTCAACCCAGAAAGTCATAAAAACCTCGGCCGTCGAAACCCTGGAAAGTCATGAACACGTCGGCCGTCTCAAACCAGGAAAAACACGAATACGTGGGTCCTCTCAACTGAGGAAAGACATGAATACTTTGGCCGTCACAATCCTCGAAAGTCATGAATAGTTTCACTCTCTTAACCTAGGAAAGTCATGAATACGTCAGTCGTCTCAACCTGGAAAGACAAGTATACGTTGGTCGCAACCCTGAAAAGTCATAAATACGTCGGCCGTCTAAACCCAGGAAAGAAATAAACACGTCGGCCGTCTCAACCAGAAATGATATGAACATGTCGGCCATCACAACCCGAAAAGACATGAATATGTCGGCCATCACAACCCAAAAAGACATGAATACGTCGGTCATAACAACCTGAAAAGACATAAATACGTCGGCCATCGTAACCCTGGAAAGACGTAAGTAAGTCGGCCGTCTCAACCCAGGAAATACATGAATGTATCTCAACCCGAAATGACATGGATACGTCGGCCATCGCAACCCTGGAAAGTCATGCCTACATAACTATGACAAGCCTACTCAGCCATGGAAAGCCATGACTAAGTCGGCCATCTCAACCCGGATAGGTCATTAGTCATGAATACGTCGGTCATCGCAATCCAGATAAGTCATGAATACGTCAGCCGTCGCAACCCAGATAAGTAACGAATACGTCGGCCATCGCAACCAAGATAAGTCATGAATACATCGGCCATCGCAAGCCTGGAAAGTCATGGATACGTCGACCATCGCAATCCAGATAAGTCATGAATACGTCGGCCATCGCAAGCCTGGAAAGTCATGGATACGTCGACCATCGCAATCCAGATAAGTCATGAATACGGTCATCGCAAGCCTGGAAAGTCATGAATACGTCGACCATCGCAATCCAGATAAGTCATGAATACGTCGGCCATCGCAACACAGATAAGCCATGAATACATCGGCCATCGCAAGCCTGGAAAGTCATGGATACGTCGAACATCGCAATCCAGATAAATCATGAATACGTTGGCCATCGCAACACAGATAAGTCATGAATACATCGGCCATCGCAACACAGATAAGTCAAGAATACGCCGGCCATCGCAACACAGATAAGTCATGAATACATCGGCCATCGAAAGCCTGGAAAGTCATGGATACGTCGACCATCGCAATCCAGGAAAGTGATGTTTACGTCGGTCATCGCATCCATGGAAAGTCATGAAAACGTCGGCCATTGCAACCCTGGAAAGTCATGAATACGTCAGCAGTTATAACCATGGAAAACATGAGTATTTCGGCCTTTGCAACCCAGATAAGTCATGAATACGTCGGCCATCGCAACCCAGATAAGTCATGAATACGTCGTCTATCGCAAACCAGATAAGTCACGAATGCGTCAGCCATCGCAATCCAGATAGATTATGAATACGTCGACCATCGCAACCCAGATAAGCCATGAGTACGTCGGCCATCGCAACCCAGATAAATCATGAACACGCCGTCTATCGCAACCCAGATAAGTCATAAATACAACAGCCATCGCAACCCAGATAAGTCATGAATACGTAGGCCGTCTCAACCCAGATAAGTCATGATACCGCGGCCATCGCAACCCTGGAAAGTCAAGTATAAGTCAGCCGTCGAAACCCTGGAAAAACATGAATATTTCAGCCGTTGCAGTCTAGATAATTCATGAATAAGTTGCTGTCGCAACCCGGATAGTCGGGAAATAGCTGTCCGTCGCAATCTAGGAAAGTCACGAATTCGTCGGCCATCGCAACCCCGGAAAGACATGAATAAATTGAAAAGACATCGCAATCCAAGGCAGACATGAAGATATTTTGCTGTCGCCGCGAAATGACTGTAATTCTGTTGTAATCGACATCATTCAGACATCATTCAAAACAATTGTAAAAGAACCATGCTCTGTAAAAAGGGGGCTTAATGCATCCCCGTGATGCGTTATACCAAGCAAGTCATCACAGTATCATAGATCCATAAGATACGTTTTGTATAACAGCCCACTAAATCATGAGGTTCACTGGTCCTTGGGCATGCAGAAAATTTACCAAGAGCAAAAAGTATCGACTCGTGTCAGCCTGCGCGGAGTGCGCAGGCTGACACGAGTCGATACTTTTTGCAGATCCATTAACCCCCCTTTTCACAGAGCATGACTTAAATGTATTTTCTCGGACCACCTGGAAACCTGGTCGAGTATCTCTATAATGTGTTCTTTTAACTTCAATTTCGAGTGATGACAGAGTGTTTATTATTGTCTGCCTTTCTGCTTTCGTTCTGTGTTTGAGCCTTTCAAAATGACGATCTGATTACGTAAACAGTTTAAGCATGTGTTTCTTTCGTTTTGAATCTATTTTTGAGAAGCTTAAACAACAGACTTCTCTGTAAGCTGTATGGTAGTTAAGATCACATACCAGCGGGATACTTATTGGCTTTATTTTTTTTTCAAATAGAACACTGCAGAAGAGGGGTGGGCTTTTCATCTATTGAACAAAAAAGCTTGACGAAGGGATCTTTCGCTACTGTCGATTGAACGCTGGATTTGTCATGAATTCTCTTGGCGCCAAACTCAATCCCTATCGGCAGCTGAGAATACAGCTTTAACCATTTAAACGGCTTTCACGACAATGGTTGCTTTTGCGGCCAGTGTGGATCAAGATCAGACTGCACGAAACGTGCAGTCTGATCTTTGATCTACACTATCCGCTTTGCCTTAACACTACAGACAAAAGCAACATTGAGACTGCAATTATTTAGACCATACTTCTAGAATGGAAATATCTGCTTGGTTTATTCGGTGCTCTCTCTAAGGGCTAATATCACTGAAATTTAGATTTCAGCCATGCTCTGGCAAAAGGTGGTTTAATGCATCTCCGTGATCCATGATACCAATCAAGCCATCACATAATTATGGATCCATAATAGCCACTCTCTCTAACAACCTACTGAATCATGAGGTAGACTGGTCCATGGGCATTCAGAAATTTGACCAATAGCGAAACGTTTCGGCCCTGGTTAGCAGGCTGTCCTGGGTCGATACTTTTCGCAGATGCATAAAGCCCCCTTTACACAGAGCATGGCTCATTTTTTATATTACAGGCTTGACCTAGCCAGCGGGCAGTATAGATCGATGATATGACTGCGGTCCCTGTGCTACCTGATCTTGATCTATGCCGTCCGCAAAATCCCCTGTTTTCGTATATGGCCTTTGTCTAGCTCTGGCATTTCCGAGCATTTTCTCCATTTTCCGCGATGTTTCTACTCTTCCAAATGAAAATTTCGAACATTTGAGTAACTTGATTTGTCGTCTTCACATGCTTTCAAGTGAGGCATTCTTTTGCGTCCGGTAACAAGTGTGCACACGAGTGGCTTTAGTACCTTTCCTCAACTGCCTAGATCAAAATCAGACTGCACAGATGGTGCAGCCCGATCTTGAATATACACGATCTACTTCTTCATAATGTGTGACAAAGAGGAAAAATCGCATCGTTTGCATCGTTTGCAGATTTTCATGCGACTAGGATGCGACTTTTAACGCACCTGTCGTAGTCAGTCTTTGCTTGTAGGGTACTCTTTTCGGATCATATCAGTCTATCAATCCATCTTTCGATCAATTAAATCAATCAATCAGTTAATTAGTCAGGCAACCAATCAATCTATCAATTGACTACTTCATCTATCAATTAAATAAATTGGCATTCGGCAGATATGCCATTGATAATTTACAAAAAGATAGATGAAATATGGCAATGACAACAGACACTGAACAATATAGGTATGCATCAAACAAGCATTATAGACACGATCCCTGCTCTTTGAAAAGGGGGTTTAATGCATATGCGGAAAGTTTCGGCTCAGGTCAGCGCAGTCCGCGCAGGCTGACCTGAGCCGAAACTTTTCGCTATTGGTCAGTTTTCTGTTTGTCAAAGGACCAGTCTACCTTGTGATACGGTTGGCTGTTAGACAAAATGGTTTCCATGGATCCATAATTATGTGATGACTTGCTTAGTATCATGCATCACGGAGACGCATTAAGCCCCCGTTTGCCAGAGCAAGGCTCGTATACAATTGGGAAAAAAATCCGACAATGCACTTTCCCATTTGCCTCTGGTGCTATTTTGTATTGCCTTGTACACCAATTAACTAATTGAATATAATTAATGCTTTTCATCTTTTTTACGTCATCATATTTAATCAGTTACGGCAAAAAAAGAGAGATTTCAAGACAGCAGACAGGAGTTCTAGTCGGTACTGTATATAATGTAAACCAACAATGTACTTTTTCCCATTAGTTATGTTTAGAAAATTTGGTGGCCGTGGTCGTGAGGTAGAGCGTCGGCCTCGTAACCAAAAGGTCCCTAGTTTGATTCCCGGGAGCCGTTGTCAACTTTAGGACTGCTCATTGGCCTACACATTCGGCGTGAGTACTGGTGTAGTTCCCAGGAAGCAGAATCGAGAGAGATTAGTATAAGTTTCTTCTCAATCGATGTAAAATAAATATGTGTAAAGTAAAGAAAATTTACCCGTAGCAAAAAGGTTCGATTCTGGTCAGCCTGCACATGCTGCCATGGTCGAAACTTTTTTTTTTTTTTTTTTTAACTGAATTAAACCCCCTTTTCACAGAACATAACTCATACGTTTGCTTTCTGTGGACTACGTACTGTCGCTTGCAGCACAACATCCTTCTTTAAAACATTATCACAAAAGTATAAATTTCTTAGCTCATGTATTAAACCGAAATACCAGTTATAAAATTTTGAAGGTATGTTCCAAAGCCGTCGGCGAAATGATCTGTTTCAGAGGGGGAAGTGAGTTAATTCCCTAAGTCATGTCTGCGTCGTCATATTGAAGGGTCAAATTGCAGGCAAATATAAATTATACCATTTAAAGATACATCTATACTCGTTTTTTAGGTGGTTTTTAACCCATTTCATCTTTAATTTATCAATAATCAGTCTTGCATCTTCATGCCAAATGTTGACCCTGACGGTTGCAAGGTTTCCGGTTTTAAATCGAAGGTATCCGATATATTTACTTATCCCTTACTCCATACTTACCGGTATTTTTTCTATGTTTACACAGTTGACTAATTCTGATCCATTCTACAGTCTATCAAATTTCAACCGTGTTTTTATTTCTCTCTCTGCCTGTAAGGATGTATCATTAAACTGTGGATATTTTATGAGTCTGTGTTACATACAGTATGGTGTGTTGAAGTTCCAGTCGCTGGCAGAAAAAATAATCTTGAGACTAAAATTAAAGTTGGTAACTAGTCTAGTCTAGTTTTTACAATTCCCTTCTCTGCCGGAGACTGTAACTTTTCTGCCAGTGACTGTAACTTTTCTGCCAGTGACTGGAGCTTTTCTGCCAGTGAATGGAACTTTTCTGCCAGAGACTGGAACTTTTCTGCCAGTGAATGGAACTTTTCTGCCAGTGACTGTAACTTTCCTGCCAGTGACTGGAACTTTTCTGCCTGTGAATGGAACTTTTCTGCCAGAGACTGGAACTTTTCTGCCAGTGAATGGACCTTTTCTTCCAGAGACTGGAACTTGTCTGCCAGAGACTGGAACTTTTCTGCCAGTGAATGGAACTTTTCTGCCAGTGAATGGAACTTTCCTGCCAGTGACTGGAACTTTTCTGCCTGTGAATGGAACTTTTCTGCCAGTGAATGGAACTTTTCTGCCAGTGACTGTAACTTTCCTGCCAGTGACTGGAACTTTTCTGCCTGTGAATGGAACTTTTCTGCCAGAGACTGGAACTTTTCTGCCAGTGAACGGAACTTTTCTTCCAGAGACTGGAACTTGTCTGCCAGAGACTGGAACTTTTCTGCCAGTGAATGGAATTTTTCTGCCAGTGACTGGAACTTTTCTGCCAGTGACTGTAACTTTTCTGCCAGTGACTGGAACTTTTCTGCCAGTGACTGGAACTTTGACAGGCCGTACTGTGGCACATTGTCAGATTCATATAGTATCCATACTTTCAAATGGTATTTATAAAATTAATATGTATTTTGACTCTCAATTTGTTTACTTTTGGCCGCTAGTGGACCTTTAAATAGATCTAATTACTTGTACCTTACAATACGAGCTCTTACTATTCTACAGTGCATAATGCACTAGTAAAATTGCCGTATCATATTATTAATGAATTGAATTATACGCACCCCTCCATTTTTTTCTCTTTACATTATATTTATTCATGACTTCCTGAAATAACTCTGCGGCAGACGACCTGAATCCATTCTTGAACAGAGAAGAAAAAAAAAAAAAAGGGCGTTTGTGGACGTGCATAGATCAAGATCAAACTGCACAGAACATGCAGTCTGATCTTTGATCTATACTGTCCGCCAATTTAGTCAAGTCTGTTAGATAAAAATGTTTCTCAGTTTCAGTAGACCGTATTTTCAACCGTTGAATGAGGTGCTGAAAGAGACAGAAGCTTTCATAGGAGTACAAAAATGAACATAAATTAAGTGGACTGCATGAAAGTAGTGTGAAAATATTTGAGCCCTGCTCTGGCAAAAGGGGCCTAATGCATGTCCGTGATCCATGATGATGCATTAAGCCCCCTTTTGACAGAGCATGACTCATTTTGAAAAAAAAATGTTTGCTCCTTATGAGAAAGTTCTCCTCTTGCCACAATGTCTTAGATGATTATGCAATATGAAATTGATCATTAACCGTTTGAGTTACGAAAACGAGTTTTGTTGTTGTTGCTGATGTTTTTGTTGTTGTTGTTGCCACTGCAGCTCTGTTCTGTTCTGTACGCAATGAGTTTGTGAGGTTTTCATATTAATTAGTTAGATTGAATTATTATTACTTCTCCAGCATTTTTCCGCCCAAATCTTTACGCATCACCGTACAAAAAACGAATTTTGACATCCCGGGGGTAGATGTAGTAGCCTCTGAAAATATTACCGAGTTATGTATTGTTCGTTGCTTCTTTGCTTCTTTCCTCACATTCATACTACGTTTTTTTTTTTTTTAGTTGTTATTTAACCTTTTACCACACAACCCCGAGTTTAACGGCCCTGAAGAATAAAGCTTTTGAAAACATCGTTGGAAAAGGAGACAATGTCGGTAAACACGATTTTTCTGCTTTTCCCACAATGTTTTCTTACTTTCAAAAGCCAGATTTTAACAATTTGAACTACTTTAATTTGCCGTCTGCAAATGTTTTTGATTTGGACAAAATACAAAATTGTGTCGTTTGGTAAAGTTAATCCGGTATCTTTTTTTAGTTCCTTTAAGTTCCTTCAAATATTCGTCTCGTTAGCTCGGCTGTTTTGGAAGACAATGTCGAGATATTGTCATAGCCCAGTCGTCGCGGTCCTCGTCGTCGTCGATTTTATGATAGCCCAGTCGTCGCGGTCCTCGCCGTCGTCGATTTTATGATAGCCCAGTCGTCGTTCGAAAACATTGACACTCTCCCATCTCTCTGTCATTATTGAAGATATTTATTTCAAACTTCGGCTATTTGAATACTATCAAAACAGCTACGACCGATAATAGTCTAAGTATTTTTACACAATTGTGTCCCATATCCGACTTTCCAGTTGGGGGGTGGGGGTGTGGGTGGGGGCGACTGTAACTGAGCATTTGCACCCGAATGTGATGCTGTTGTGTGGTATATGCAATGGTTTAGTACGGACTTTAACCAGGAAGTATTGTAAAGGGTTGAAATTTGGTGTGAATTACTGTTCCGTTGCAAAGGATCAATCCATCCGGCAACAAAGACAATCTCGGCTACTTTTTCGGACAGCGTAGATCCAAGATCAGACTGCATAGAACGCATTTAAAGTCAAGTATATTTTAAATTTAAATGCATTTTAACAACTGCTTTGTTTACTTTTGGCAGCTGTTGTTACTTTAAATGTTATTAGAAACATGAAATTTGTATTCAAAGGGTAGAGAACATTGTGGGAAAAGGAGAAAATGCTGGTTACCAGCATTTTCTCCTTTTCCCACAATGTTTTCAAATGCCTCCTTGTTCAGGGTCATTAAATTCGAGATTGTGTGGTAAAGGCATATTTCAGTATATTTTTGTAACCGTTATTTCCGAAGGGTCGTGCCAAAAATAGAGCTTGTTTAACCCTTATCCTGCTAGATAAGTTTAATAAAACTTTCAAGCCGATGCTAGAAACCCAAATAATGTTATTCAAAATTTACTTCGTGGCGGACAAAAAATATCTCCTTATCGGACATTGTAGATCCAAGTTCGGACTGCACGTTCTGTGCAGTCTGATCTTGATCTACACTGTCTGCTAGAAGTCAGTGAGTCGCGCAAAGCAGCCTAACGGTTAAAGGGTGACAGGGTTAAATGATTATCATTAATTATTCACGAAAGATTATCATTATATATAACACGGATATTGCTATCAATGAAAGATTAGAATTACATAAAGAACTAACAGAATAATTAATGAAATTATATACGACTTCACTCTATTACACTCAAATCTATTATTAATATATTTGTAAGATTTTTTTCCGTTAACCGTTTACCACACAATCCCGCGTTTTAACGACCCTGAGAAAAAGACGCTTTTGACAACATTGTGGGAAAAGAAGAAATGTTTGTAATCAAATAGATGTATCCTACCCTTTCAAAGACAAATCAATCTTTTGAACCATATTTAAATTTGGACAAGTCTAAAAATCTGTCGTTAGGTGAATGAACACACAAGCCTTCTTCGTCAATGTCGTTAACACTCCGGACTGATTGGTAAAGCTTTGAGAGGGAGCCATTTACAGGCCTTTACAGGTGCTTACACATTTGAGTCATGTTCTGTGAAAAGGGGGCCTAATGCATCTGCAAAAGTTTCCACCCTGGTCAGCCTGCGCAATCCGCGCAGGCTAACCTGGGTAGAAACCTTTTGCTATAGGTCAATTTTCTGCAAGTCTAAGGACCAGTCTACCTGTTATGATTCAGTCGATTGTTATACAAAATGGATTTTTATGGATCCATAATTATGTGATGACTTGCTTGGTATCATGCATCACGGAGATACACAAAGTCCCCTTTTGTCAGAGCATGGCTCATTTTCAAATACAGAGCTCAGAATTAACCCTTTCCCAAACGACAAATTTTGGACTGGTCCAAATTGAAAGAGTTTGCAGACGACAACTTCAAATTTGATGAAAATGGCGGAAAGGTCTCAAAAAGGGTAGAAAACACTGTGGGAAAAGGAGAAATTGCTCGTTACGAGCAATTTCTCCTTTTCCCACAGTGTTTTCAAAAGACTTGTACTGCAGACACGTGAAAACCAGGGCTTGTTTGGGAAAGGGTTAATTAAATTTCGGGTAAATCTTCGGTATAACTGGAATATGCGCGGTGCATGTTACTTTCCGATTTTCTCCACGTAACATTATTGCGTAAGCTCATTGCTAAAGTAGACTTTCGTAGTTAATTTCTGTCAGAAGGAGTTTTTTTTAAATATATTTTTAAATAAGGAAGTGTTTTGAAACTCTCCTTCCTGATACAAACTTACAGTAAACGACTCACAAGATGAACAGATCTTTATAAAATAATAGGTAATCAAAGTGAATCAAGGTTTGATACGAGAATTCTGGTGATAATGTCAAAGAAATTGTTCGTTTCTTCTTTTACCACACTGCTTACAATAGTATTTATTATCTGTTTCACGGCCATAGAAGTCGTCTGTCGGGAATAGTATATCGGGTAAAAAATACTAGCAAGTGCTTTCAAACTTGGACAAAAAACCGATTATTCGAGGTCGGAGTATCGAAACAACAGTTGGAATTAATAGTGTATTTGTATTTGGATTATCGAAGAGTCATCGGAAATAGCGTAAGGTTCCTGCAGAATCGGGGTGAATACGTTTGAGCCGAACTCTGGCAAAAGGGGACTTAATGCATCTCACTGATCCATACTACCAAGCAAGTCATCACATAATTATGGATCAATAAAATCCATTTTGTTTAACAAACGCCTGATTCGTGAGGTACTTTGGTTCTTTGACATGCAGAAAATTGACCAACAGCGAAAAGTTTCGGCTCAGGTCAGCCTGCGCGGACTGCGCAGGCTGACCTGGGTCGATACTTTTCGCAGATGCATTAAGCCCCTTATCACAGAGCGCGGGTCATTGATAGAGCCATGTAGACATAATTCTTCTTTTTTCCCATGGTGCAGCGGCAGTTTTGATTGCTATTCAGTCATATTGGTTTTTTAATAAATAGAGATCGTGTTGACTGTTTAACGATCACTATCAATCTAAATGAAAATATTCTACATTTTCAGAAGTTATAGTTGGTACAAATTATAATCCTTGGGTTAAAAATGCTCTGCTCCGTTCTTAGGTCATGGTTTTCACAAACTGAGTGACACTGGATAGCATATGTGACCTTTAAAGGGACTTGAAATTCTTTTTCGTATTTTTTTTTTTTTTCGTAAAAGTCTTTAAAAAAAAGACTGATAATTTTCATTTGCCTTCAAAGGCATTTGCCTTCAAAGACGGCTTAAAAATCAAAACCTAGACAAAGATACATGTAGAAAACACGAGGAACTGCCAAGGGTTTTGTTTGTTTGTTTGTTTGTTTTTACTATAGAATTTCCTATTCCGTTGGTAACGGTATAGCCGTGATTACATAACATGGAATGAATATGAGTCACGTTCTTCTCTGGGAAAAGGGGGCTTATTGCATCTCCGTGATGCATGATACCAAGCAAAGCATCATAGTATTTTACATCCCTGAAATTCATTTTGTATAACAACCTACTGAATCATGAGGTATACTGGTCCTTTGATGTGCAGAAAATTGACCAATAGCAAAAAGTTTCGGCCCAGGTCAGCCTGCGCGGACTGCGCAGGCTGGCCTGGGTCGATACTTTTTGCAAATGCATTAAGACCCCTTTTCACAGAGCATGGTTCATATATTTTTGACACGACGATTTAACGATTGGCTATTGCTCAATTGATATGGTCGCTTTCTCCCCATTTTCCAAGGTAATACTAGAGGTATCAAACACATTGGCCCTAAAGCGCTCACCTGAGTAAAAGTCATCTAGGACTGATAAAGTTGGAGAGATCCCGGTTTTGATGATGTACAGCACATATAAAATATAATACTTATTGAGCATAATGGGAATTAAGTTTGTTTTTCTCAATAAATCATTTGTGTGAGTGACGCTAATTGACATGAGTACATCCCGAACATTCATGAGAATTTGACTGGAGATAAGGCCTCTAGAGTACACACAATCTTTTTCGAAGATTTGTCCTAGTGACCTACTTTTTGACCCTACAAGATAAATTTCTTAAAAAAAAAAAAAATTAAATATCATAAATACAAACATTCTAACCACCTTTTCTGAGTAATGGGGAAAAAAAAGTCTGGCCCTCAGAGTGCACACAAGGTTTTCCTGATATTTGTTATGGTGATTTACTTTTTGACTCGTCGTGACCAATTTTCAAACTTGTCTCAGGTATCATTAACAGAAATATTCTGACTAGTTTTCGAGAGCATCGGGCGGAAAATAAGGCCTCTAGATGACACACAAACTTTCATGAATGTCGGACTGAAAATACGGCCTCAATGCTTGTCTAAGATTTGTCCCAGAGACCTACTTTTTGATTCTGGATGACCCATTGTTAACCTTGTTAGAGCTATTTTCATGAAAAATTTTCTGGTCAGTTTTTATGAGTATCAGACTGAAAATGTGGTTTATAGAGTGCACACAAGGTTTTTCTAAGACTTGTCCAGTGACCTTCTTTTGAGCCAACCTGACCCAATTTCGACTTTGTCCATAATGTTATCAAGACAAACAATCTGACTAACTTTCACAAGTATCGGACCGAAAACTTCACATCTAGAGTGCACATAAGGTTTTTCTAAGATCTGCACTGGTCCAATATAGCATCAAGGCGAACGTTCTATTTCATTGTGTATCAGACAGAAAATATGGCATCTAAAGTGCATACAAGGTTTTTCTAAGATTCGTCTCAGTGACCTACCTTTTGACCTTACGTGACCCAATATCAGATTTGTCCGAGGTATTATCAAGACAAGTTTTTTTTGATAATTTTCATGACTACCAGATTGAAAATGTATCCTCTAGAGTAAAAACACGGTTTTTCTAAGATTTGTCCCAGTGACCTACTTCTTGACCCGACCTGACCCGTTTTTAAACCTGTCCGAGATATCATAATATTCTGACCAACTTTTATGATTATCAGACTGAAAATACGGCCTGTAAAGTGCACAAAATGTTTAAAGATTATGTCCCAGTGACCTACTTTTTGACCCTGGGTGACCAAATTTCAAACTCGCCAAAGACATCTTCAAGACAGACGTGTATTACTAATTTTCATGAGCATCAGACCGAAAATGTGGCCTCTAGAGTGCAGACAAGATTTTTCTAAGGTTTGTCCCAGTGACCTAATTATTGACCCGACGATGTGACCCATTTTCATCTCATATAATAATCAACAGAACAATCTGACCAACTTTCATGAGTACTTGGAATGAAACCAGACCTCTACAGTGCACACAAGGTAATTGTTGATGCCTCGACGATGCACGATGGACGCCAAACAGAAAAGCTCGCATTGTGCTCAGGGTGTTGAGTCTTCTTGCAAGTGGTTGTGGGAAAGAGGTTGATCACCATTATATCTTGAAAAGAGTCAACTCAATACCGATCTGCTAAAATATCAATTAATTTCTTAAGCATCTCTGCAACAATTACAGTAAACTTTGCCTATTACTATATTGCTTAATACGATATATTGCTTATAATGACGTTAATCCCTTGGTCCCAACAGGGTCTCTTTTTATAAGAATATACATCAGTTAAAACGATATTCAGATAAAACGATATGATTTCTTCGGTCCCCTGAGTATCATTATAAGTGGAACCCTATTTTGGGCTTTCGCAGATGTCAACCCGTACCAGGTATGTGCCACTATTGGGAAACACTGAGTCTTTTAACTGCTTTCTGCAATTATTGTCTAATTGTTGTCAACTTTTCATTTGCCTGTCTATCAAAAGGTCATTGCATATTTAATTTATATTTGGACCTACTCATAAAAAAGGTATAATCACAATATTAAGACTGAATATCAAGGCCATATCTGTGAACGATGGGTTATATGCATTTAAATTTTACAAACACATTTTGATAATTTACAATTTATATACACCAATAGTGTTGGATTTGGGTCTTTGTATGGGTAAAACATCTATTAAGCGACCACTCACGGGACTGCCAAAATTGGTCACTTTAGAAAATGGTCTCTTAATGCAACAAAAACTTATTCAGATTACATGGAGTGGCAACATTTCTTGCACTCAAATAATACCTTACTTTCTAGAAAAGCCTTTGTTGGTAATACTCATTACAATACTCTTACTAAGACGATTGTAATAAATACTAACAACATAGGATTTAGCTCAGCATAAAGGCTTTAATCCATGGGGCATTTAATTCCAGCTAGTCTTATATATTTCAACAGAGACATTGGAATTCCTATCGCTTAATAAAAGTGTTGGCTTAATAAACGTAGTCGCTTAGCTAAGCAAGATCAACTGTATTGCCCTTTGACAAATTGGAATTCATGAACAACTCTGGTTTCCATGTCAACTGCTGAAAAAAAAATCAACCCAAACACAAAGCCTATAACTTAATTGGCAACAGTAGCACTCTGCCAAAGTACATCGAATTGTGACCATAGGAAAAAAAAATGTGCTTTGTTGTTGGATCCCAGTTTCCACATCCAAATAAAAGATCTTTTAAAATCTTCTTTCATCCAAACATTAACCCTAGAACTTTCATATTCAGCATGGACTGGTGGATAGTTATGCTCCCGTAAGAGCGAGCATATAGCCGCCACTTCGTCTGTCTGTCTGTCCGTCCGAAGCGATTTCTCAACAACCACTTGACGGCTCTTGTTTGCTAATAGCATTTACCACATTTCTTCCTTGGAATCACAAAAAGTCCTTTGTAGTCACAATGTGGGATCAAATATGTAAAGAGTGTATTCTTGGAATCCTCCTGTTCCATATTGTATGGCCCACAACATACAGTTGGCATGTGATTCTGTCTGAAAACCCATTATCAGCTCACCTGAGCATAACATACTCATGGTTAGCTTTTATGTATCCTTGAATATGCGTCGCCAAAATTCCACTGTTCATTATATAAGTATCATAATTCGAGCATAATCTTGATCCATCGCCCAGAATGTTTGTAAGGTTGTGAGCATGAACATGACCACACTCAGCAACCATAATTCTGGCTCAGTCGTACTCAAAATTTCCCTGGATGTTCATAATGATCTAAGGACAAATCTGATCAAAATGGGGACAAGCTAAAAGCATCAAAATAGGGGATCTTGATGACAATTCCATTGTTTACACTCTAGGGCCTATAATTTCGACTATCATTTGCTTATCTGCTCTGATTGTTGGTATTGTCATATGGATAAATCATTTTCAAAACTAAAACATTCCAGCAAAAAACAAGAGGCAAGTGGCCATAACAATGACAGCTGAGTTGCATTTCAGGTGGGCGATTTAGGACCATCATGGTCCTCTTGTTTTAATGATATGGTTAGGAAACAATGTGGAGTAATAAGCATTTTTTTTTTTTATTTTCTATTGCGGCATTTTCCACAATGTTTTCAAAAGGTGTTTGCTAGTGAGGCGTTATAAAACTCCGAGAGCATGTAAACCGGAATTACGAGAACTCAGTAGATCTAAAGGTCTCAGTATTGCAATTTCGAGGCTGTTTTTGTCAGATTTTTCAAAAGTATTGGACGGTGTAGATCTATGATCAGACTGTGCATTTTTCGCAGTTTGATCTTCGATCTACAGTCCTTAGAAAAAGAAATGCTCAGAGCCTCAATGGTTAAGAGAAAGTGATCAGGGCCCGGTTTCACAAAAAAACTTAAGTCTGTTATTTTACTCAAATCTGCAAACAGACTTATTTTCCGACTTAAGTTGAGTTTGTTGTCCCAGACGCATTTCACTAGCATTAACAGACTTATGTAACATTCTCAAGTCCTGTGTTGACACAACGTTTCGGACTCAACGCAACAAAATAATGGACTTAAGTCTATTAATTGACTTAAGTCCATTTGTTTTGCTTAGTTAAGTCTGAAACATAGTGTCAACTCAGGATTCGAGAACGTTACCACAGTCCGTTAATGTCGCTGAAATGTGTCTCAAATAACAAACTCAACATAGGTCAAAACTTGGGACCATTAGTAGATTTGAGTAAAATAAAATACTTAAGTTTTTTTTTTTTCTTGAAACCGGGCCCAGATCCTGTGTCGATCAACAAAGCTCTCAAGGGAGTGAAATTAGAGATGAGTCATGCGCGGTGAAAAGGGAACTTAATGCATCTACAAAAAGTATCGACCCAGGTCAGCCTGCGCAGTCCGCGCAGGCTGACCTGGGCCGAAACTTTTTGCCATTTGCCGATTTTCTGCATATCAAAGGACCATTCTACCTCATGATTCTGTCTGTCGTCAGAATAAATGGATTTTATGAATCCATTTGTATAATGCATCGCAGAGATGCATTAAACCCCCTTTTGCCAGAGCATATCTCAGACGTATTTGGCTAACAATGTTTGGTCACTTTATCTGGTTGTATAAACATTGTGAGAACTATCCTTACCCTCAAATGGTTCATTTGAGACTCCTTGACTCTATAACCCCCATTATACTGATTGCTTTTGAACAAACGTAGGTTGATTCCCTCGGCATTTGATAAGTTTATTTTCTCAAAATACCTTTTGACAACACTCCCAAGTGAAATTTGATCCGCACGAATTCTATAATGTATGGATGTTTTTTTTTTCTTTAAAATTCAAACTCAATGAGGAAGAGGAAGATTGGAATAAAGGTTTTAATTCGTCATCGATGCCGGGGATTAACCTTTAGACTGGCGAGCGCGACTCAAGGACCTTTTTGCGGACAGTATAGATCAAGATCAGACTGCACAGAATGTGCAGTCTGATCTTGGATCTACACTGTCCGAAAGGAGATATCTTTCCGCCAAAAATACAATTGAAATAGCAAAATTTGGGCTTTTGAAATTGGTCAGAAAGTTTCATTTCACTTATTTAGCAGGAAAAGGGTTAATGGGTTTCTGGGGGTCATCGGGGTTAGAAATTCCAAATTTACTTAATTCTATGTTCACTAAAGCTATAGAAGGTTTACAGTTTTGTCAGTTTACAAGCATCTCCAAAATGTTTGTATAATTCTAACCCTTTCACTACCATGGGCGTAAACAGGGGCTTTTGCGGAAGGTATAGATCAAGATCAGACTGAACAGAACGTGCAGTCTGATCATTTATCTATACCAATCGCTTTTCAAGATAATGAGATATCTGAGAGAACTATAATCATTTTTTGTTGTTGTTTAACAGTATGGAAATATTCGTCTCTCAGGTCGGAAATTTTCAAAAAAAAAGGAAAAACACGAGATATTGTGACGTCACTGTTGTTGCATGTGCATTTCCGTTGTCGTCACCTTGCGAAAACTGACATTTTCACATATCCTTATTATTACTGAAGGCGTCTACTTCAAACTTGGAGTAATTGTTACTATCCACAGTGGAACCCATGCAATGAGGACAGGTTACCCTCATATATATATTTTTTTTTTCACACAGTTATGATACTTTATCGACCTAAAATTTTCACTGAAAGAAAAAAAGCACTTGAATTCCAGCGTTGTCACCTGCATACGGAGCTCTTGTTTTTAAAGGGGTCCTGCGTGGCTCAGTGGTAAAGTGTGGGACTCGTAACCTGGAGGCCCCGGGTTCGAGCCCGACCTGATCCGCTGGGGTTTTCGTGGGTGTGACCTTAGGCAAGATACTACAGAGCCCTAGCCTAGTACTGATAAAACCCAGGAAATACATGAATATGTGAGCTGTCGCCGTGATATAACTGAAATAATGTTGAAAGAGGCGTAAAACACCACTCAATCAATCAATCCATCGTTTGTTTATAAATGAAACATTTACGCGTTGCAAGCAATTGCTTACTTACCAATATATACATGTATGTTCTTACGTGGTCAACTTTACTGGCGTCTTTTATTTGCATAGTAAACGGTTAACCTTTTACCGAACAAGCCTGTGTTTTTACGGCCCTGTGGAGAGAGCCTTGTAAAAACATTGTGGAAAAAGGAGAAAATGCTGGTAACCAGCATTTTCTCCTTTTCCCACAATGTTTTCTACCCTTTTAGAGAGAAAAAAAAAAATCATCATTTGGGCTACTTTCAGTTTTTGTCGCGCTATCAGTTTGGACAAATCTAGAATTTTGCCGTTTGGTAAAGAATTATTTTTTGGCACTCAAAGGGCAACTGTAGTTGCAAAATACGCGAGACTATTGTCAGTCAGCATTTTATCAAGGAATATAAGTTCAGATGTCTGTAGTTGCTGTTATTTTTTGACGGATCGGAATTAGTAACTGTAATGTTTTTTTTTTTAAGTGAGACTAGTTAGGGAATGAATTAGGAAACAGTGTTACTTTCTTAACATATCGGTGTTGTTTTATTGTTTAGAAGTTAATCTTTGACATGCAAAAAAAAAAAGAATGCCGGGAAAATAATTAGTCGTTAATAACTTCCATTTGCTAGACGACTAAATTTTTATACTGACTGATATTACAAACATTTGCAGACGACAAATTAACTGTAGCTCAAATGATTGGATGTGCTTCGTTATAGGTAGGAAACATTTTTAGAAAAGGAGAAAATGTTGGTTACCAGCATTTTCTCCTTTTCCAACAATGTTTTCTAAAACCTTTTTCCACCAGGGTCGTTACTGAAGATTGGATTCTGGACTAATGGCCCAAGTAGTCCAGTTCGGACTTTGGTCTAAATATCTAATGAATTATCGGCTTGTAGCTTCAAGATCACACGGCTCGATTTCGTGCAGCGTTGTCTAAACCTAACGGCCAAAACTTGAAGAATGTATCAAGTACTCTATAGAATAACTTGTGTCTCCATAGGATCTATATAAAATCTTTCAATTTTGGTGTAGGCTATTTTACAGTAATACCTGGAAGTTCGTGTCTTTCAGCGCTATATAGATATGAACCATGCTCTGGCAAAAAGGGGGCTTAGCGCATCTCCGTGACGCATGATACCAAGCCAGTCATTACATGATCATGGATCCATAAAGTCCGTTTTGTCTAACATTCGACTGAATCATGAGGTAGACTGGTCCTTGGACTTTCAGAAAATTGACCACTAGCAAAAAGTTTCGACCCAGGTCAGCCTGCGCGGACTGCGCAGGCTGACCTGGATCGATACTTTTTGCAGATACATTAAGTTCCCTTTTCACAGAGCATGGCTTATGAATTTCTTTTATATTCTATATGATAAAATACAATTCACTGGAATCGAAAAAGATTTCTGAATTAAAGGCCTTACAGCGGCCAAAAAAACAAAAAAATCAACGCGCGTGTTAAAATGCATTTAAATTTAAATCATACCATTTAAAAGTAAGGAAAATATTATGAAGATGACAATCTGAAAATGTACGGTCAGTCCAGGCGTTAACCGCTGGCAGGAAAATGAATTTTAAAACCAGGCAAAAAGTAAACAAAAGATAGAGCGACCTGGCGACTTTTGACCTAGATTTAAATTTTATTTTTCTGCCAACGACTAGCACATGGACCTACAATACAATGACAAATTGTCATCTTCACAATAATTTCCATACTTTTAAATGGTATGATTGAAATCTAATTGCATTTTAATACCTGCATTATTTACTTTTGGCAGCTATTGGGCCCTTAAAAGGATTGACAAATCAAGCGGACGATATGGATCAAACATAAGACCGCACGTTCCGTGCAGACTGATCTTGATCTCTGCCGTCCGCAAAAGCCACGTGCGATATTGCACTGAAACAGTTGTAAAAAAAAAAAACCACCGATGTATGAGCCATGCTCTGTCAAAAGGGGGGTTAATGCATCTCCGAGATGCATCGTACCATGCAAGTCATCGCATAATTTTGGACCCGTTTTATCAATTTTATCTAACAAATGACTGAATCCGGAGGTACAAAGGACCATGCACATATAGAAAATTAACCTATAGCAAAAGATTTCGATCAAGGTCAGCCTGCGCGGACTGCGCAGGCTGACCTTGATCGATACTTTTTTGTAGATGCACCAAGCCCCCTTTTCATAGAGCTTGGCTTATATCGAGAAAATAAGGACAGGGTCGCGGAATGAAGATTAGCACATGTGCATAGAAAGGCGATAGTGTGCTTACTGTCATAGATCTATATTTATACTCGAAGGCTTGACCTACAATAAGATTTCAAATCAACAAGAAAACATGTACTCTGTTTAATGAAAGAGTAAAAAGAATTAACGTGTAGTTTAAAAAGAATTAACGTGTAGTTTAAAAAGAATTAACGTGTAGTTTAATCGACCTGTTTTTTTTTTTTTTTTCGGAATGGAACGACCATTTACAAATTTGGTTTTAAAAAAAAAAACAGTTGGTGTGCAGGGGCATTTCTCGCGGAATGTAAAAGTATGGAAATATCGCAGTAAAAAGAATTAATGTGTAGTTTTAATGATCTGTTTTCATTTCATTCAAGACACGACCATTGATTAATATAGTAATATAACTGTTAGTGTGTCGGACATTTCTCTTGGAGTATAACAAAAAGTATGGAACTCTCACAGCGTCACTGGAAAACTGCAAAAGAAGCGGTAAGTCTTTGTATTTTATCAGATATCTGTCGGATTAAACATTGCTACTTCCTTCAATTGATCCCTTTGTCACGATGTTTCACTCGTGTTCATGTTTTGAGTCTGTATTTATATTAATTATCCATTTGTACAAGGGAATTTCAAAGTCACATGGTGCATCTTTTTTTCTAGAAGGGAAATACTTAAAGGCCAACTGGCTGCCAAATATAAAAAAAAAAAACAATTTGGGTACAAATTGCAGACGGATTTAATTTGTACCATTTAAAAGTTTGGATATTATTATAAAGTCTGATAATTTGTTGATTGCAATCTCTCAAAGTTCTAGTCGCTGGCAAAAAGAAGTGTACCGCGCTCTGGCAAAAGGGGGCTTCATGCATCTGCGTGATACATTATACAAAGCAAGCCATCACATAATTATGGATCCATAAAAGCCATTTTCTTCAAACAATCGATTTAATCGCGAGGTAAAGTGGTCCTGGAACATACAGAAAATTGACCAATAGCGAAAAGTCTCGGCCCAGGTCAGCCTGCGCGGACTGCGCAGGCTGACCTGGGTCGAGACTTTTCCCAGATGCATTAAACCCCTTTTCACGGAGCATGGCTCAAGTGTTTTAAAACTATGATTAAAGTTGCCAACTTTTGTTCTAGTTTTGCAATTTTTCTGCCAGCGACCGAAACTTTGACAGATTGCACATTATCAGATCCATGATAATATCTACTCATTTAAATAGTATGAATTTAATTTGTCTTCATTTTGACACCAGAGTGGTTTACTTTCAGTCGCTAATGTGCCTTTAATTCTACTCTTTACCAAATGCTAAGATTTCAGACGTCATCCACATTGACACGTCACAGCATCGAAAAATAAATGAACCATGCTCCGTGAAAAGGAGACTTTTAAAAATGCATCTGCAAAAAGTAATCGACCCAGGTTCGCCTTGGCCGAAATTTTTCGCTATTGGCCGATTTTCTGCATGTCAACGGACCAGTCTACCTCATCATTCACTCGGTTGTTAGACAAAGTGGATTTTATGGATCCTTACCTATTTGATGTCTTGCTTGGTACAATGCATTTTGGGGATGCATTAAGCCCCCTTTTCTCAGGGCATGGCGCATTTAATGTTTTTGGTATATTTTTGAAGTAATTTTCAATGTTATCAACCTCAAACACTCAACCTATACAGTCCCTTTTTCTTTTTCGCAAGTTCAAGTGGGCGAGCTTATTTACAAAATATTTATCGGTTAGTCCCTCGACAGTGTTTCACTCTTTACCAAACGACAGTATTTCGGACTGGTCCAAATTGAAAGCATTTGCAGACGACAAATTGAATGTGGCTAAAATGATTGCATTTGTTTCTGAAAGGTTGGAAAACATTGTGGGAAAAGGAGAAAATGCTGGTTACCAGCATTTTCTCCTTTTCCCACAATGTTTTCAAAAGGCTTCTTTCTCAGGATCGTTAAAAGCCGCGATTGTGTGGTAAAGGGTTAACTCTTTTGTAGATGGCAAAATTTGATACTGATCTTCGGACAAAAAAAAGAAATTAGGCTCAAAAGATGTAATTTGTCTGTGATAGGCTAGAAAACATTGTGAGAAATGGAGAAAATGTTGGTTACCCGTTTACCACACAATCCCGACTTTTAACGACCCTGAGAAAAAAGCCCTTTGAAAACATTGTGGGAAAAAGAGAAAATGCTGGTAACCAACATTTTCTCCTTTCCCCACAATGTTTTCTACCCTTCCCAAAACAAATTTTAATTTTTCAGTCAAATTTATTTTGTCGTCTGTAAATGCTTTCAATTTGGACAAGTCTAAAAAGTTTGTCGTTTGGTAAAGAGTTACCAGCATTTTCTCCTTTTCCTTCAATGTTTTCAAACAGATTCTTACAAATGGCCTCTAAAACATTGGATGGTTTTGTAAAGGGTTAAAAGGTGCTTTTGCTTACCTTTGGAAACTAGTGATTTACCTTGTTATTTACAATTTTTATCCATTGGCACACAAAGACGTGCTGTAGCTACAATATCCGAAAACATTGTACATTTAGTTAATAGAGTAACTGTTTGTTACAAGCCATGACTGTTATTATTAGAATGTTTTATGAAAGAAAAGTTTTCCTTTTTGCCTAAGACTGGTAAGAACAGAACCTAATTTCGTATAGACTTATACATTGCATGCATCGTCTCGTCGCAAAGCAATGCAAAACGGTTAGCTAATGTCACGTGATACTATGGTCATTCGTCATGCAGATGGAAATGTATGAATACAAGAAATAATGATTGCATTGATGGTTTTAAGTGTTTCCGAAGATAGCAGTTTGGTTAATGAGTAAATTCTTAGGATCAGATGATTTAATGTTAAAACCAGAGAGAGAGAGAGAGAGAGATATCAATTGTAGTTTTATAGATCCATTATGGCGGTCACAATTTCCGTGACAGGCCACCGCGTAATTTGACAAATCACTAGAATTAAGATAATCACATCCACTGAAGTTAGACAAAGCTGGCACTAAGCATATCTCTATCCAAGAGGTTTGGACGGTCTTACAGAAAAAGGCGGATATTGGATATTTTACAAATGAGCCGTGCTCTGTGAAAAGGGGGCTTAATGCATCTGCAAAAAGTATCGACCCAGGTCAGCCTGCGCAGTCCGCGCAGGCTGACCTGGGTCGAAACTTTTTGCTATCGGTCAACTTTCTGTATGTCCATAGACCAGTTTAACTCAGGATACAGTCCGTGGTTAGACAAAATGGACTTTATGGATCCATGATCATGTGATGACTTGCTTGGTATCATGCATCATTTGGGATGCGTTAAGCCCCCCTTTGTCAGAGCATGGCTCAAATGTTTATGAAGGATTGCTCCCTTCGTCTGACATCGGTGATCAAGGGAAAAAAAATAATATCAGTACACTTTTTTTTTCTGAGAGGATTATCAAAAAAAATGACAAACGCAGAAATTCGTTTGCACAATCAAATTCTTTGTGTTTAAGAATGCTTTTTAACTCTTTACCATGCGACAAAATTTTAGACCTGTCCAAATTAAAAGCATTTGCAGACGACAAATGAAACGTGGCTCAAATGATGCTTATTTCGTTTGAAACGGTGGGAAACCAGTTTGTGGGAAAACGAAGAAAATGGTGCTTACCTGCATTTTTCCTTAATCCACAATGTTTACAAAAGCCATTTTCATAAGGGTCGTTAAAACTCGAGATTGTATGGTGATGGGTAAACAAAGATTGGTCAAATATTCCGGAAAAAAAGCGTCGAAAACACTGGTGTGGCACTTGTCAAGGGAGCCATTGTGTGGAATTGATGATCTGAAAAAAAAAGCAGCAGAAATAGTTTCAAAATATTCGCTTGAAAGTCAACCTACTATATAGTCATGCAAAATCCGATAGAGAAGGGTGCAATCTTGTGGTACGAACAAGTCTGGGCGAACAAGCCCTGGGACGAATAAGCCCTGGAACGATCTGGTTTTGGGACGATCAAGCACGGTATGTGTGTATCATTACGCCACTATATAGCACGCCGTAGAGGATCAAGCTGCTTTTGATAAAAAGGAAGTATTTCCATGATCGATGGCCTAATCCAATTTATTTTAATACGCCATTTTCATTTTCATATCTGAGTGCAATTGAAACTCTTATTTGTCTTAGAAAAATTGACTTTTATTGGGTCTGCTTCCTTCGGTTTTGCACAAACTACAATACATGATTTTCAAAATGGCGTATTGAACTCACAATGGGATTGTCTTCGACAAATGCCACAAAAACGGATATTTACCTAGAAGTAAGTGGAAAATCGGAAATACTCGCTTGGTAACTAAGCAAGATCATCATTTAGTAACCATAATAGTTCTTGTACAAATACTTAACCCGTAGTCTGCTAAACGGGACACACTTACCTTTTGCGGACAATGTAGATCAAGATCAGACCACACAGAACGTGCAGTCTGATCTGGAGATTTTTTTCCCTAAACAGTGAGTTTGAAATATCATTATTCGGGTCTTTACTATCGATTTGAAAGTTTCACTTCAATTTTTTAGCAGGATAAAGGTTAATAATGTTTACTCTTTAGCCGGTCTAGCATGTTTGCAAAATCTCGAATTTCACTATACTTATGGTGTTGTTGTGACTGGTGGAAAACTTTATCTGTGTTAATGACGGTATCACCTGTTATTTCCCAAATTAACCTTGCTAATTGTTCGCGGAGCTTTCACCTTTTTAGTAAAACCACGTCAGCTATGCTCCGTGAAAAGGAAGCATAAATGCATCTGCAAAAACTTTCGACCCATGTCAGCCTGCGCAGTCCGCGCAGGCTGACATGAGTCGAAACTTTTTGTTATATGTAAATTTCCTGCACGTTCTAGGATCATACTACTTCATGATCTAGTCGTTTGTAATACAAAATGGATTTTATGGATCCATAATTATGTGATGACTTGCTTGGTATCATGCATCACAGAGATGTATTAATACGCCTTTTCTCAGAACACGACTCATTTTCTTAAATCTGTACAAGTGCGTTGTTTGACTACCGTTACAATATATGCAGCAAGTCAGGTGAGGTAACCCTATGGGTCAGTCGTTAAAACGTTAGACCCCCGTCGGTCGAGCTCGTCACGAGTGAATGTCCTTTGCAAGGGACTCTAGAGCGCCTGCCTAGAACTGGAGAACCAAGAAAGGGCATTGTATACTTATTTCAATACGATCCTACTTAACTTATGATCGTGTAATAATTCCACAAATGTTGCAAAAATTCTAGTGCAAAAATCTAAAAAAAAATACTGAAGAGGCTACGTAACCCATTAAGGAACTACAGCTGCAAAATATTTTCTTCTTTACTGATGATCTGCCAGCTATCCCATGGCTTGACTCTGTGATGAATCATTTTTTGGAGTTTGATGAGAGTATACGTACAAATCTGAATAGCTCTCGTGAAAACTTCATTGAAAAGAGGATAGAATTTATAAGCTTATTATTATTGGTCGTGTAACATTTGTGCCATTTAGTACCCCTGTGCCCGCCCGGGTAGCTCAGTGGTTAGCATATCTGACTCGAGACCTGGTGGTTGCGAGTTCGACACCTAGTTGAGGCAAACTTTCTTTCGGGCGATTTTTCGCCTCTCACCTCTGATTCATGTGGGACAGGAAGTCGGTGACTTGGAAAGAAAGTTATATCAGTACCGGTGTGAGAAAGCCAGGAAACACATGTCTAGGTGCACTGACCGCCGTGATATGACATAAGCTGTTAAAACGGTGTTAAACTCCAATACAAACAAGTACCCCTCTAACTTAAAATTCAATTTCAAAATCCAAGACTAGCAATTTGATCAGCTGAGAAGTTCCGTCTCCACCCAGTCAGATGTAAGATCTTGACGTTAAGAATTAGAACAGTATTTGGTACTGTTGATATCTGTACGGCCCTGAAACTTTCATGGCCCTTTCCTATGTAACATAAAAAGGCATGTCATTCGTTCGGTCGATTTTGCGTCTCGCGGGCCTGTTTTGGAAAACATTGCGACAAAAGGAGAAATTGCTCATGACGAGCAATTTCTCCTTTTGTCACAATGCTTTCATGCATAGTCATATGATAAAACCGTGACCCTGTTGAAATGATAAAAGTGAAAAAGGAGGTAACGGGAAAACCATTATTATTTACTTTATAAGGTTGTGTTGCACTTCTGATGGCGTAAGATTCCTAAATATTATCCTAGTGTGGTTTTTTCTAATATCAAGACATAATTCACCCGTTTATTTACGGGTAGTTTTAACTCTTTACCACGCAATGACGAGTTTTAACGATCCTGAAAAAGAAACCTTTTGAAAACATTGTGGGAAAAGGAGAAAATGCTGGTAACCAGCATTTTCTCCTTTTCCCACAATGTTTTTTTATTTTTTATTTTTTTTTTTTTTTGCCATATCAAAGACAGAAATAGTTGATTTTGCAACATTTAATTTGTCGTCTGCAATTGCTTTCAATTTTGACCAGTCCAAAATGTTGTCGTTTGGTAAAGGGTTAATGAATAATCAGACAGCTCACATTTCGTATAAACCCCCCCCCCCCCTTTCTTATAATAAAGGGAAAAAAACTTGTTCTTTATTTGTTACAAAATACTTTGTTCTCTCCCTTGAATACATAAATTCCTTGGTTTGTTTGCTAGTAGTTTTGGATAAGATCAGACAGCACAGTTCGTTCCTACCCCTCCGTAAAAGAAAGGGAAACAACTTGTTCTGAACATGATGCAAAATATAGCATGTGTTATCTACCTTGAAAATCACGAGACACTATTTTTCTAGGTTTTGGCAGAATCAAAACCACTTCAGTTGGTGGGGAGGTTCCTTAAACTGTTTCCTTATAGACGATATCTATTTAAGTAATCATTTTGAAGCAGAAAGATGTCTTGTTCTTTGAAAAAAGAGTGGCAAATTATATTGATGAAATGGGAAGTAGGGAGAAGACAGAAAGATAGGGCGGAGGAAGGGAAGAATTGTTGCAAATAGGAAGGAAGGAAAGAAGGCAGGCAGGCAGGCAGGCAGGCAGGAAGGAGGGAAGGGAGGAAGGAAGGAGGGAGGGAAGGTAGGAAGGAGGGAGGGAAGGAAGGATTTGTATTTCATGGCTTATCGACGCTATGGATAAAGTAACAATTTCATTAAGGAGAGAATTTCTTTAAGTATACTCAGGTCATCACCAAGTATGACATTTGAAAATAATATGAGTTGTACTCCAAACGTAAAGGAAGAATCTCAAAAAAAAAAAAGTCTTCGAGAAAAAGGGACATTCGTGAATATCACAAAACAATTTAATGACCAGAAAATGTAACGTTCAAATAGTCTGATAAAAGATAATTATTTCGGCTATACAGTTTTTGTCTGTAAGTCACGTTATTTTACAATTAAAGATGATTATTAAATCTATGTACTTTGTCACATCAAAGAGTACCCATCCATTTTCCGAAGTAAGACAGGATTGGTTGAAATTACATCTTTACTCGTTTTCAGCAAATTTTTAACCGATTTCATCCTGATTTTATCAATTTTTAACCATTCTTGTAGCTTCATACCAAAGGTTGCCCCTGACGGTTGTAAGGTTGCATAGATTACGACCAACAGAAATTGCATTTCATTTTTTGGAGGCCATCAAAGAAATCACTGCTATGACGTTTCCGTTTTTAAATCGAAGGTATGAGTATATCTCCCTTACACCATATCTATGTTTTAACAGCAGTCTAAATTCTGAACCATCCTATGGTCTATCAAATTTCAACAGTGTTTATTTTCTGTCTCTGTAAGTATATACATGTATCTTTAATCAAAAGGAATCGTTTCAAACAGTATTCACTCATCTGTTGGCAACTTCTATTGTCCGTCTTCCGACGTTAGTTTTAGAAAAACAGACGACTTAAAAAGAGAGTAGAAAAAAAATCTTAACTCTTAACCAAACGACGGAATTTGGACCAGTCCCAATTCAAAGCACTGGCAGACAACAATTTAAATATGGCTTAAATGATGGAATTTATTTTTGATAGCGTAGAAAACATAGTAGGAAAAGGAGAAAATGCTGGTTACCAGCATTTTCTCCTTTTCCCACTATGTTTTCAAAAGCCGTCTTTGTTAGGGCCGTTAAAACTCGGGACTGTGATATAAAGGAGTTAAGTCAGGTTAGTCTGAGTTTCAGATGGTCATAATGACACGAGCAGTTAAAGTTACGTAATTAAATATATGAATATATGTTGCGGGCATGTCGCCCGCCCTTTGCACAGTAGATATAGATACTATTGTTTACGAGTGTTCTTGGTATTGGTTTGATTCATGTACACCCTAATGATATAGATTTCATGTCGGAGTCAAGCGTGACTAGAATTACATGTATTCACATTTTTTTCGTTGTACTTTGTTTTTTGTCATTCAGTCATCCATTCGTTCAATCAGTCAGTCGGCCTGTCGATCTATTACCAGCCAGTCAGTCAGATTGTCAGTCGACCGATCGGCCGCCCACCCAGCTATCAATCTACTCAGCCAGCCAGCCAGCCAGCCAGCCAGCCAGGCAGTCTGTATTCTGGATAACTTGTTTTCTATCACGTGAAATAGCGCTGACACATTTTAGAAAATCGCTGCGTAAAAAAAAAAATAAAATGTCTTTCTATATGTAATTAAAAGCGCCACCTTAATTGCTTCATTGTAGAGGCCACATTAACAAAGTCGATTAGTGTATGTCCGATCCTTTTTTCCGTTTTTACGAATCTGGGACAAGTTACAAATTAGAACATCTTTGATGTCCAACCCATTAGTAACTTTTTTGTCGTGTTTTTAAACGATGTAATTGAATGACATCATTGCAAGCTGTCATTCTTTTTTTTTTTCAGTTTTTAACATCATTTAACTCTGTTGCTGCCAGATAAATAACTTAAAAGCTTTCGGTGGCGTTAAATATTATACAATTTGAAATGAAGAGATATTTTGATCTTCGTTAAGATAGCAGTAGCGGAAGGTGTATATCAGAGATCATAGTGCATGTTCTATGCAGTCTGATCTTGATCTACGCCGTTTATTAAAGTTTATTACCTTGCCAATGGCAGAGTTAAAGAAGACAAAACGAGTTGCATGGGTCCTGTTCCATCCACTTGTTTTTCACCATGTTCATACACCCGAGAAAGAATACCTTAGTAAAAATTATTTGTAAAGGAGAAAATGTTTTGGACACAGCAGTAGTTAATGAAGCAACGATATCCCGTTACCTTAACCCTTTACCACACGATACCGACTTTTAACGACCCTGAAGAAGAAGCCTTTTGAAAACATTGTGGGAAAAGGAGAAAATGCTGGTAACCAGCATTTTCTCCTTGTTCCACAATGTTTTCTACCCTATCAGAGAAAAATGTCATCATTTGAGCCACATTGAAATCGTAGTCTGCAAATGCTTTCAATTTGGATGGGGCTAAAATTTTGTCATATGGTAAGGAGTTAAGAAAAGTTCGTTAAAAGTGAAAGGGAGGCAAATAGTAAACCTTAAAGGCCCAATAGCTGCCAAAAAGACAATGCAGGCGTTAAAATGCATTTAAATCATACCATTTAAAAGTATGGAAAATATTGTGAAGTTGGCAATCTGTTATTGTGTGGTCGGTGCAAGTGTTAGTCGCTGGCAGAAAATGAATTTCAAAATCAGGCAAAACTTAAACAGAAGATAGAGTGACCTGGCAACTTTTAACCTAGTTTTGAAATCAAATTCTCTGCCAGCGACTAACACTTGGACTGTACAATAACAGATTGTCATCTTCACAATAATTTTCACACTTTTGAATGGTATGATGTAGATTTAAATACTATGGTGGCATATTTCTGCCACGAGATACGAGATAGCTAACATGATAATTGTAGAGAACTATCGCGATAAAACAAACTTTCCTGGAAATATTATCTAGATAACAAAAAGTTTCACAATAAAAATATCGCGATATTTCTAACTGTCATCACGATTTTTTTTAAACTCGTGCCCACAACTGATATTCACGGTATCTATAATTAGATACGGTTTCGGATCATCTTTGTCTCCTGTACAGTGAAAAACTTCAGAGTTCATCCAAATGGTGATTTTTCTATTTATAGATATCGAGAAACGGGTAGAACTATGGCGATGATTTTACCTCGATGTCAGCTTCGTGCACAAATGAGAAATAATCAACATAAAATTTTCTAGATAACAAAGTTTATCGTGATTTTTTTTTTTCAGAAAACTTTTCACTATCTAGATAAAATTTCCAGGAAACTTCGAGTTATCGTGAAAGTTTTCTAAAATTATCACGATAGCTATCTCGTATCTCGCGGCAGAAATATGCCACCGTAAAATACATTTTAACATCCACTTTGTCTACTTTTGGCAGCAATTGAAAGAGGGGCGAATAGCAAACCGTCACGTTCGGAACGTTAAGAGTACATGTACCTGTTTTCGTGCTAAAACATACGGTTTCAGGGCAAAGTAAGGGTACATAATTCTTATATTGCAAGTCCATTTCAACGTTTCAAACAACAACCCGGGGTCATCAGTGTAATTAATGAAGAAACGATATCCATTTGAGCCATGCTCTGTGAAAAGGGGGCTTAATACCTCTGCGAAAAGTATCGACTCGGGTAAGCCTGCGCACTCCGCGCAAGCTGACCTGGGCCGAAAATTTTCGCTATCGGTCAACTCCCTGCATGTCAAAGGACCAGTCACTACCTTATGTGATACAGTCCGTTGTTAGATATAATGGATTTTATGGATCACTAGTTATGTGATGTCTTGCTTCGTAAAATGCATCACGAAGATGCATTAAGCCCGCTTTTGCCAGAGCATGATTCATTTACTATTCCCATTACAGAACGGATTTAACCCTTTACTTCCCTCATACAAACGCCTGAAAACCTCAAGTGAATGAAACCTTAAATAAAAAATTTAATGTCTGTATACGAGCTTAAGGTTAACACTTTAGTAAACGACACCGAGAAAGACCTCTTTTGAAAACATTGTGGGAAAAGGAGAAAATACTGGTAACCAGCATTTTCTCCTTTTACCACAATGTTTTCTTCATTGTAAAAGAACTTCAGTTCATTTGTGCCACTTTCAAGTTTGTCAACCGCGGATGCGTTCGATTTGAGTGAGTCTGAAACTTTGTCGTGTGAAAAAGGGTCATAGTAAGTGGTGATTGGGAAAATGTACTGCAAGACGAGACTGAAATTTAAATGTCTGATCCGGGATCTACAACCAAGCGTATTCGTATTGAGAAATTCATGGAAATATGATGCGCACAAGTCTCGAAACCGCATATGTTTGGAATTTATTTCTCAAGGGAAAATGCCTTTTCATTTTGTTGAGGATTGCTGGGGATAATGTAAAACGATCCTGTTTAACTCTTTTCCTGACAGTTGCGATTCAGATAGCTTCTGCGGATGGCGTAGATCAAGATCAGACTGCATGGAACGTGCAGTCTGATCTTGGATCCACACCGTCCGCTACCAGATATTAGCAATTGGCTGAAATCGCCTTTATTTATGGTGGAAATCGTCTTTTAGACGTTTGAAAAATGGAATTCATCTAGTTGATAGAGGAAAGCGTTTTAAATCGTGTACGCATTGAACTAGGTTACTTTGTTATTTTGTCGACACACGTAAATAAGGGAGCTGTCATTGGATTTCACTGAAATTATGTTGAAAGCTGTGTAAAGTACATAATTATTCTCGCAGGTGACAGAATAAGATTGATTGATTGATTGATTGATTGAGTGAGTGACTGGCTGGTTGATTGATTGATTGATCGATTGATTGATTGATTGATTGATTGATTGATTGATTCACTGACTGACTGACTGACTGACTGACTGATTGATTGATTGACTGATACGTGCAGTCTGATCTCTGTCTGCACTCTCCATTGATTTTTTATCCTTGGTTTCAGCATTATCATGCCTATTTACCCTCCACCAAACAATTCCGAACTCTGACGACCTTGGGAAAAGTGCTTTTGAAAACATTGTGGGAAAAGGAGGAAGTGCTGGTAACCAGCATTTTCTCCTTCTTCCACAATTATTTCTACACCTTGAAAGATAACTGATTTCAAAATGGAAAAGACTAAAATTTTGTCATTTGGGAAATGATTTATACCTGTCAGCGTTAATCCCAAAGACTCAATCCCTTTCGACGGCTTAAAGTACTGTCCACTTAACCCATAGGCTGCTTAGCGCGACTCACTGGCTTTTTTCGGACGTTGTAGATCAAGATCAGACTGCACAGAACGTGCAGTCTGATCTTGGATCTGCACTGTCCGATAAGGAGATATTTTTTCTCCCAAAACAAGTTTGAAATAAGGTTTTTGCTATCGGCCTGAAAGTTTTATATGACTTTTTTAGCAGGATAAGGGTTAAACTCAATAAGCTTTTTAATCTTATGGGCTTATTATAACAAGCGGACGATATAGATCTATGATCAGACTGCACGTTCTGTGCAGTCTGATCTTGATCTATGTCTTTCGCAAAAGCACCTGTTTTCACCCATGGCTATGACAGTTGTAAAGAGAGATGGTAGTTTTTCTTCTGTCAAAATGTTTTCAAAAGTTCTTTGTCATTGGGAGGTTATTAAAGCAAGGAATAGTTACAATTTCTCCATTCCCCACACTGTTATGAAAAGTCTTTGCCCCCGAGGGTCATTATAACATAGAACTGTGTCGTAAAGGTGTAACCCTTTCCCACACAAGCCCGAGTTTCAAGGACCCTGACAGAGATGGGCTTTTGAAAACATTGTGGGTAAAGAAGAAAATGCTGGTATCCAGCATTTTCTTCTTTTCCCACAATGTTTTCTATCTTCTCACAGACAGATATGTATCCCATAGTGCAAGCTACGTTGGATTTGTCGCATGCAAATGCTTTCAATGCAGACAGGTCTAAATTGTTGTCATCTGGTAAAGGTTTAAAAACCAGAATCCCATTAGTTGATTATTATGATTAATTGTAATAATGTCATCTGATATGTAGTTAGGATTATGTGCTTGTCGACAGACGGAACCTTTTTCCGTTTGTTTGGTCTGTTAATGGACCTTTTTGTGGTTTTTTTTTTCGTTATCACGAGATTACGCTGACCCCATTTCTTAATAAAAAAAAAAGAGTTTGATATTTTACCTTTGTTCTAGAAAGGTAACTTGAATAAAAGCTGGCAACTTTTGTTCTAGTTGTACAAATTAATTTTTCTATCAGCCACTGGAATTTTGACAGACCGTACTGTAAGGCACTGTCAGACTCATAATAATATGAGTCTTGCTCTGTGAAAAGGGGGCTTAATGCATCTGCGAAAAGTATCGGCCCAGGTCAGCCTGCGCAGTCCGCGCAGGCTGACCTGGGTCGAAACTTTTCGCCATTGGTCAATTTCCTTCATGTCAAAGGACCAATCTACCGCATGATTCAGTTTGTTGTTAGAAAGAAAGTAGCTATTATGGATCCATAATTATGTGATATCTGGCTTGGTATCATGCATCACGAAGATGCATTAAGCCCCTTTTTGCCAGAGCATGGCTCATTTACTTTTAGCCGCTAAAGGGTCTTTAACTGTCACGACACTAAGGGCATTTTGACTCTGTACTAGACGCCTTGTCAAGTTCATTAAAAAAAACTTTTACCACACAATACCGGGTTTTAACGACCCTCAGAATGAAGGCTTCTGAAAACATCGTGGGAAAAGGAAAAAATGCTGGTAGCCAGCATTTTCTCCTTCTCCCACAATGTTTTCTACCCTATCAAAGACAGGAATTGGCTTCTTGACTACATTTTATTTGTCGTCTGCAAATGCTTTCAATTTGATAGAGTCCAAAATTTTGTCGTTTGATAAAGAGCTAAAGCATTTCCTGACTACATTTCAAATGTGGCTCGAATAGTGGACTTGTATCTTTGAAACGTGACAAAACATAAAGTAAAAGTGTGACATTCTTGTTGCCGCTGACACAGTTTTTATTAGCTCGACTGTTTTCGAAGAAAACTTTGAGTTACTGTCACGTCGTCGTCGTGGCGCCAAAACTTTGGTATTTTATAAGACCTCTGTTATTACTGAAGATATTAAATTCAAACTTGAACAAGTTGTTAATCATTGAAACGGGGACACACACAACAGGGGCAGGCAACCATCAAATTCTTTTTGATACAGTTATGCCCCTTTTTCGACTTCAAATTTTCAAAAAAATGTTTGACATTTTATGCTACCTCTGTTATTTAAGAAGATATTGACTTCAGACTTCAACAAGTTGTTAACTATAAAAAGGGGAACCCACACAACAAGGGCAGATAAACATTTAAGTATTTTTGATGCAGTTGTGTCCCCTTTATGACTTAGAATTTTCAAAAAAAAAAAAAAAAAGACATTTTACGATATTTCTGTAATTACTGAGGATATTTACTTCAAACTCGAACAAGTTGTTAAATATTAAAAGGGGGAACCCTTACAACAAGGGGAGAGAACAATCGAAGTGTTTTTATATAGTTATGCCCCTTTTTTCGACTTAAATTTTTTAAAACTTTGACATTTCATAATGTCTGTTATTACTGAAGATATTTACTTTAAACTCAAACAAGTTGTTCATTATCAAAAGGGGAGCCCATACAACAAGGGCAGGTAACCATCAAAGTATTTTAACACAGTTATGCCCCTTTTTTGTCTTATAATATACAAGCAAAAATCAAGCATCTGCAGCCTAGAGATGGCACCCGCATGCGTTGCTCTTGTTTAAACTCTTGACACAAAGACAAACTATTAAACTTGTCCAAATTGAAAACTGCAATTTGTTGACAACAACATAAATGTTACTCAAATGATGGGATTGGTCTCTTAGATTGTAGATAACATTGTGCGACTGTAGATAACATTGTGCGAAAAGGAGTAAATGCTTGTTACCAGCATTTACTCCTTTCCCAACTTTTTCTTTTTTTGGAAAATCTTAGTCTCTTAGGGTCGAAACTTGGGATTGTGTAGTAACGGTTTAATTAAAACAGTTGACTTGTACCTTTGTTTCAAAAGGACAATAGGTTAAGCCTCACAGTGTTTAGTGCATTTTTATTCAATACCAGACGACCAGTATTCGAGCTGCACTCTGGGAAAAGGGGATTAAACCCTTTCCCAAACAAGCTCTGGTTTTCACGTGCCTGCAGTACAAGTCTTTTGAAAACACTGTGGGAAAAGGAGAAATTGCTCGTAACGAGCAATTTCTCCTTTTCCCACAGTGTTTTCTACCCTTTTTGAGAACTTTCTGCCATTTTCATCAAATTTAAAATTGTCGTCTGCAAACTCTTTCAATTTGGACCAGTCTAAAATTTGTCGTTTGGGAAAGGGTTAATGCATCCCCGTGATACATTATACCAAGCAAGCCACCATGATTACACGATCCATAAAATCCATTTTGTCTACCAACCAACTGAATCATGAGGTACACCAGTTTGTTGGTCCTTTGACACGCAGAAAATTGACTAACAGCAAAAGATTTCGACCCAGGTCAGCCTACGCGCACTGCGCAGGCTGACCTGGGTCGATACTTTTTGCAAATGTATTATACCCCCTTTTCGCAGAGCATGAATCATTTAGAGATGTCCATAAAGAAAACATTTATAGACGACAAATCAAATGTGGCTCAAATTATTGAATTTATCTTGGGAATGATAGAAAAACATTGTGCAAAAAGCTGAAAATGCTAGTTTTTCCTGACTGCATTTTTTCATGAAAATGAATTAAGCTTTGAAATTGCAACACGTTTACAGTCACAGAGCTAAGGGCATTTCAAGTCTTTACCAGACAAAAAAAAATTTAGACTCGTCCATACTGACAGCATTTCGAGATGCCAGATCAAATACGGTTCAGGTGATAATATTCATCTTTGAAATTGGTAGAAAGCATGGTGTGAAAATGTTAAAAGCATTTTTCCACTTTCCAAAACATTATTTTCTTTCCGTTGATACAATGTTATCTTCCCTTTGATAAACAAATTGAAGACAAAGTGTTTGGATATTATTTTTTACAGCCATAAGGGATTGACATTAAGCCTTTGCTATTATAAAAACGTAATTAAATTTTCACCAGGACGTGCATAGAACTAGGTTCAGAGGCCATTGTGTAATGACAGTATTGACTGTGCTTTGTGAAGGAAAACAAAGACATCCGAATGAGACCTGCAGTTTTGCATTAACCCTTAGACTGCCAAGCGCGATTCACTGACCAATTGCGGACAACGTAGACAAGATCAGACTGCACAGAACGTGCAGTCTGATCTTTGATCTACACTGTCCGATAAGGAGATATTTTTCTCAAAAGAAATAAATCTGAAATAACATTATTCTGGTATTGTACTATCGGCTTGAAAGTTTCATTTCACTTAATTAGAGGACAAGAGTAAAGTCTAAAAACTTTCATCAAATGTTGATCTGTCTGGTGCGCTTATTGGATTTATGACTTCGCCTTTCATTTACCTTTTCAGAGCCATTGGCGAAGATAGTGGCTTTTGCAGACGGCATATATCAAGATCAGACTGCACAAGCTGTGCAATCTGATCTTGGATCTATTTCATCGAATTGTTCAGTCAAGCGTATGAGATTTTACAAAAAATAACCCCCTCTTTGTTGCAGTTGATTTTATTTTTTGCTGTCTAAAGAGGTCGAGTTTATATGAGTCATGTTCTGAGAAAAGAGGGCTTAATGGATCTGCAAACATTATCGACCCAGGTCAGCCTGCGCAGTCCGCGCAGGCTGACATGGATCGAAACCTCTTTGCTATTGTTAAATTTTCTGCATGTCAAAGGACCAGTCTACCTCATGATTCAGTCGGTCGTTAACTCTTTACCAAACGACAAAATTTCAGACCAGTCCAAATTCAAAGCATTTGCAGACGTCAAAGTAAATGTTATTCAAAAATTGAAATTTGTTTTGGGAAGGGTAGAAAACAATGTGGGAAAAGGAGAAAATGCTGGTTACCAGCATTTTCTCCTTTTCCCACACTGTTTTCAAAAGGCTTTTTCCTCAGGGTCGTTAAAAGTCGGGATTGTGTGGTAAAGAGTTAGACAAACTGGATTTTATGATCCATAGTTATGTAATGACTTGCTTGTTGAAATGGATCAGGGAAATGCATTAAACCCCCTTTTGTCAGAGCGCGGCTTATTTATTTGGCGCTAAAAGAATAGACGCCCCTACAAATCTGGTTGCAGAAATGCAAGGCTAGTTCTGATGCTTTTTGCAGTCGCAGATAAAGTCTTAGCATTGCTATTTTAACCCTTTACCACACAATCCTGAATTTTAACGACCCCGAGAAAAAAGCCCATTGAAAAGATTGTGGGAAAAGAAGAACATGCTGGTGACCAGCATCGTCTCCTTTTCCCACAATGATGTCTACCCTGTTAAAGAACTTCAGGTCAATTGGACCACTTTCGTATTTGTGTCGTCTACAGATGCTTTCAGTTTGGAAAAGTCTAAAATTTGACGTTTGGGAAAAGGGTTAAACAGTGTGAGAACCAGTTTGCTGGCTATATTGGTCCATTATAAATTTTAGAAGCTGAACCCTCAGGCTGCTAAGCGCGACTCACCGACCTTTTTGCGGACAGCGTAGATCAAGATCAGACTGCACAGAACGTGCAGTCTAATCTTAGATCTACACAGTCCGATATAGGGATTTCTTTCCTCCAAAATTACATTTGAAATAGAAAAATTCGGCTTTTTACTTTCGGATTGAAAGTTTTATTTCTTTTATTTAGCAGGATAAGGGTTAAAATAGGACATAGCTTGGTATTTACGTGAAATATTTGTTATCGTTACTATTTTCTTGTTAGGTCTTTTAACCTATTTCCCGCTAAGTTAAACTAATGAAATTTTCAAACCGATAGTATAAACCAAAGTTTTCTATTTTACAGGTAGTTTGGGAGGAAAGATGTCTCCTTATCGGTCAGTGTAGATCCATGATTAGACTGCACGTTCTGTGCAGTCTGATCTCTGATCTACACTGTCCGCGATAGGTCAATGAGTAACGCTTAGCAGCCTAAGGGCTAATATTACGCAATATAGCTCAACGCCATTGCAACATTTTTTTCCGGGTAAAGGGAATTACTTACTTGCCATTGCATTTAGAGCATTTCTATCTATACTGTAACATGGATTATGAGCTACGCCCTGTAAAAAAGGGGATTTTAATGCATCTGCAAAAAGTATCGACCCAGGTCAGTCTGCGCAGTCCGCGGAGGCTGACCTGCATCGAATCTTTTTACTACCGTCAGTTTTCTGCATGTCAAAGGACCAGTGTACCTCATGATTCAGTCGGTTGTTAGACAAACTTTTCTGCATGTCAAAGGACCAGTGTACCTCACGATTCAGTCGGTTGTTAGACAAAATTGACGTTATGGATCCATAATTATATGATGACTCGCTTGGTATCATGCATCACGGAGATGCATTTAACCCCCATTTGCCAGAGCACTGCTCAAATCCTTTGGACGAAACTTTCTGAATGATACACTTCTTATAGAAACAAATTTGTTACAGCCGACTTTGAAAACATCCGTTTATAAAAAAAAAAAAGATGACCGGTATAAGATTAAGATCAAATGATTACTCAGCATGTGAAAATGATGAGATTTAAAAAAAAAAAACATCGCTCGAAGCAATCTCTTTATTTGCCACAATGCTTTCGAAAGTGGAAGGAAACTGACAAATCCTGATCTGTCATGGCTTTGTAAAGAAAATTACCAGCAAAAGTTCTGCAAGATGTTTGCCATATCTAACGCTTTATATAATTATAAATTCGACCTCTTTCGAAGGCTGAAAATAAAATCCACTAGAATTGAGAAAAATTTTTAGCTCGGCTGTTTCAAAGGAAAAAGGCAAGTCATTGTCATAGCCCTGACGTCGTCTGCATCGTCGTCTACGTCTGCATCGTCGTCTGCGTCTGCATCGTCGTCATGCAAAAACTTTGACATTTTGTTAAATCCCTATTATTACTCCAAACGTGGACAAGCTGTTCACTATTAAAACGGTACCCATACAACAAGAGCAGGTAACCATCAAAGTATTTTTGGCACAGTTATGCCCCTTTTTCGACATCAAATTTTCACCGAAAATCAAGCAACTGGAGCCGAGCATTGGCACCCATATGCGGTGTTCCTGTTGTACTTGACTTAACAAGCGGATGGTATAGATCGAAGATCCGGCTGTACGTCCTGTGCAGTTTGATCTCGAGCTATCCCTTGCGTCAAATGTTCTTGTTTGCCTGTGGCGCTGAACGGGTATCTTAAAGAAGACTCACATTTACTTAACCCATTCCAGTGCAAGAACGACTTCACACGGGCATAAGCTCCCATTTCCACAATGTTTTAAACATCATTGAAAAGGAGGTTCCTTTTCTTTCCAACTGATTCCCCCCATGTGTAATAATGTGGTGGCCTTTTGCTGGTCAGAAAATGTAGTCAAGTAAGTGTTTATGTTACGCAAAGTGATCTCCTAATCGACACAGTTATTTAGTAATTCGAGCCAGCCAGTTTTCTTAAAATAGTAACCCTTCGACTTCTATGGGCACTCAATGCGCTTTTAAAGACAGTGTAGATCAAGATCAGATTGCACAGAATGTGCGGTCTGATCTGTGATCTGCACCGTCTGCTAGGCAGGAGTATTGTGATCCATGCTAGTTGTGAAAAGGCAATTTTTTGCTCCCTGGAAATTTGGATTGTGTTTTTGTCGCGCCATGGGTTAAAGATTTAACAGAGATAGTTCAAAACATGTATTTTATTGTGTGTGCTTTTGTAAAAAAAAATCTTACACTTGATTTTACTCATCGTTGCGTGAAAATTATTCTGATTAATGAGATATAACTGTAGTTTGAAAGTATGTAGTGTTTTCATTTTTGTATAAAATGTGTGAAATATTCTTATTTCTGTGACGAATTTGTGTTCATTTTTTTTTTTCGTGCTTCTGTGCAGAAAGAATATTCGTATATACATGTATATCAATGGTCTGTGCATAATTAGATATGAGCCATGCTTTGTGAAAAAGGGAGATTAATGCAAATGCAAAAAGTATCGACCCAGATCTGGGCCGAAACTTTTCGCTATCGGTCAGTTTTCTGTATTTCAAAGGACCAGTCTACCTCATGATACAGTCCGTTTGTTAAAAAAAAAGAAAAAAAAAAAAAAAAAAAGTGGCATTTATGGATCCATAATTATGTGATGTCTTGCTTGGTTTAATGCATCACGGAGATGCATTAAGCCCCCTTTTGCCAGAGCATGGCTCATATAGAATAGTGCCCTTGAAGACAGTAGAGACCAAGAGCAAACAAAGCTCTGGGCATTTAAGATACCGAAAATAACGTCTGTTGTTGTTGTATAGGATGGAGATCAGGATCGTACTGTACAACGAGGAAGTCTGATCTTGGATCGATATCCCATTGACATCTCAGGTTATGACATTTTGACCAATTAGTCTTTATTTATTTATCCTCCTCGTGGGAGATTAAATTACACACATGTATATAAATATGAAAAAATAACACAAATGAGAAAAAAAAAAAAAAGTACAGAATTCAGGTATGCTAATCCCTGTAGTTTTGCGAGGTTCAATCCTTACCGAAAGCCGGTTATTTCATATGCCTATCATGTACACTAATGTGATAATATAAGTCTCTCATATACAGTAACAGTCTGTTTTACAAAGCTAAATAAGCATCTGTAAAACTCACTGTCATGTATATGAGATAGATCGTCACAGCTTGCTCCTAAAGTTACTAAGCTGAATTGTTCATGTCCGAATCCTTCCAAGGTTGCTGCAGCTTGATTTCAATATCGAGGACGAATACTAATAACCTCATTGCTAATTTGAATGCGTTACTTTTAAACATTTTGGCAGCCGGAGAAAGTACCAATTTTAATAATGTTCTCCCTTTTCCACAAAGTTTTCTTCCCGGGTGTCGTTAACACAGAAGATGGTTTGATAATGGGTTACAGGATGCAGGCCTACTGACGCCGTTTGTTTGTGAGTTAAGTTGATTTGTAATCTTAAAATGAATCGATTCCGTTAAAGGCCCAGGGGCTACCAAAAGTAAACAGTACGTGTGATAAAATGTATTAATTCAAATTATACCATTTAAAAGTATGATTTGTTTGTATTGGAGTTTAACGGCATTCTAACAGCTCAGATCATATCATGGCGGTCAGTGACGCACCCATGTGTTTCCTGGCTTTCACACACCAGTACTGAACAACTTTCCAAAGCCCGTGACTACTTTTCTCACATGCATCAGAGATGAGAGGCGAAAAATCGCCGGAAAGAAAGTTTGTCTCAACCGGGTATCGAACTTGCAACCACCAGGTCACGAGTCAGACACGCTAACCATTGAGCTACCCGGGCGGGCTTTTAAAGTATGAGAATCATTCTGAAGATGGCTATGTTATTGTACGGGTCGGCCCAAATGTTAGTCGCTGGCGGAAAAATGAATTTTAAAACTAGGTCAAAGGTTGCCAGGTTGCTCTATCTCTCGTTTACTTTTTACATGGTTAAAAATCTTTTTTTTTTCCCCAGGCAGTGACTAACACATGAACCGACCGTACATTTAAAACATGATTTCCTTACAATGATTGCCATGCTTTTAAATGTATAATTTAAACTAAATGCATTTTAACACCTGCATTGTTTACTATAGGCAGCTATTGGGGCTTTAATGCTTTTGTATTCATAATAAAGGGTAGGGGTTACGATTTCCTTTCTTATCTATTAATGGTTCACTATCTAAATTCAGGTACAAAAGACGTTTGAAGTTTGGTATGATTATAACTTCCTCAGTTACTCCCTGTAACTTACTACGTCCTGAGAACAAATTTTACAGAAGTCGACATTGAAGACATCCTTAGGACATATTGATAATCAATTAACTCTTTACCAAACGACAAAATTTTAGACTTGTCAAATTTGAAAGGAGGTGCAGACGACAAAATAAATGTGACTGAAAAATTAAACTTTGTTTTAGGAAGGATAGAAAACATTGTGGGAAAAGGAGAAAATGCTGGTTACCAGCATTTTCTCCTTTTCCCACAATGTTTTCAAAAGGCTTTTTTCCCAGGGTCGTTTAAAGTCGGGATTGTGTGGTAAAGAGTTAATACATGACACATTAACACTAAATGAAAATATTGTAACGTTGAGCTCCAAGATTTAAGAACTAAAAGTTCTGACAGTCTAGCAAATGTGTAAAAAGCGGCCTCGGCAAAGATTAACCTGATTGGTCCATACAAGATTAAAAAAAAAAAGGTCCAATACGGTCTTTACTAAATCCCGTTCGGTTCGGCCCGGTTTAATCTGGTTATTAAGCCCCATTCTGTTCGATCCGGTTATCCATCGCTCCTAGCCATTTACTTATCACCATTAAAAAATCTGTCTGTTGATCTTTAACTGGAGGGGGAAAAAAAGAATTAAAGAACATATCAATTTGACGATCTTGCGCCAGTTTGAATAGTCTTTTATAAAGTTCACTATTAGATGAACTTTCCATGCTTTTTCACTTTCTTATCGGTTGGAAGAAGTCTTACGTAGACGAGACCTGCAACACCCGCGAAAAAGACGAGGATGAAAAAGGTTGCGGTGGGGGATAAATAAATATGAGCCTGATTTGCCTAGTCAGTGACTTCATTTACATACAAGCAAACATCTTATACCTTATCAATGACATCTTGGTCAGTCTATGAATTTGTAAGTAGACATTGTTTGAACTGGAGTGGTACAGATTTTGTCGTTCATGTCAACATTCTCATATTTAACAGAATTTGAATATCGTACAGAAAGACCTATTTCCCGTGAGGCAATATTAGGCGACTGTGGGTTTTTTCGTTCACAGTCTAGATCACTCTCAATAGCAATACACTAGTGATATCCCTAGTCTGTAAAGAACTGATAAAATCAATCGGCCAATGTTGAGAATGCACTCCGGTTAACATTTTTTTCGCGTTTTCATAAATCCAAGCTCTTTCTTTGTCATATCTAACCTCCCATCTCACATATGACAGGTAGGTTGTATGTATATACATTGGCAAAATCCTGTAAGTCGTGACCTCAGATCTTAGAACTAATGGTTACCGCAGATCAGACCAAGATAAGCCTCTATGTCTGTGCAGTCTGCTCTAAGTCTCCTCTATCCGATACCTTGTTGATTGATTTATTAGGCTTTACTATAGAGTGCATTCATAATCTGCTGTAACTGGATTCTATGTAAGCAATGTTTGGTTCAGCCGATGATCTGAACTCTTTACCAAACGACAAAATTTTAGACTGGTCCAAATTGAAAGCATTTGCAGACGACAAAATAAATGTGATTCAAACATTAAAATTTGTTTTAGGAAGAATAGAAAACATTGTGGGAAAAGGAGAAAATGCTGGTAGCCAGCATTTTCCCCTTTTCCCACAATGTTTTCAAACGGCTTCTTTCTCAGGGTCGTTAAAAGTCGGGATTGTGTGGTAAAGGGTTAATTCAGCTGGGTGAAAGGTTAGAATGTAGAGAAAATAAATACGATGGGTAGAAAACTATACAAATTTCTTACCACATTATCATATTTCATAACAGATCTCAAAACCTGGATATAAAGAGTATGGCCTTCTATTTTGTACAAAGATTTCATCCTTTACCACACAACCCCGAGTTTTAACGACCCAGAGGAAGAAGCCTTTGAAACCATTGTGGGAAAAGGAGAAAATGCTGGTAACCAGCCTTTCTCCTTTTCCCACAATGTTTTCTACTCGTTTAAAGACAAATCACATCGTTTGATCTAATGTAAATTGATGTCTGCAATGCTTTCAATTTTGGTAGGTCGTAAATTTTATCGTCGGTTAAAGACATAACCGTTGAATGTTTTCCATAACACAATGAATAGTTTCTGACAGTGTAGATCAATATCAGTCTGACTGCACACAGCGTTCCGCCTGATCTTCGAGAAGCACTCTCTCCCGAAACTGAGTTATCGGGATTTTAGTGATAATTTTCGTCATCTGAATGACGTCAGATCTGTCTTTCATTAAATTTGAACCCTTTCGGCCTTTTTTCGATAACTAAAAATAATACAATTCACTGAAACTTGGACGGATTTTTGATCTTGTAAGCTTGACTAAAAAAGAGGACGATAAAGATACAAGATCAGACTGCACCTTTTGTGCTATCTGATCTTGATCTATGCCGTGCGCAAAATCACTGTTTTCGCTTATTGTGGTAACCAGCATTTTCTTTTTTCAAAATGCTTTCTTATCTTTTACAGGCAAATTGCATCATTTAAGTGCAATTTAAGGTGACAAGGGTTTATGGTGAAAAGTAAATGGGATCAGTTGTTAGGTGATTGCACACGTGAGAATTGAAATTGGAGGTCTCATCAAAAATATTATCATTTGCCTGTATATTCTACAGGCATTGGCCCTTTATCCAAACAATCTCGAATTTTAACGACCCTAAAGAAGAAAACTTCCAGAAATATTGTGGGAAAAGGGGAAAGCGCTGGCAACCAGCATTTTCTCCTTTTTCTACAACGTTTTCTATCCTTCCAAAAAATAGATTTCAATTCTTGGTTCATATTTATTTTGTCGTCTGCAAATGCTTTCAGTTTGGACAAGTCTAGATTTTTACCGTTTGGTGAAACGCTGCCCTGGACAGCATCAGTTGTTTTTGTGGTCAATATCGACCAGATCAGACGACACACTGAGTCAAAAAGTGCAGTCTGATCTTGGATTTACCTCGTTAATACTTTGTGGGATGGTTTGATCCATATTGCATTCGAAATTCAGAGCAATGTTTAGGTCTTGATTTAGTCACTGAAACTGTCAACCTTTTATCACACAAGCAGGTGTATTAACGATCCGAAGGACGAGACCTTTTGAAAACATTGTGGGAAGAGAAGAAAATGCTGGTTACCAGCATTTTCTCCTATTCCCGCAATGTTTTCCAGCCTTTCACACTAGTATCTCATCATTTATGACACACTTTATTTGCCGTCTGCAAAGGTGTTCCATAGTTGACCAGGAAAATTGTGAGCCTGGTCGGGTACCTTGATGGTTAGAGTATTTAACGCGTGACCTGGTGTTGCGAGTTGGATACCCGGTTGAGGCAAACTTTGTTTCATTGCGATTTTTCGCCTCTCACCTCTGATGCATGTGAGAATAGTCGTAAGTGATTTGCTTAGAAAGTTGTGTCAGTATTGGTGTGAGAAAGCCAGGAAACACATGCGTGGATGCACTGGCCACCGTGATATGACCTAAGCTGTTAATTGGCGTTAAACCCTAATACAAACAAAATTAATGTCTGGCAAAGAGTTCATTACAGCCATACTGTGCAGCATGAGACAACGATTAAAAAAATAATGAAGACGGCAGTGGTTTGAAACTGGCGCGCATGTACTTGTTAGATACGCCGAAATTAGATTTCGTGATTCTGTCACATTATCATAATTACTTGACCTAGTCTGTAACGATTTAGTTTGACACAAATCAGAATAGGATGATGACGTAGATCTGTACCCGGTTTTCACGACAATTTTTGAACTCAATTCTTCACACCTTTTTACTTTGCCGCGCGCGCGAGAGAGAGAGAGAGAGAGAGGGGGGGGGGGGGAGAACGGGGGAGGGGCAAATATCCAGTTGTGGTGACATTCAATATCTATCTCAAGCCTACTGTAAAGAGCTTTCTTTGCTGTGAGGATTTTTTTTTTGTCATCACAATTAAGGCACTTTAATTAGCGAGCAGAAGAGGAGAGAGACAGAGACATATTGGATGTGAAATGAGTTGGCATTTGAGATGAAATTTTATTAAACGAATTTAGAAAAAAAAATCAAGCGCGCCTTTGGCTTACCTGAAATTTTAGCCTACCTCAAAAGCTAACGAAAGTCAGATTCTTTTCAAGTTCATGTGTTTTAAACGTAGGTCTACATGTAAATATGTATTGAAATTTACATCAAGCCTATTTACTTCTTTGACAGGCGTGTACAGCACGGACAAAATGTAGTTCTGATGAAATTAGCATATAATGCTTTTGTTCCGAATATGAAGATGATATAATTCCTAGCTATGTCACGATCATCAATTTTGACAGTTATTTCATAGATAAATTTGGGTCAGCAATGTTTTAGAAATGCGGCGTATGATTACAGAGCTTTGACCAAATACGGGACTGTTTGCTTGTTTTAAGCGTGTGTAAGATAAGAAAATTCGTAATGTCTGTATTTCACTTAAAATAGGGTAGTTATGTTTTAAATCTTGATATTCCTTCAAGTGTAAACTTTGAACATGCATGTGTTAACCCTTTATCACACAATCCCGACTTTTAACGACCCTGAGAAAGAAATCTTTTGAAAACATTGTGGGAAAAGGAGAAAATGCTGGTAACCAGTATTTTCTCCTTTTCCCACAATGTTTTCTACCCTATGCAATACATATATCACGATTTAAGCTACACTTAATTTGTCGTCTGCAAATGCTTTCAATTTGGTCCAGTCTAAAATTTTGTCGTTTGGTAAAGGATTAATTGATAAAATTATACATCATTTAGGCTATATTAGGTCTGATTAACAAGAAAATTTTGAAATTATGTAAAAGATAAAAGGACAGTCAAAACTGCGATGATTTAAATTGAAAGGACACAAAATTGATTATGTGCAGGAATAAACAGAAAATCGAAATATGCGTTTAACTAATGAATTCTTGAAAAAAAGGTTAGAGACGACTTTGAAAAAGAATCTTGGTAAATCATGATACGAATACATTGTGAAAACATTGTGGCAAAGAGAGAAATTGCTCGTGACGAGCAATTTATCTCTTTGCCACAAAGTTTTCAACAGCATCTTTTCTCTTTTTGTCAAGATGTTTTCAAGAGCATTTTGCTTCAAGTCGAATTCAGTTTTCTACATTATTTTACGGATATGTACGCACTTTTGTCTTCAAAAAAATCATATTCACGAACATAATTATTCTGATGGCTGTTTATAGCAATCGCCACTGCTGCTACACCGTTTTTTTTTTACCGAAGTCAAAGCCCCTCAAGGTAGGGACAGATTATCTCATTCTTAAATTTTGAGTTGGAATTATATCATACAAAACGCATCACACACCGATACTCTTTGCGAAGAGAGCACGTAGGGTCAGCCTGCACGTCTATGCAGTCTGGTCTTGGTCCATGCTCTAATTTCCGTGTTCATTGTGAATTTCCCCCCCCCCCTTTTTTTTTTGTTCCATTTAAATGATAAATGGACCTCGGAAAATACAAATATGGTAAGTTTAATTCTTTTTTATTCCGTGGGGGTGGGGGGGGGGGACTTTTAAAGATCTCAATGAACACGTGGTCAGGTAGGAAAAAAAGTGATAGAAACCATAAAAAATGTAACGCGGGAACCTAGCATTCTCTAGTGTAATTAAGTATAAACAATAGAATCGCGGAAATTCATCAATCTAAATGGATTTTTATTGGAAGTGCTTCGGTAGAAACGTTACAGAATTTCTACCAGTAAGTTGTAAGTCACAGGATTTTTATATAAATCATCGAAGTGACCAGAGATGGCTTTTATCCTGACAGCCTCAGGCTAAGTGGTTTTTAACCCTTTTCGGCGTGAAAGATGAACCAAAAATGTTTTCAAAAATGATGTTTCATAATGGACAGTGAAGATTAAAGATCACACTTCACAGAACGTGCAGTCTGAGCTTTAATCTACACTGTCCGGTATTTTTGTGAGATATTCTGAATCCACCCCCACCCTTTAAAAGTCTTGGAATTGGATTGTCAGGATTTCTATTTATAGACTGGGTATGTCTATTTCATTTATAAGGCGCTGAAAAGGATAAGCAATCGATTAGATAAGGGAGAATCAGGACACAACAGTTCAGCATGGACAGTTGGAGAAAAGCTCAAAGTTCTTCGACCCACAAAAAACGGGAGGAGGAGTTAAGCTTAGTCGAGAAGGTTCTGGTTCGAGTCTCTCCACATTTACCTTCAAATGCTCGGAGACTTTCTGACCAGAAGTTGAAGAGGATGCCACACGTGAACAGTGAAACGCAGATTACAGACACCTCGTGCAGTATAACTGACAGTCCATTTCGTATTCTGAAGGTAAGTTTGTTTGTTTTTTCAAATACATGTATTGTACAAATGTAGGTACGTGCGTGTACATGTGTATGACTTTTTTTTTTGAATTTGCAAATGTGCAATATTAATGAATCTTAAATAGGTCTGAAAACACATATTTTTTTTCCAGCTCGATCGTAATATATTGTAGTAATATATATTACAAAACTTTAATTATTGTTGGTTGTCCTTAGTTTAAACGGATTAGACCTTGTCGTCTGCTGCAGTATTGTTTCATGACATTCGGCAATCCTCGGGTTATCCGTTGATCGAATCCCTCGGTTGTTTTACGATAGCTGATATGTACCGATACGGTACATTTCTTCGCCGGAAATACACCGCTTTGCCCTTCTTAAAATTTTGCCCACTTTAAAAAGACCGAAATCTTTTAAATGAATTTCCGTCAGCAGACAGTGTGTACATGTAATTTTTAACGCGGTCTATCAATTCCGTTGACAGTTTTCACCTACAGATTGATAGATTTTAATAGTTTCACCGCGGTTCTTGATGTCATTGCTAATTGGTTTATAGTGGCACCGCCATGTTTATGATCATGTGACTGACATAAAATTGAAACCGCCATGATACGGAGAAAGTTACAGGTAGTTACGGAATCGACCGAGTTGTGACGATTGTTTTTCATGTTACAAAAGAAACCGAATGTGCTCACACAGATTAGCTGGAAAAACGATGGAATATGCCTGCAAACACAATTGTCAGGATACGGAAATACAGTATTTGTTTCACTTAGAAATACCTTTTTTATGGGGCAGCTTGGGTTTCCTTCTTACTCTTCTAGGGGTTCTGCGTGGCTCAGTGTTGCAGCGTTGGATTCGTAATCTGGAGGTCCCCGGTTCGATCCTCATTCGAAGCAACGGGTTTATCGTGGGAGTTTCCTTGGGCAACACACTTCAGAGCTTCTGCATAGTACTGTGAAACCCAGGACAAACTTGAATATGTAAAGTCACCCCGTGATATGACAGAAATAATGTTGAAAGCATAGTAAAACAACAATCTATCAATCCGATCAAATCTAATCTAATCTAATCAATCAACCAATCACAATCAATCAATCAATTCGCTATCGTCTGGTACATTCATAAACTTTGTCCTGCTATAAGAGACCATGCGTGTATTTAGATTTGTCAAAATCAAAGGATTTGTAGGCGATAAATCAGGGTCGCTCAAATAATGAAAACTTGTCTTTGAGTAGAAAACATTGTGGGAAAAAGAGAAAATGCTGTTTACCAGCATTTTCTCCTTTTCCCAATATGTTTTCTAAAACTTTCTTTCGCAAGACCGTTAAATCCAGGAATTGTGTGGTAAAGGGTCAAGAAATGATGTACAGGCGATGGACAAGAAAAACGTTTCTTTCGTATAGATCAACCCTTCACCAGACGACACAATTTTAGCCTTGTCCAATTTGAAAGCATCTGCAGACGACAATTTCAATGTGGCTCAACTGGTGCAATTTTCTCCTGATAGGGTAGAAAACATTGTGGGAAAAGGAGAAAATGCTGGAAACCAGCATTTTCTCCTTTTCCCACAATGTTTTCAGAAGTCTTCTTTCCAGGGGTCGTTAAAAGGCGGCATTTGTGTGGTAAAGGGTTAAAATTAGTAAAGTCCTTGCAGAATTTGTTTATCAATTTCCACAAGTATTGATGTTATTAATCGTAAGAAGAACACAGTTTATGTTTTCATTTATTTAATATAAACAGCTCGTTGGTAGGTCAACATAACTTACGATCTCGGAGCCTTTCTAAATACTTGGGTCATGCTCTGTGAAAAGGGGGTTTAGTGCACCTACGTGGGACATTATACCAAGCAAGTCATCACATAATTATGGATCTATAAAATCCTTTTTTTTTTTTCCCGAAAAACCGACTGGATAATGAAGCAGAATGGTCCATTGACACGCGGAAAATTGACCACGAGCAAAAACTTTCGAACCATGTAAGCTTGAGTCCGTATTGACCAACCATTCTTAAGAACATTCTTAGACTAATTCTCCAAGATTTTCCAAATTTGAAAGTAACACAACATCTGATTGGCTAAACCATTTTGGTTTAGCCAATCAGATGTTGTGTTACTTTCAAATATTGAAAATTCTGGAAAATAAGACAAAGAACCTTCTTGAGAATGGTTGGTGAATACGGGCACTGAGCGGACTACGCAGGCTGATATAGGTCGATACCACAGATGCATTAAGCTACCATTCCCAGAGCAAGGCTTAATTATATAAAGTCCTAAATCTAAGTTCAAAGGCCAGCCATCAAAAATATCTCTTTGAACTACAACCCGACGAATTTTTCGGTTATTTATTCTTCGAAGAACAAATAATCATTTTTTTTAACAAACAGATATTTTAAACAGCGCGTCAGTAATATCTGTAGTTCGTAAAAGCAATGGGTTTCTTGGCTGTAACAAGGTAATTATGTAGGTACATTACTGTACAATGACTATGTAGGGGAGTGCACATTCGGAACATTACGATTGTGCTGGGTTGACCATTTTCTCCTGTAATAGTATTCAACAACCATTCATAGAAAACATTATTGGTCTTATCCTCCAAGATTTTGCAAACTTGAAAGTAACACTATTTCTGATTGGTTAAACCAAATGGTTTGGCCCATCAGAAGTTGTGTTACTTTCACGTTTAGAAAATTTCGGAGAATAAGACAAAGAATGTTCTTGAGAATGGTTGGTTGGTGTTTCTATATTCTGATCCACGAGAGAGGGGGCTTGATGGATTTGCAAAAAGTATCGACTCAGGTCAACCTGTTCAATCCGTGCAGGCTGGTCTGGCTGAAACATTTTGCTATTGGTTAACTTTCTGCATGTCAAAGGACCGGTGTATGATACAATAGGTTGTTTTATTTCATGCTTTCCGGTAGGATGTCGAGAAATAGCGGTGAAAATATTTTTCGATATTACACGGGTACGACCAGTGAGAATACCGACCACGGGGAGTTTGTGCTGATTTTTACGGAAGTCTCGACAAAAAAAGGCGTAAGAAGCATGAAATAAATAGAATATTTGGGGGGTTTTTTCGGTGAAAGATCGAAATTTATTTCATCGAGTGAACATCATCGGTAATATTTTCACTCGCGCCACGAGTGAAAATATTAACGATGATGTTCACTCGATGAAATAAATTTCGATCTTTCACCGAAAAAGACAAATATCCTCTATATACAAAACGGGTTTTAGGGATGTGTGATATTATGATGACTTGTATCATACATCGCCAAGCCCCCCGTAGCTCAGTCGGTAGCGGACAGGACTGGAGAACAGGAGGTCGCTGGTTCGAACCCCGGCTTGGCCAATTTCTTTCCGAGGCTTGATGACAGTCATTGCGACGGGATTCATTCTTCTTTCACCGCTGACCATTGTTTCGACGATAGTTATGTGGGAAAGCAACCAGTCGCTTGGAAAGAATATTGTTCGGAGTACTGGTAAAAAGAAACTCCAGGAAAGCATGGATAGGTGCACTGGCCGTCGTGGTATAACTGAAATAATGTTTAAAACGGCGTTAAACACCATACAATCAATTAATGCATCATGCATCACGGAGATGCATTAAGCCCCCTTTTGCCAGAGCATGGCTCAAATGTTACATCGGTTCCCGGAGTTAAACATTTTGAAAACATTTTGAGGTTTTTATTTTTTTACTAGAGTGCTTCAGCATAAAAATAAAAATTTGCAGTATGCTGATCCAAGATTAGACTATATGTTTTGTGGAGTATAATGTTGATCTACACTGTCTGCAAAGCACCTAAACTACTTTGGGCTTTTTTGGATCCATCATGCAACCACAGCAAACCTGATTTTAGATATTGTACGAACATAATACTAAAGTGATCCGATATAATTCAACATAGAATTATAACAGCAGTACAAGGTAATGCGGGTTTCATTATCTTTTGACCATGTATGAGAGACAGAGACAGAGAGAGAGACAGACAGACAGACAGACACAGAGACAGAGAGAGAGAGCAGGAGCATGCACACTAAATCCAGAGAGGTGCGTTTCAGTTTTACTTTATCAACTTCACGGATAAATCAACAAATCAACCTAAGTACAGTAAGGGACTGCTTGAAAAGACCTCTTTATAAGACCGTAAAATTTTAGACTCATTCAATTAAAAGCGTTTACAGAAACTGATTAAATGGGGTTCAAACAATGAGATTTATCTTTTAAAAATGTTAAAAACATTGTTGGAAAAGGAGAAAATGCTGGTTACCAGCATTTTCTCCTTTTCCGACAGTGTTTTCTAAGGCCTTCTTCCACAGGGTCGTAAAAAAAAGAAGTGTTGTGTAAAGGGCTGGTCATTTGAAAAAGCGTCATTTATGGTGTGAAGTATCTGTGATCTTTCTTTTATAGCCGTATGATTTGTTAAATAACATCGTAACACGAATTATAGCCGAGTTATTTACGATATGCAAATATCGCTTGGACAGATATATAGGTTTAAACAGCTCTCAAAGTTTTTCGGAATTTGTCAGCTGTTCTTTTGTTGAACATGCTGAAATAATTCTTAATTCAGGTCCCTTTTTATCCACCGTCTAGAATAGTGGTCAATATTAAACCCTTCTCCATCTAAGTAAGTAAAATGAAATTGTCAGTCAAGCCGATGGTAAAAACTCGAATAATGTTATTCCAAACTTATTTTTGGAGGAAAAAAAATCTTCATATCGGGCAGTGTAGATCCAAGATCAGACTGCACGTTCTGTGCGGCCTGGTCTTGCCTACACGGTCCGTAAAAGGTCAGTGAGTCGCGCTTAATTTAGGGCTGACCGTACCCTAATGGTTTTAGTCATTGCCATACAAAAACGACTTTCCACGCCCCTAGAGTGAACGGATTTATAAAACACTTAGCAATTGATTGTGTCGAGTATCGTCAAATCAGATCGCCTGTTTTCCATTTGGTCATTTAAACATTCTCTATGTGTCCAGCGTAATTTAGACCCGAAATCGTGACAAACAATAGGCGACACCTGAGCTCGAAATTACTCAAGTTGAGCTTTTGTGAGTGCTCACTGTTTATTGTGCGTCCATCTGTCCGTCAATGGTTTCAAAGATTTCAGAAGAAAATCATCTGATCATGCTGAAAGTATAGTAGCAAACTTCCTTTGCTGGGGAGCTAGAAGTATTTTGGTCATGTGACCAATATGGCAGCCAGTTCTAAAAATAGACGAAGATATATCAAACATTTTCTTTTCTTGGAGCAGAAGTAAGGTGACAGTGAAACTTGATATTAGTATCAGTAACAGCACCCAATTGTGTAAACGTTGCTTAATTCTAACCAGTGGGTTAAAATTCTGGTTAGGAGAGAGTTTGGGTTAAGTTATTGGTTAGCGATTGTATAAAGTTCTGTTTAACTTTACTAAAATCGAATTCTGGTTAAATTTAACCCACCTTCACTATAGTGGTTAACTGGTTAGCAAAAAATCAACATGGCTGCCATTGTTACACCAAATTGTCCCTCATTTATTGAAATACGCAGGATTCCCTAGCCTTGGTCCGAACGGTAAATAGAGAAAAGATGGTTGCTTTCTTGGAAAGGCGGGGGAATTTATCTGGTGAGCCGAAGGCAAAATTGCCTTTTTCTAGATAAAAAGTAAATAATAGATAGAGCGTACTGGCAACCTTTGACCGACTTTCAGATTTTTTTTTTTTCTGCCAGCTATTAACACCTGAACCGACCGTACAATAACAGATTGTCATCTTCACAATAATTTCCATGCTTTCAAATGGTATGATTTAAATGCATTTTAACACCAACATTGTTTACTTTTGACTGCTAGTGGGGCTTTATTTAAGACACGTTGATGCTTGGGCTTTTAGATCCCTCCATACTGTATTTTAACACTTCGAGTGAGGGTAACAGAGGAAAATAATTTAACGAATTTCCCACTATTCCAATGTAATGCCAAACTGGCTAAAATTTAGGGAAAAAGTGCAGAACGAAAGATTCTTTAACCTTATACCAATCATTCCCGTGTTTTAATGACTCTCGTGAAAAGGGCTAAAAGGGCTTTTGAAAACATTGTGGAGAAAGGAAAAATTGCTGGTAACCAGCATTTTCATCTGAGCCGGATTTGGTATGTTGTCTTCAAACGCTTTCAATTCGCACAAGTCTTAAAATTGTCGTCTTGAATAGAGTTAAGACTACCGGTAAAAACCCACTGTTAAAGATACTTCCTTACAGCTAGAGAGAAAAAAAAACGATGTTAAAATTTGATAGACTGTAGAAAGTTTCAGAATTATGTCAGCTGTGTAAACGTAGAAAAATTACCGGTATATATGGTGTTAAGGATAAAAAACATATAACTATCAGAAATCTTCGATTTAGAGCCTGAAACGTCGTCACAACAGTGATTTCCCGAAAAATGAAGCGCATTTTCTATCGGTCGTAATCTATGCAACCTTGTTGCAACTGTAAGAAGCTACATTCATCATGAAGATACAAGAATCATTACTTTGATAAAATAAAGATGGAATGGGTTAAAAAAAAAACTGGCTGAAAACGAGTATAGATGTATTTTAGATTTTAATGCTATGATTATCTTTAAAAGTCGTTCTTTGGATTTCAAGGGTCAGTGAGTAAAATTGGGACCAGGACATATTGCCAGACTTATGAACTCTTTACCCAAACGACGAAATTTTGCCCTTTTCCGAATTCAAAGCACTTCCCAACAACATATCAAATGGGGCCCAGATTGTGGGAACTGTCTTTGAAAGGGTAGAAAACATTGTGGTAAAAGGAGAAAATGCTGAGTTATCAGCATTTTCTCCTTTTTCCACAATGTTTTCAAGTGCCTCTTTCTTCAGGGTCGTTAAAACACGGGATTGTTTGGTAAAAGGTTAAACACCGAGATAGAAAAGGCAAATACGTGATACTGTAAAGTGTAATGAATAAGAAATCCCTCTGTCTAGCAAGACTTATTTAACATGGTGTTCTGTTTTCTCCGTTATCAGTAAAGTTTATGGCAAGCCATTTCAGGAAATGTGGCCTTATTTGCACTGCAATTAAAGAAATAGCCATAGAGTTTACCTACTTCATTTACAATGGCTTTAGAGTATTTTACTCACTGATTCATGTTGCGCGCTCTCTCTCTCTCTCTCTCTCTCTGACCGGCGGGGTAGCTCAGCGGTAAGTGAATCTGACTCTTGACCCGGTTGGTTGCGGGTTTGATACCCGGTTGAGGCAAACTTTCTTCCGGCGACTTTTCGCCTCTTACCTCTGATGCACATGAGAAAAATAGTGACTTGGAAAGAAAGTTGTGTCAATACTGGAGTGAGAAACCCTGGAAACGCACCCGTAGGTACACTGACCGCCGTGATATGACCTAGGCTATTAAAACGGCGTTACACTCATTTTTACAAACATACAAACTCTCTCTCTCTCTCTCTCTCTCTCTCTCTCTCTCTCTCTCTCTCTCTCTGCATAAGCCAACAATTTTCATACAATCCGTACTCTGTTACTCTGTAAGTGATTCAAAGATAAGAATAACTTACTTAGCTGCGGTCAACGGAAGCAATTTCTATTTAGGATTAACCAATTGATGTACACCCTTTCCGCGTCATAGTCGCTGGCTGAAAACGAAACATTGACTGGAAAAATGTAAAACTAGAACAAACGTTGGCAGCTTTTGTTCTAGTTTTACAATACAAGTTTTTTGCTAGCAAGTGGAATTTTGACAGATTTTTTCCATAATAACATATCAGACTCATAAGATACGTAGCCCCAAAAAATAAGGGTACCTTGTTACTTGTTTCTTCTGACATGACACGCTGACTTTACCTCTCAGTACTCAGTATTTCAGCAGATTCCAAGAACAAAGATACGGCGTATCATCTCCGCCAGGTGTCTTGTAGGTGTTGTTGCACTTGGGGGATGTGGGGGGAGGGGGGGTTTAATACCCGATATTGACTTGGATTCCATACCTGTTGTATGTTATAGGTAAAATAAAAGAATTACCTCAAGATGAAATACAAGGGTTCCCTTATAATCCCAATACGTTTAAATGGTATGGAAAAAAATGTCTGCAGCGACCCCCGAATGGTTTATGTTCAGCAGCTAGTTGGCCTTTAAGACTAAAGTGTATACTTCACCAATATCGCGAATATTAGGAGCACTTCAAATTATCACCCGAGTCGAAGTTATTACATTATAACCTCTCAAAAATTACTCTTTTATTATTAGTTTTACGTCAGTTTACACGTGTTTTACGTGCTTGCAGGCAAAAGAATCTCGTTATGTTAACTAGGTGTTACTAGTATGAATGACATTAACCGTAATCCACAGGTCATGATATACGCATTAAAAACGCCTCTACCATGAGAAACTTGTGTAATGATAACCATGAATCGTTCTCTGTGCAAAAGGGAGTTTAATTCATCTGCAAAAGGTATCGATTCATGTCAGCCTGCGCAATTCGCGCAGGCTGACATGGGTAGAAACCTTTTGCTATAGTTTTTTTTTTCTGCCTGGCAAAGAACCTCATGATTCAGTCGGTTTTTAGGAAAGTTGGTTCTATCTTATGTGACAACTTGCTTTGTATAATGCATTACGAAGATGCATTAAAGCCCCTTTTCCCAGATCTCTTCTCATATCTGACATGTTTTGTAGAGTTTGGTGGCTTTCCTTCTTTCTTCCTTCCTTCCTTCCTTTCTTTCTTTCTTTCTTTCTTTCTTTCTTTCCATATTATTTCTTAAAACCCCAATTGCGATCAAAACAACAATCCACGTATTACAATGCCTCTAAATTTGACTGATACCTTTTAAAAGTATGGCAAATACTCTGAAAGATGACAGTCTGTTGTTGTAAGATATGTCCAAGTGTTAGTTACCGGCAGAAAAAGATGAATTCTAAAGTCAGGTAAAAAGTAAACAAAAGATAGAGCCACCTGGTAAGTTTTAACCTAGTTTTGAAATTCATTTCTCTGCCAGAGACTAACACTTGGACCGACCCTGCAATAACAGATTGTCATCTTCACAGTGAGTTCCATACTTTTAGAAAGTACTATTTAAAGGCGCCATGCTCTGTGAAAAGGGGGCTTAATGAATTTGAGAAAAGTATCGACCCATGTCAGCCTGCGCAGTCCGCGCAGGCTGTCATGGTCCGATACTTTTCGCTATCTTTAATTTTTTCTGCATTTTAAGGGATGATTCTGCCTCATAATACCGTCGGTTGTTTGACAAAATGGATTTTATGAATCCATTATCATGTGATGTCTTGTTTGGTATAATGCACCAGCACGGAGATGCATTAAGCCCCCTTTGGCCAGGGCACGGCTCAAATCTTATTCCATTTTAACACTGGCATATTTTACATTTAGCAGCTACTGTGTGTGTGTTTTTTTTAATATGATGGCGACAGTTCAATTATTTATGTTTTCCTTTGCTTATACGGTTCTTGCACAGGCGCTTGAATTTTTACAAGGTTCGCCCTCACAACCCAATATAAAAGACACTGAGTAAACAAACGGAAAAGATCACACTGCATGCTCTGTGCATTCTGATCTTGATCTATGCCGTCCGCAAAAGGCCCTTGTTTTCGCATTATGGTTCTAAAGGGATTAATGTCGCGGGTATTTGTGCACCATTCTTTATTGTAGTTAGTTGAAATAAATATCGAAAAAAAAAAAAATGCAATTAATATCGTTTTAAAAATCTATCCATTTACAGATGGAATTAAGTTATAATTGTTCGAACGGAAAATGATGGAATAACTTGATTAAATTTGAAAGGAGCCACAAAATGATTTCCAATTTCTCGCCTTTGTGCTCTATCCTTTGATTGTGCAATCGATGCATTAGTGTTAAAAAGCTTGTCGGTAATCTGGAATCGTGCACCGATATGCATTCTTACAGCTCGTTAACCCTTTGCCACACAGTACCTAGTTTTAACGACCCTGAAGAAGATGGCCTTTGAAAACATTGTGGGAAAAGGAGAAAATGCTGGTAACCAGCATTTTCTCCTTTTCCCACAATGTTTTCTACCCTATCAAAGACAAATTCCATCATTTGAGCCACATTAGAATTGTCGTCTGCAAATATTTTTAATTTGGACAAGTCTACAGTTTTGTCGTTTGGTAAAGAGTCCTTTATCAGGCGAAAAACCATTGCAAAAGTTCAGGGTACGTATTCACGAACCATTCTTAATTTCACTCTATGTCTTACTCGCGATTTAGAAAGTAACTCAGCTTCTGATTGGCTAAACCATTTGGTGTAGTCAATCAGAAGTTGTATTTCTTTCAATTAAAAAAAAAAATGAGAATAAGATTTAGAATGTTCTTAAGAACAGTTAGTGAATACGGACCCAGACTTGCCCATTTTGAAAGCATTTGAAGACGACAAGTTAAACGCATCTGAATCAGGAGAGTTCTCTCTGAAAGAGTTAGAAAACAATCTGGGAAAAGTAGAAAACGCTGTTAACCAATATTGTCTTCTTTTCCCCTAATATTTTCAATGTCGTCTGTACCTCACGATCGCAGTAGGTATACAAGTGATTAGTCAGTGAAAGATTCAACCATATGTTGCTGCATGTAAGGATTTATACGAATGTCTCTGCAAATAGGGTAGGCTTAAAGATACGTCTATACTCGTTTTCAGCTTGTTTTTAAGTCATTTCGTCATTAATTTATGAAATTATCATTATTCTTGTATCTTCATGCCAAATGTTTCCCCTGGCGGCTCCATGGCTATGAATTACATGTACGTGCACCCTAAACCAAACGGTCGTAGATCAACTATCTAGAATGGACGAAAACTGGAACGTGGTTCAGATTTGAGAACATTTCGCGCAATGACAAGGAGTGACGGTTTAAAGAGTTCATTTAATCAAAACGATTTTACATTTAAAACTTTTTAGTTTTTTTCCTATTAATTAATCAGCTTTGTAAGCTGAAGTTTCATTATTCTTAAAATAAGGTACAATCACTCGTTATGCTTAAAGAGAATAATAATGAAAGAAAGTGACCTTTCTAGCAGCAAGTGGTAAACGGAGACAATTATCCACCTTCTTTATTTAATAACTGAGTCATATTCGGTGAGAAGGTGGCTTAATTCATCTGCAAAAAGTATCGATTCAGGTCAGCCTGCGCAGTCCGCGCAGCCTGACCTGGACCGAAACATTTTGCTGTTGGTCGATTTTCTGCATGTCAAAGGACCACTTTACCTCATGGTTCATTCGGTTGTCAGACAAATTGTATTTTATGAATCCGTAATCATGTGATGACTTGTCTAATTAATACTGTCAAGAGATGTTTGGGTAATCTTTGCTTGATACAATAAATAACTTTCTTTGTGGATACAAAATCAGAATGCACGTTTTATGTAGTTTGATCTCGGACTTAAACTGTCCGTAATAAAACGTCATTTGTTTTTAATCACATGCTAAAGGCCAGGTGGTATAATAAAATACATCATTTTCCGAGCGTCAGGAGGGCTGCAAGACAAACAAAATCCGTCATTAACAATGCGACGCTAGATTGATTTCCGGTTATGAAAGGCTGAACAGTCAATTCTTACGTGGCACGTGATATTGTTCCATCCGGGTATCTTTGGTTATTGCGGTCAATGGTCAATCGTGCCTTTGCGTGTGAAATTTTGACTTCAGTGTACATTTTTATTGCCAAGACTTTTCTTTGGATGCTACGGTCAGTTATATTTTTCGAGGATGTAAATTCCATAAAGCGGCTAGTCTGTTTTGATATACAGAACTTTGATGTAAGTGGAAATTTGATTTTATGAAGAATAGCCTCGTTTTGAAACGACTTCTTTTGAAATTTATTAATTAATCATGACGCCATAACCAACTATCAATAGGACAATTAATGGGGGAATCGATAAGTTGATTAAATTTTTTACCAGATGACAAAATTTAAGATTTATCCTGAACAATAGCATTTGTAGACTAAAACTTTATTGTGCCACAGATGTTGGCATTTTGTCTTTGAAAGGGTAGACAAGATCTTCTTTGAGGGGAAATTGCTGTTTTCTACCTATTTCTCCGTTTCCCAAGATGTTTGCAAAACTTTTCTTCAAAACACCGGGTCTTTTAGGTCGGGGCTTAACGTGTTGGCTGCTAAGCAGGACTTATTGACCTTTTGCGGACAGTGTGGATCACGATCAGACTGCACAAAATGTGCAGTCTGATCTTTGATCTACAATGTCCGATGTGGTATTTTATTTTCGGTGAAATCAACTTTGAAATTTCAATATTTGGGTTTTTACTATTTGGTGGAAGTTTTCGTTTCATTAATTTATAAGGTTTAAGGGTTAATCGATTAGAGCCATTCAATGCAATGTGTTTTCACCAGTTTATATTTAAACGGTTCACGGTCCGTAATAAAACATTAGTTCTAGAATGTATAGTTTACGGTGTTGGTTCAGCTCTACGTGTAATAATAACATTGTCATGAAGTATACACAAAATATCACCAACGAGAATGAGGAGGAGGCATGTACGATGGAAAACATAAATCCTGACATCCAGACTCCCGAGCATGTTGAAGCCTCACTGCAAGTAAGTATTTCATGCAATGTGTAACGACTCTGAACACGCTTTTGAGTAAGATTTTGCGTTTGATCAAATTAATTTGATTTTAATTTAACCCTTAGACTGTGAAAGGCAACTCAATGACCTTTTGTGGACAGTGTAGATCAAAATCAGACTGCACGTGCAGTCTTATCTTGGATCTACACTGTCCGGTAAAACGATATATTTCACCAAAATAAGTTTGAAATACCAACATTTGGGGGTTTTCTATCGGCTTAAAAGTTTCATTTAGTTAATTCAGCAGGTTAAGACTTAAGAATGGCACATGCTATCGTCTTCTACTTGACCGTTGGAACAACAAAGTACCTAAGGGTGAAGTTAGTTGTACCTCGGCTTCTGTCCTAGCCAGTAATTAAATCAAAATATAATTATTTTGACTGTGCTTTATTATTATTATTATTATATTCATCAATTCGCAAGCCTTGCTGCACTTTCCCTTGTATCAATTGATAAAGCCAAACTGTTGACTGTACGGGGAACTAGCTTTTGAACAAAGAAAGTCTATTCTGTGGCAGCTATCATCAAAATATTAGATAACAATTTTGTATGGTTACAATTATTGTATCTGAGACATTTTGTGTGTTTACAATTATTGTATCTGAGACATTTTATGTGGTTACAATTATTGTATCTGAAACATTTTGTGTGGTTACAATTATTGTATCTGAGACATTTTGTGTGTTTACAATTATTGTATCTGAAACATTCTGTGGGGTTACAATTATTGTATCTGAAACATTTTGTGTGGTTACAATTATTGTATCTAAAACAATTGTGTGGTTACAATTATTGTATCTGAAACATTTTGTGGGGTTACAATTATTGTATCTGAAACATTTTGTGTGGTTACAATTATTGTATCAGAGACAGAACGTGTTAGCCAATCAGAGGTGCAATCTTGTGGGACAAACAAGCTCATGGACGAATAAGCCCAGGAACGAACTAGTTTTGGGACGAACAAGCACTGAATCGATTGTCAGGAGACAAAGATTGTGTATATCATTATGCCAATAGAAAGCCATTGCGAATAAAGCTATTTTCGATAAGAATTAAGAAGTGTTTCCACGATCGATGGCCCAATTCATTTTAATACGCCATTTTCAAATTTATATCTGAGTGCAGTTGAAACACGTATTTGTCTGAGAAAAAAATAGTTTAATTGGGTCAACTTCCTTCGGTTTTGCACAAATTACGAAACAAGATTTTCAAAATGCCGTATTGAACTCATAGTGGCATTGTCTTCGACGAAAGCCACAAAAACGGAGATGCAGTGGGTCTACACTCGACCTTACGGTACCGTAGGTTTTTAAACAAAATAGATTTTATAGATCCGCCATTTATGATGACTTGCTTGGTATAATGCGTCACGGAGATGAATTAAACTCCCCTTTGATTAGTGTGCATTTTCTCCTTTTGAAACACTGTTTTCAAAAGCCTTTCTTGCACACTGTCGTTTGAACACAGCATTCTTTGGTAAAGGGTAAATCGAAAACATCTGACAAGGTGATGTAATATGTAGGATACAGTCTGTAATTACAACTTAGTGTCAAAGTGCAAACAGGAATACTGTTGGTTTTTTTTTTTTCACGTACCGCTTTTTTCTATTGCTCAACCCAGGAAACGATTTGTTATTTTTTGCTTCAAACCACTTTTAAAGATATTGTGTCAAAATGAGTGAGCCATTTTTGAAAATATTGTGGAAAAGGGAGTGAACCATTTTTGAAAATATTGTGGCAATAGGAGAAATTGCTTGTGACGAGCAAATTTCTGCTTTTGCCACGGTGTTTCTTTTGTCGTCTGCAGCTTTTTTGTTTCGTGTAGAAATGAGTGCATTTTTGCGACATTGTTAGACAGTTTAATGCGATGTAAAAACATTTAAAAAAAAAAAACGGATCTAAAATATATGTGCCCATGTTTTGGCGTTTCCAGACGTCTCGAATTTCTTCAATAGTCCGAATACACCGATAATCCGAATAGAACAAATTGTGTTGCACTATTTGAATTATCCAGAGTTTTGCCGCAATTCCTACTTGATTCTGTGAATTTCTCATTGTCTGAATAAGTTTAGTTGCTTGACAAAGTCATGTGACCGCAGAAAAAAGTGGTACATGATTAGATCTGAATTTTTACTGTCATTGTATAACGTAACGCTGTATTTTATTGCTTTCTTGATTTCATCAGAGTCCGTACCCATCAACCATTCTCGGTAGTATCTTTAGTCTTATTATAGATTTAACCAGTAACGCAATTTCTGATTGGCTAAACCTTTTGGTTTAGCCAATCAGAAATTGTGTTACTTTAAAATTTAGAGAATTCTTCAGAATTAGACTAACAATATTATTTATAATGATTGGCGAATAGACTACGCGCCACGGAAGTAGCTTTCAATGATTGAAGAGTGGCAAGGAAAGTGAAGTGGACATTTGTATTTAAATAGAGTGTGACCGTTCTCTCCAAGATAGTTGTTACCCACGTTGTTTGATCACAATCAAAATCGGAATATTCTAAACGAAACTGGATGTGAAACCTTCGATTTGCGAGGCATGTTGATTTGTAAATTAACAGACAGTCCATTCTATATCGTAAAGGTGAGTTTATTTATGAGCAGATTTACTGTGATATTTGAACATTTTATTATCAAGTTGTACATATTTACTGATCAGCTGACGTATTATGATTGTATGTAATGTTTTTCACGATGGGTAAGGCGCTTTGCAGCAAGTTTACATATTGCCAGTGTTCGGTTTCACCGATCATTTCAAATTTTAACCTGATTCCAAACTCCTAGACGACTAGCAGTATGAATGGATGAGAGAGGATGTCCCATCTTAAAACCGTCAATACGTCCACTTTTCGTGAAATTAATAGGCCTAAACTGAAATTTGTATGCAAAGAACTTGAAAGGTTGTTGGAATACATTTTGCTACGTTGAGTTGTTGACTTACAGACAAGGTGAAAGATCTGTTGTAGGTAGCACTCACGGTTAGTCCTATTTCTAAGCCCCTACGTACGTTATTTTTCATTCTGACATTCATCGTGTACGTAGGGTCTTATCGGCTCCTTCATAGTTTCCTTTAGCAAACTCCGACATCGAATTTTGTCGCTGTTTGAACAGCAAATTTGGATACTTTTAACTGAACTTGTTCAATAAAATATACATCAGAAGTAAGATAAATGAATAATTTCTCGATTGGAAAAGGATACTTGTCCAAAACTTGCCTATTTATGAGCTAAATCCGTTCCGATTCAACACCACTCTGTTTTGTTATGAATTGCCGTGGAAGAGACATGATTGTTCCGAATGAACCGTCATGTGCGGGTCAATGCAACTTACAGAATGGTTCTATGTCTTTTTTTAAAACGAAATTTTGTTCGCTTCGGTCTTGTTTGATTATTGTAACAGATTTCGTTCATAAACTAAAAGTCGATTCTTATTTGTTATTCAACCGTCTGCATGACTGAAAAACATGGCGGCGACTCTGTCGGCAATCCAACTTGCGAGTGATTTTATTGAATTCTGAATGAATCTGCCCATTATTTATCAAGACAGCGGCTGAATATTTTCAAAAAAAGTTCCACCTACAGGTAAATGAAGTTCTCTTTTGCTACAATACTGGTTTTAGAGAGATCGGATTTGCTACATAGAACTGAATGGGACCCGTTTAGACGTTACATGCAATAAGAAAAATCAAATGTGAAATGTCCGATGATAAATGTTGAAAGGTAAATAAGCATGTATACGTCTAAATATTTGGACTACACTCACGGTTAGATCAAATTTTGTAATAAAACGTTTTTTTTTTGTTATATCATTTTCAGGCTCATTTTTTCCATTTTTCATGATAGTTTGTGTTAACTTTTGGGGTAAAATCATACGTGTATATATCCTTTTTGAACTATATGGGTGAATTTTGAAAGAATATAGCGAAGTTGAAAATTGTATTACAAAAAGGCGTTTTATTACAAAAGTGGTTTTAACATATCACCATAAGGTTACATTAAATTGATGTCAACACTTTCTTATTTGTCAACCTCTTGAAGTGCTCAGTGACTGGAATCGATATAATCATTCTGTAAGTTGGTAAGACCCATTTATTATCTTTTTGGGTATCGGACAGTGTAGATTCATAATAATACTTTGCGTGCTTTGCAATCTGATACTGATCCACACTGCCAACACAAACAAACAAAAATGAAGAAAACCAATGCTGTGTTCAGTATTTTATGGATTAACTCTTTAACTGCGAAAGGCAACTTCAATAGCTTTTGCAAACGATGTAGATCAAGATCAGACTGCACGTTCTGTGTAGTCTGATCTTAGATAAAGCACAGATCATAAAGTAAGGGAAGTATAGAAAGTTCCGTGAAGTGAGCAATATAAGATAAGTGCCATGAAGTAAGTGCAAAAAAGTGAGCGTCATGAATAAAAAAATAAACGGAGAGCGAAATCATGCATGCGCCATGAAGTAAGCAAAATCGAGTGAGCACCATAAAGTAAGTAAAATAAAAGAAAGCCCAGTATGCAATCAACTGTCCTAAGCGATGTTAATCTGAAGAACACAAAATCAGATGTTGTGTGACACGATGTGATTTTCGCAAGGTACTCCGGCGAAATTTTAAACACTTATAGCTCTTTCTCTTTCCTAAAGGGGCATAAAGCTAGATTTTGACCGTTTTTTTTTTTTTAAATTGGTGACAGAAAAAGTATATTTCGTAAGAGAAAAACCACAAAGAAGTAACTGTTTACTCCTACGTGGTGGGGGGGGGGGGGGATACTGGAAAAAAAAATGCCTTCGCTGGGATTCGAGTCAAAGGTCTTCAAAATGATAACTTAGCACTGAGCTATCCAGGCAAATATTATTCTTCTGTAATAAAAATGTATTTATCCCTTATTACACAAAATATGCCATCCCGTTACTAATGGAAGAAGTTACAGACAAAAATACCCAAACTGCTTAATTCTTCCTGTTTTCTAAATGTATTTCTATCTGTAATTTAGTTTTAAAGCATATTTTTGAGCGCGAATGAGAACTGTTAGTCTTTGATAGGGAAAAAACTTGTGGAACGAAATTTGGTTTTATGCCCCTTTAATTAAAATGTTGATTTCCTGTCCTACGATTAGCTAAAGTAGCAGTATTTGCATAATTATATCTCTATGATGTCTATGCACATGGATGAGCCAATGTAATTATTTTTACCCCAATAGTGCCAAATGAATAAGATCGACATGTTCCGGTTGCCAAGACGAACCAGAGTTTTCAAGTTTAACTCTACGAGACGACAACATTTCAAACAGCCAGGGTCCTTATTCACCAACCATTGTTAAGAACATTCTTTGTCTTTACATCTGAGATTTTCTATATTCGAAAGTAACACAACTTCTGATTGGTTAAACCAAATAGTTTGGCCTATAAAAAGTCGTGTTACTTTCAAATACAGAAAATTCTGATGAATAAGACTAGGAATATTCTGAAGAATGGTTCCTGAATACGGACCCTGAAAACATTTGCAGAATTCAAATAAGACGTGGCGTAAATGTTGACTTTTATCGCTAAACAGGAATAAAACATTGTGGGAAAAGGAGAAAATGTTGATTACTAGCTTAGATCAAGATCAGACCGTGTAGTCTGATCTTAGATCTATACCGTCCGCTTGTTTAGTCAAGGCTGAAAGATAAATCCCTTTCTGAGTTTTCAGCAGAGCAGAGTAGATCGTCGGCCGTCGAAAGAGATCAAAGTTACATGTATATGAACCATGCTCTGTGAAAAGAGGGTTTAATGCATCTGCAAAAAGTATCGACCCATGCCACCCTGCGCAGTCCGCGCAGGCTGACATGGGTCGAAACTTTTTGCTGTTGGTCAATTTTCTGCATGTCTGAGGACTACTTTCCCTCCAGATTCAGTCAATCGTTAGATTAAATGAATTAAATGGATTCCTAATTATGTGATGACTTGCTTGGTATTATGCATCACGGAGATGTATCATCCCTTATCCTGCTGAGTAAATTAACCCTTTACCAGACGACAAAATTTTAGCCTTCTCCAAATTGAAAGCATTTGCAGACGACAATTTCAATTTGGCTAAAATGGTGCAATTTTTCATTGATGGGGTAGAAAACATTGTGGGAAAAGGAGAAAATGCTGGTTACCAGCATTTTCTCCTTTTCCCACAATGTTTTCAAAAGGCTTCTTTCACATGGGCGTCAAAAGGCGTCATTGTGCGGTAAAGGGCTAAATAAAACTTTCAATCCGGTAGTAAAAACCCAGTTATGTAATTTTAAACTTACGTTTTGGAGAGAAATAGTCCCTTAGCGGACAGTGTAGATGCAAGATCAGACTGCACCTTCTGTGCAGTCTAATCTTGATCTACACTGTCCGCTAAAGGTCAGTGAGTCGCGCTTAGCAGCTTAGGGGTTAAGCCCACTTTTCACATAGTATGACTCAATTTTTTGGGGGGCACTGAAAGAATGAACAAATCGAGGACTCAGAAAAATCACTTATTTTCGGGGTAAGGGATAGAAAACGAGTGTCGTGGTATATGGGAAATATACACGAGCGTTAGCGAGTGTATATTTCCCATATATCACGGCACGAGATTTTCTATCTCATTTAGACCACGTGACCATTCGTGCTTTTTATGTCATAATCCAGGAACATGTGCTTATTAGACAAAAGTTTTTTTCTTTTACAAAATGGAAGCATCATTTGACTTGGATATAGAAGCCTTCTGAAAACATTATGGGGAAAAAGAGAAAATGCTGGTTACCAGCATTTTCTCCTTTTCCCACAATCCTTTTCACTCTTCTAAAATCAAGTTTCAATTTTTGAGTCACGTTTATTTTGTCGTCTGCAAATACTTTGAATTTGGACAAGTCTGAAATTTTGTCGTTTGGTAAAGAGTTAAAAAATTATTTCATTGACATGATTTACTAGATGGTACCCTTTACCTTCACGGATTATATTTTTTGTACCCCCTGAGGGGAATTTAATCAGTATTTGTCAAAATAAAAGGAAAAATTGAGAACTTTAAAATGTTTTGTAATTGTCAAATGAAGTACTGTACCTAATTTCAAAATTGTTTAATTCTTTACCAAACCGTTGTCTGCGCATGTCATACTCTTCGAAGATTCGACCTGTCTTATATGACGCATCACTAGCCCCGAAAGCGCGCAGACTGTTTTAGCAAACGACAAAATAAATGTGACTGAAAAATCCAAATTTCATTTGGGAAGGGTAGAAAACATTGTAGGAAAAGGAGAAAATGCTGGCTAACAGCATTTTCTCCTTTTCCTACAACGTTTTCAAAAGGCTTGTAACTAAGGGTCGTCAAAAGTCGTCATTTTCTGATAAAGGGTTTACCGTGAAGGCTACATTTTGTCTCGACTCGATATTGCAAACAGAAGTCTGAATTCACGTGCAGGATATACTAGCATAGTATATCCAGATATACAACTGCGGGAGTTGTATCTTCGATATATACTATGACAATACTGAACGCTGATTGGTCAGCTCGCTACATACGTGGTCTAACTGGTGATAGAAAACAAAGACATAATGCGGACACATTCGGTAACAAGTCAGTTTTGGGCAAGTGTTATCTATGAGACTGGGATTTTCTTCTTGACGTTTGCTAAATAAAGAAAGTATTTATTAAAAGGTTTAAAAGTAAACACAAGCCCCGGCAGATTATCAATTTGTCCCATATGCGATGACATTTACTTGGTTGTAGAAGTTGAAAGTCGGTTATTACATGACAAAAGTTTGCATATATACTGTTATACATGTATTTTATACTTAATACTGGTATAGTCTTCTGTTGTTTTGTTTGAACCGAGTTGAAAATAAGTGAGTCGTGCTCTGGCAAAAGGGGGCTTATTGCATCTCCGGGATGCATTATACTTGGCAAGTCATTGCTTTATCATGGATCCACAAAATCTATTATTGCGTCTGACAACCAACTGAATCATGAGGTACACTGGTCCTTGGACTTGCAGAAAATTGACCAAAAGCAAAACGTTTCGGCACAGGTCAGCCTACATGGACTGCACAGGCTGATCTGGGTCGATACTTTTTGCAGATGCATTAGTTATTTTTTTCAAAGTTTTTTAAGCATTCGCTAACCCCAGTTAATCTGGCTTTCATAACTGCTACACGAACACAAACATAACAATAAAACGTCAGAGACATTGTAATATTAATGGCGCAAACATTTAAGTATCCTACATTTTCTTTTTTCATTTTCAATTTCTGTTCTTCTATACTTTAGGCTTCTGCTGCAGGCAAAAATTAGAATTTAAACAAAACGCAGCTGAAAGTAGGGCCAGATAACAGAACATTATGGCACAGGGACAAATTGCTCACATGGAGCATATTATACATGCTTCACAGTGTCTTTAAAAAAAAAAACCTTAAAATGTCTTTCGCTATTTCTTCACTGAAAAATAATGCTTAGGGTGTCCAGTAGAATGGTTTTATCGAGACCATTCTTATGAGTACCCACAACAGAGGCTTTAAATTTCAAATCAGTGTAATACCGAATAGTTTTACTCTCTGATTTGAACCATGAGTCAATTACATGTACGTAACTATATGGAACGGACAGACAAGAAAAAAAAAGGGGGGGGGGATGAAATACAACTGCAATCATACAAACAAACAAGAAAAGAGTAAGTAAGCGGAAGAGGCTGCATCAACAGAAGATTTTCCTGGGGTATTTTTTATGCTTTTCTCAGTAATTATATTTCTTGTGTATTTATTCACATTTAATGAAGAAAATTTTATGCAGAAATATTAGTCTTTGAATCCCAGAATACTCCATGTACATGAGTCTGTATATAATCGCTTAAATGCAGATGGTATAGATCAAGATCAGACTGCACATAACGTACAGTCCGATCGTTGATCTACACTCTCCGTTTCTTAACCAGATATTCTGGAACAAATTAGCTTTTAGATAGCAGTATTCTGCATCTGTAGTTTTGACGTAGAGTGTCCATTTTATTTACACTTCAAGGGTTGAAGTTTTTATCCTCTTTTAGAGTAAAACTTAACTCTTTACCGCACAATCTCGAGTTCTAACGACCCTGAAGAAGAAAAAAAGAAAAAACTTGAAAACATTGTAGGAAAAGGAGAAAATGCTGGTAACCAGCATTTTCTCCTTTTCCCACAATGTTTTCGTACCCTATTACAAACAAATTACGTCATTTGAGCCACATTTACATTGTCGAATACAAGTGAGCCATGCTGAGGCAAAAGGGGACTTAACACATCTCCGTGATGCATGATACCAAGCAAGTCATCACATGATCATGGATCCATAAAATCCATTTTTCAAACAACCGACTGAATCATGAGGTAACTGGTCCTTGAACATACAGAAAATTGACCTACAGCAAAAGGTTTCGGCCCAGGTCAGCCTGCGCGGACTGCGCAGGCTGACCTGGTCGATACGTTTTGCAGGTGTATCAAGCCCCCTTTTCACAGAGCATGGCCCAAAGGCTTTGAATTTGGACAAGTCTACATGTTTTTTTTTCCATGTTGTAATGAGTTAACCAAAATATCCTAATCCGTTAGATTGTTAGTGTGAGAAATAGTACTAACGAGATAAAAAGCCGGTTGCAGTGGCACCGTTATGGACTTCTTATCTCTATTAATGGTATTTTTCTTACGATCGGCTCATTTGTCATAATTATAGCAAGGTAGTGGGATTTGTCATGGATAAGCTGTGTAAATGGTGGCCTACAACGGAAAGGAAATACAGTAAATGGATTATTGGACTATTAAATTCAGACAGAGTTTGAGAGATAGGAGGTTGAGGTTGTACTCCGGTGCAAGACAGACAGAGAGACACACACACAAAGACATTCGGCATACCTCGGGTGATCCGGTGATCAAATCCCTCGGCTGTATCACGTAGCTTCATATGCAACTACACGGTACAGTTCATCGCCGGAAGTACACCGTTTTACCGTTATTGATATAGTAAAGCTCCTCTTAAAAAAGAAAACATGAGTCACAATTTTCTATCGATATCTTTCTAAGAATATTTCCGTCGGCAAACAGTTTGTACTTCATTTTTTTAAGGTGGTTTATCAATTCCGTTGGGAGCTTTCATCGACAGATCGATAGCTGTGAATAACTTAACCGTCGTTGTTCATGTCGTTGCTAAGCGATTTACAGAGGCGCCGCCATGTTAAGATCATGTGATTGGTAGTTCAAAATGGAGGCCTCGTTTACACAGACGAGGTTAGATGTAGGTACGGAATTGGCCGAGTTGTGACGAGTGACAAAAGCACAGAGAGAGACATACACCTAGAGAGAGAGACACACACAAACAGACAGAGTCCATATCAGAATCTTTATTGACTTATACATATGAGCCACGCTCTGGCAAAAGGAGAACTTAATGCATCTCCGTGATGCATGATACCAAGCAAGTCATCAAAGTATTTTGGATCAATAAAGTCCGTTTTGTATAACAACCTACGGAATCATGAGGTACATTGGTCCATTGGCATGCAGAAAATTTGTCAAAACTACTGCGAAGGCTGACCTGGGTCGACACTTTTTGCAAATGCAGTAAGCCCCCTTTTCACAGAGCATGGTTCATTATATGTGTACATCGTCATGTATCGATTACGGCCAATGAATTCTTAGATTGGAGAAAGCTGGCCAAGAACAACCCGAATATCTTTGCCGACTGTCCTTTTTACTGATCACTTTGATAAATCTACGCAGTGAATTGAGTTTTCACGTGTAGCCTATTCATGTATTACCTCTTTACCAGACGACAAAATTCTAGCCTTGTCCAAATTGAAAGCATTTGCAGACGACAATTTCAATGTGGCTCAGATGGTGCAATTGTTCTTTGATAGGGTAGAAAACAGTGTGGGAAAAGGAGAAAATGCTGGTTACCAGCATTTTCTCCTTTTCCCACAATGTTTTCAAAAGGCTTCTTTTCCAGGGGCGTCAAAAGGCGGCATTGTGCGGTAAAGGGTTAAACGTGTATCCCTGTTGATTATCGCTAATTTACAATGATGCTTTCAGTGTCGTTTGCTGCTTTGATTTACTGGTTAATCTTCATTTACCGACGAAATCGGTTGCCCATAAGGGCGACGCCCCGAGAAGGCTGTTACGTTACAGGGAATAGTGCAAGATACGGGAAGAAACCCATCCTATGTCCCGCCTGCTTCTTTTACTAGTCTCAATAATGAGATGTTTACGGTGCTTCTTTTCTTATTCGGATATTAATTGTGCGCGACACTTGCGGCGACCAGTCAAAAACTAAAATCGGGGACGCTTATCTGGTGTATTGCACCGTCACAAGAGACCTAGGTTTAACGTTTCATCCGAAAGACTGAATGAGTAATTTTGGATGGCCGGCCAAGGGGATCGAACCCACACCCTCAAGGGGCTCTAGGTGTATCATTTACAAGTCTTATGCTCTACCACTAGAGCCATTTGGGCTGGTATGTGGCAAAATTTGCCGAGGGTATTAATTCAACCGTCACGTTTCGATACCCCTAGAAGGTGCATAAATTTACATACCGTGGTCGGCCGCTTTGTTTAAAGACCATACATGGTTTTCACCAAATCTAAAAATAGACGTTGTGATCAATAATAAATTACATTCATACAGTATGTATTTGAATCTTGTACATTTTAAGTCTAACACAAACGGATTGAAGTGTCCTAGATATATTTCTTTCTTTAGTTCTTTTGTTTTCGTGAAAGTGTTTTTCATTCTGTGTCTTTCGGTGTTATATAGTGGAACATAGAACACTGTAGCTAATAGTATAACACTGTTATACTGTAGGTATCTGAACCTTAACCTTTTAGGTGTACAATTTCATGGTATAGCGACCCTGATTAAATCTTTACCAAACGACAGAATGAGAGACCTGTACAAGTTGAAAGCATTTGCAGACGACCAGGTAAATGGGGGCTCAAATGAGGATGTTTTCTATAAAATGTAAGAAAACATTGCGGGAAAAGGAGAAAATGCTGGTTACCAGTATTTCCTTCTTTTCCCACTTTGTTTTCAAAAGCTATCTTTCTCAGGGTCGTTGAATGTCGTCACTGTGTAGAGAAGGGTTAAAAAAGGCTTTTGAAAGCATTATCGGAAAAGGAGAAAATGCCGGTAACCACCATTTTCTCCATTTCCCCACATGATTTTCAACCATTTCGAAGAAAAAAATCCTATCATTTAGACCACAAAGTAAACTTTTGTCTGCAAATGCTTTTAATTTGGACGAGTCTAAATATGAGCCAAGCTATGTGAAAAAGGGGACTTAATGCATCTGCGAAGAGTATCTACCCAGGTCAGCATGCGCAGTCCGCGCAGTCTGACCTGGGCCGAAACTTTTCATTATTTGTCCAATTTTCTGTGTGTCAAAGGACCAGTTTACCTCATGATTCAGTCGATTACTTAAAGATGTGGCTTTTATGGATCGATAATGACTCGTTTGGTATAATACATCACGGAGATGCATTAAACCCCCTTTTGCCAGAGCATAGCTTATATAACGCAGTTCACCCACTAAACCGTGTATCGGACCGGCATTTGCCGACTTTTCTGTTTCCATATATATAATATATATATATATATCTTCTGGTAAAAAGCTTAACATTTCGATCTTACACCGATGAACTTGAATGTTCTATTTCTATCTCTAGTTCTAATTTTTGACAATTTTAGTACATGTATCTTATTGTGCAAAAGGAAGTCGTAGATTAGCTATTATTCTAAAACGGCCGAAAAGATGCCGTTTGCCTCATTACGAACCAAGAGACCTCTGTTTAATTCCCGAAGAAATAAATCTTACACGCCATCTCGAGGCTTGAGAAAACGCGTGTCAGAAGCGGACGATGTGACTTTAAAGTTAATGTGTAATGTGGCACGGAAAACAAAACCTTCGAGTAGATCTGTGGTCGATGTTAGCAATATATGGAGGTCCACAGAGAGAGCAGGATTTGAAAAATGGAGAACTGTTGTTCAGACAAGGCAGGAGCAGTTCCTGCAGGAAGTGAGTTCTTCTTTTTACAAGTATTTGTTCGGAAACATCATCTTGACTCTGTCTCTCTGTCTGTCTGTCTGTCTGTATGACTCTCTGTCTCTATGGCTCTCTGTCTATCTGTCCGTCTGTCTGTTTGTTTCTCAGTCAGTCCGTGCGATTCAAGTTAACCCTTTCCCAAACAAGCCCTGGTTTTCACGTGTCTGCAGTACAAGTCTTTTGAAAACACTGGGAAAAGGAGAAATTGCTCATAACGAGCAATTTCTCCTTTTCCCACAGTGTTTTCTACCCTTTTTGAGACCTTTCTGCCATTTTCATCAAATTCAATATTGTCGTCTACAAACTCTTTCAATTTGGACCAGTCCAAAATTTGTTGTTTGGGAAAGGGTTAAGCAATTCGATCCTTTACGACGATTGTTTCAAGAAAAACTAATAGGTACTCGTTCAGTGGTGTTGATATTTCTAAAGGTTTACCCTGATCATCAGGGAACTCGAGTCGAGAACCTCTTCCATATGAGTAATGCTATGGCGAAAAGGGGTCTTAATGCATCTCCGTGATGCCTGATACCAAGCAAGACATCGCATAATCAAAGACCCATAAAATTCATTATGTCTGGCAACCGGCTGAATCATGAGGTAGACTCGTCCTTGAACTTGCAGAAAATTGACCAACAACAAACAGCTTCGACCCAGAGTTTTTGCAAATGCATTAAGCCCCTTTTCCTCAGGCTGATGGCTGATAGGATAGTGACGGCCTTACCACAAGTCCTCCAAACTTTCTAAGACTTGTCTTATTTATCTGTTTGCCAAAGTATCAAATATTGAGGCTGGTCCAAATTAGAAGCATTTGCTGATGACAAACCAAATGATGCTGAAAGGCTTGAAGTTGTCTTAGGGAAAAAAAATAGAAAGAGTACAAAACATTGTCGAAAAAGGAGAAAATGCTGGTTTCCAGTATTTTCTCCTTGTCCAAAAATATTTTTAAAAGCCAGAATTCACTGTTATCAGCATTTTCTTTTTTCCAATGTACAATGTTTTCAGAAGCCTCCCCCCAGGGTCTTTAATACACGGGATTACAAGTGTGGTAGAGCTAAATGATTTTGGGGTGAGGGGTCCGATCAAAATTCAATGTGCTTAGTGTCTGCAAAGAGACAAAAAACAATTTCTACTTTTGTCACTTTGGTAGCAAAATATTGTATTTGTTTTATAATGTGTCTGCATGCCGAAAATAGGCGAATGAAAACGGAATAAGTTTGTATCAGTAAACACGGATACTCATGCATGAAATCGTTATACTTCATGAATACGCTTTATCCGTATGATTTCCGTAGACATTACATGTACTTTTACTTCAACAGTGTTGACCGTTCGGCAAACTTCGGGTGATCTGGTGATCAAGTCCCTCGGCTGTATCACGTAGCTTGATATGCACCTACACGGTACATTTCTTCGCCGGAAGTACACCGCTTCACCGTTCTTAAAATCGTACCACTCCACTTAGAAAGCAAATACTAGTCACATTTTTTTGTGGGAATCTTTTTAAATACACTTCCGATGACAAACAGTGTGTACATTTATTTTCTAACTCGTCTATCAATTCCGTTGGCAATTTACAGCGATACGTTACTCATCACCGTGACTGTTGTCGCCGTTTCTCTTTGATTTACAGGGCACCGCCATGTTTAAGATCATGTGACTGGCAGTATTTTAAAACGGAAACCGCCTTGATACGGACGAGGTTAGATGTAGGTACGAGCTTGTTACGGCCGAGTTATGACGAGTGCAGTGTTGACAGATTTTGAAAACATAGTAACAGGATCTATTGCTTGTCAGAAGCAATAACTACTTTTAATGCAAGTCATGTTCCGTTTCCTCACATATTCCACTTATGTGACATCATAGTAGATAGTTAGGTACATGTACATGCCTACAGATTACCTGATTACACATTTATGCAGGTTGAGGTAGATTGACAGCGCGTAGTAACAGCAACATATCACCTCGATCTTTGTTTTGCTTCAGACTCTTACGTCTATTTTTCTGTATTTCAACCTTTTCCTTTCTAAAAATAGATTAGACAAAAATAAAGGACAATAAAAAGTAATGCCAAACCTGAGAAATCGTTGGGTTGTACATGATGCCAAAATAAAAATGTTCCAAATTTAAGGTAAACTATTCATTAGGAACATGAAAAAAAAAAAAACAAGTGTGAAGCTTAATAATACATATTACATAATTGAGCCAAGCTCTAGCAAAAAGGGGCTTTATGGATCTCCGTGATGCATTGTACGAATCAAACCATCACGTAATCATGGACCCATAATAGCCAGTTATTTTAACAGACCGACTGATTCATGAGGTAGACTGGTCCTTGGACATAGAGAAAATTGACCGATAGCGAAAAGTTTGGGCTCAGGTCAGCCTGCGCGGACTGCGCAGGCTGACCCGAGTCGATACTTTTCGCAGATGTATTGTTCATAGGCATGCGATGCTTTACTCTGTATCAAACGACAGATTTCCAGAGTGCTGCACATTGAAAGCAATTGTAGATATTACATTAGGTATTGCTTCAAGGATAGGAAGCCATGATGTGAAAGGAGAAAATGCTTGTTGCCGGTTTTTTGCCTTTTTCCTACAATGGTTTCAAAATTCATATGATGTAACTTTATTAACTTTTGGGCCAATTTTTGCAAGTCATATTGGACTGTGTAGATCCAAATTAGACTGCAAGTTCTCGGCAGTCTGCTCTTGTTCTCGGAGCTGTCCGTGATAGGTCATTCAGTTTTAGATAGATGAACTGTTTTCATGCAGCTGTGTAAAGGTTGTTTATATAGAGAATAGATGGTTGGTGTCTTGGATGGGTTAAGTTTATCGGGCAAGGCGGAGGAATTTATCTGGTGAGCCGAAGGCGAACCGGATAAATTCCGGAGCCGAGCCCGATAAACTTAAACCATCCAAGACACCAACCATCTATTCTATTTATCCTGTCACGCACTGTAAATGAACAAAACAAAACAAAAAACAGACATCAAAGACTGTACCTTTTATCCAATATCTTACGGTACTGATACCATAAAATTCCCGAGCCGAGCCTGACAAAATTTCCTGGAATCAAAGACACTACTGTCTATTCTTCAAATTTTCCAATCCACGACACTATTCTGTTTATCCTGTTTCATATTTACAAATATAAATCCGACTAGATAGAATATTTCGCTCGAAATTAAGGCACGTATTGACATCTTTCGCACTATGAAAAAAACACACTTGTATGGCGAACTGTGCAAAGCGCTTTTGGTATGCAGCTGTAATAATGACGTCATGAATAATATTGACTACGTCATAAACGTGACGTAAACCCTCGGAAGAATGTTGTGGCGAAGAATTCTAATTCATTTTAAATAATAAGAAAAATCAACATGTGCATCGAATTTTAAGCGATAATTTTACTTTGAAATATTGATTTCGTGTACCGGCACCTAAAAAAGGAGTTCCGGCTGGTCACATGACCAACTAGCCTAATAAACCTTGATCACGTGACCAACTGACATAATAAACCTAGTCACGTGGTCAAGTGACTGTATATCACCAAGTTTATATGACCCCCTGTTATACAACGGAATTTATAGGAGGTGACAGGATAATTGTATTTATCACATAAAACCTCCTCCGGCAGTGACTTATTTTTGATAACCCATGACTTATTTTTGATAATACACTAGTGTATTATCGTTTTTTGGGTCCCGGTTCTGATCAGTTATTAGTCGTGAGCGCGTGAAGCCAGAGAAACCAGCCACAGCACGTGCCGGAATTTATGCGACTACGCCGTTTCGCGGAAAAAATGACGTCATTGTTGCTAAGGCGTATAGGCGCGGTCAGTTTTTGATTTTCATGTTTACTAAAAACAAAGAAATGCAGCGAAAGTCTTTTAAATCAACAAAATTGCGGAAATGGGTGGACTTATCCCCTCTATAAACTGTTTCAATCTACTTTCAGTGTAAATATCAAAGAACTAACTTCTTGTGTATGTACACATTTGAAACCAAACTACATCTGTAACTGTGGACCCGTGAATGGTGTATAGGCTAAAGGTGATGATGCAGGATATATTTTGCCTGTTATTCGTTTTATGTGATAAATAGAATCTCACATTCGTGTTTATGTATTATCATTTTTATCAAACTCGTTGACTAAAATGTATTTGACGCTCCCCAAGGCTCGCGTCATACATTTTTAGTCAACTCGTTTGATAAAAATGATAATACATAAACACTCATGTAAGATCTATTTTCGTGATGACTCCGGTTTACGTTCTGAACTTGAATACAAAACTACGGTGTCACCATCTTTCTCTGTATACGGTGCAAAAATCATGTGCATTGCTGGCGCATTTCAATATGCTACTGATCGAGACAATTAAATGAGCAGGCCTACTTATAACATATGTTTAATAACAGTCTTATAGTATAGGCGACGATCAGGCAAAAGGGGTTTGAATGCATCACCGCATATATGCAGAAAATTTACAAATAGAAAAGTGTCGACCAGGTCAGCCTGCGCGGCCTATGGTACTTTTTCCAGATGCATTAAACTCCCTTTCCACAGAGCATGGCCCATATTAATTTAACAAAAGAAGTCGAAAATAAAATCTGTAATAGTAAAGCCACAATTATATTTCACAGCTGTCACAATTAGTCAGTCTTAGTGGTTGTTTTGGATAAATTACGCGCAGGCTGTTAAATGAACAGTGTGTAAATTTCATTCGGTGCATTTATGCTGTTTTCGTAAGGCACATTTTTTCAAGAATACATTATAAGTTGTTTTTCCTAAATATTTAGAACGACCAGGGACATAGCTGTCTGTACGCAAAAAACCCAGTTGGGTACACCTTGGAGAAAAAAATTAAAGAAACGAAAGACAATTTTGGCCCCCCCCCCCCCCCCCCCCCAAATAAAAAAAAAAAAAACTTCCCAGAGACCATCAAACAGCCTCTATGATTCAAGAATGTTCTGGGGGAGACCCTCCAGACCCTCCTGGGAACACCCCTCTCGGCACTTCGCACCTGGGATAATACCTTCGGTTTTACTTTTTTTGCGGATACGTGTACTTTATTTTGGGCAAGCTACGCCCCTGACAGTGTAGGTCGACGGTCGACGGTCAGTCAATACCGCGCTATCAGACAGAAATCTACAAAGTCCTCTAAGTTAGCTTTAGGTCATCTAAGCATTTCAATGGTCTAAAAAAACAAATTCTCTGAGATGGATCGGGTAATGTTGAATTATTAAAGCAATGTAGAGAGATGGGTCATTTGAAATGCGTGACCACTTGTAGTCGTTTGGGATTATTAGATACAGCTCCATTTGTCTTGAATACGAGAGTTCCACGTGACTTTGTATAAAACATTAAAAGCTATATGAGCCATGCTCTGTGAAAAGGGGGTTTAATGCATCTGCCAAAAAAAGTATCGACAGGCTGACCTGGGTCGATGCTTTTTGCTATTTGTAAATTTTCTGCATGTCAAAGGGCCGTTCTAACTTTGGATTAACCCTTAGGCTGCTTATCGCGACCCACCGACCTTTTGCGGACAGCGTAGATCAAGATCAGACTGCACAGAACGTGCAGTCTGATCTTTGATCTACACTGTCCGATAAGGAGATATCTTTCCTCCAAAAATACCTTTGAAAGAAGAAAGTTTTCGGCTTCTGCTATCTACTGTAAAGTTTCATTTCATTTATTCAGCAGGACAAGAGTTAAGACGGTTGTTAGACAAAGTGAAGTTTATGGATTGATAATTTTGTGATGACTTGCTCGGTAAAATGCATCACGGAGAATCAGTAAACCCCCTTATGCCAGAGCGTGGCTCGTATTTCGATTAGTTGGTAGTCCGATAACGAAATACTATTTTGATAAGTTTTTTCGAAATAAAGCAAAAGGATTTCGATATAACGAAAAAGAAATTCGATCTAGACTGTGGGGAAGGGCAGACGAAATGGCTTGTCGACAAAACGAAATGGGAAAGAAAACGTGTGTTGTACGATACCCGCGGAGCTTTGTGCTCCAGAGACATCGTCTGTATTTTTTGTTCACTAACAGAGGGTAGGCCTACTCATATCCTAATCTACATTTTCTTATTTTCGTTTACAAGTCAAAGAAGATAAATTGGATAATATTTGTAGAACAGATCCGTGAAAACTGTATTTATCAAAGATGTATAAAATTGATAGATCAAAAATAGGTTTTATTTTTGGGATGGGGTACTAAACTTGTTTATTTCTGTATGGCAAAGGCGAAAAACATCAAAAGAAAACCAAAAGGGTAAATCGAAGCACTGTCATAATTATCGTCAGATAGACAAATGGTTGGACATGCAAACAAGCAGACAGTCTACATTGAAGAGAGATAGAGTGAGAGAAAAGGGGAGAGGGTGGGGGCAAAAATAGAGAGAAAGGCAGACAGAGAGAGACAGGGAGAGAGAGGCAGAAATAGTGAGACGGGCAGATAAGAGAGAGAGGCAGGCAGAGAGAGTCTGGGTAACGAGAGAGAAACAGACGGGCTGGCAGAGACAGCGACAGACTGATGTAGAGAGAGAGACAGGGAGAGAGAAACAGAGAGTGTCATTGAAATGCGAACAAAAGGTATTTTGGGGGGAAAGGTAACTGAATAATGAAGTACACTTCAAAGACTAGAATCCCAAAACAGGTTAAGTGGATGTATTCAGTCAAACAAAAAAAGACCTAGATAGCGCATTGGTCTTTTAAACTTTTTTTTTTCAACACAATCCCGTGTTCCCTGGGCAAGAAAGTGTTTGAAAGTATTCTGGGAAAAGGACAAAATGCTGGTAAACAGCAGTTTCTCCCTTTTCCAAAATGCTTTCTACCCTCCCAATCACAAACCCCATTATTTAGCCACATTTAATTCCAAAACGCTTTCGATTTGGACAAGTATAAAATCGTGTCGTTTGATAAAGGGTTAGGACCTTTTTTTTTTTAAATCTAGCAACATACCTGACACTGTAGGTCCCAGGTGTGACGAAAAATATTGATTTTGGAATAGGTGCTTTCGCGCATAGAAAGTCTTAACCCTTTACCACACAATCTCGAGTTTTAACGACACGGAGAAAGAAGCCTTTTGAAAACATTGTGGAAAAAGGAGAAAATGCTAGTAACCAGCATTTTCTCCTTTTTCCACAATGTTTTCCACCTATTTAAGGACAAACACTCTGAAAAATATCCTCCGTATCTTCTCTAAATTCCTTTAATATGGATGAGTCTAAAATTTTGCTGTGTGGTGAAGGATTAATATGGATTTACTGAAACCGATCTACAATCACAGCAAAAACAACGATTTGCACGTAAAGCTGTTAGGGTTATATGTTACAAAAATCTTTTTTAACCCTTAACCTGCAGAATAAGTGAAATGAAACTTTCAAGCCGATTGTACAACCCGAATGTTGCTATTTTAAAGTTATTTCTTTGTGAAAAAATATCGCTATATCGGACAGTGTAAATCGAGATCAGACTGCACGGTCTGTGTAGTCTGATCTTGACCTAAACTGTCCGCAGAAGGTTCTTAAGTCGCGCTTAGCATCTTCAGGGTAAATTTCAAGACAAAATATATATATGGACGAGCAAGGTGTTTAATCAAAGCGTTGAAAGCACTGATGTGGCATATGTCAAGGGAGCCATTGTGTCGAATTAATAATTTGAAAAATACCCAAACAATAATGTTGGACGAACAAGCCCGGACGAACAAGTCAAAGGACGAACAAGCTCAGGAACGAACTAGTTTTGTGACGAACACTGTCAGGAGAGAAAGGTTGTGTGTATCAGTGCGCCAATAAAAGGCCATAGCGGGTATAACTATTTTCAATAAAAAAAAAAGTATTCCCATGATCGATGTCCAGTTTATTTTAACACTCCGTTGATAATTCTATATCTGAGTGCTAGCGAAACACTTGTCTTAGAAAAATTGTGTTTAATTGGGTTTACCGTCCTTCGGTTTTGCACAAACTACGATACATGATTTTCAAAATAACGTATTGAACTCATAGTGGCATTGTCTTCAACAAATGCCACAAGAATTATTTTCTCGGTAGATCAGATGGCTAGTCTTTGGTTTAGAATCAGAAGTGAATCGAGAATACACTTTAGCCATGCTTTGGCAAAAGGGGGTTTGATGCATCTTTGTGATTTATTATACCAAACAAATCGTCATATAATTATGGATCCAGCTTATTTAACAACCGACTAAATCACGAGGTGGAATGTCCATTTGCATGCAGAAAATTCAATGATTCATCAGTAACTAAAATTATCGACCAAAGTCTTGGGTCGATAATTTAACAGATGCATTAAGCCCCCTTTTCACAGAGCATGGCTCACGTATTTGGTGAATACCTGCCTCGATATGGCGTGCAACACACGAATGGGGCTTTCTGACATAATTATGCGTAAACGTGTGTCGTTCCAGATCAGCCTGTCCGGTCTGTGACTAATCCGAGACGACACTTTCCGTTTTTTGTGCGATTTTCTGTTTCACGAAAGTCTACTGTATGAAAATATCTTATGTAGTCGTAAAGTGCCGTCTCGGATTAGCTTGCGCGGACTGCGCAGGCTAATCCGGGAGACACTTTACGCAAATGTCCGAAGGTCTCATTTCGCATGTTGCGGGCCAAAAGTGACGTTAGGAGATTTGAAAGGCCAAATTCATTGCATGATGTATTTTGTCAAAACTGTATTCTGTTTTACATCTAAAAACATGAATAATGAGAAATTTATTTATTCGAGAGCGAAGATGCAGTGATGTAAATGGCAATGTCGAGATTAACTTTCCGATTGAGCTAACACTGAATTTTTGTTAATCTTTTATGTTGTTGAATAAAAGATAATCAAAAGAATGAAGAATGATCGTGCTGAATAAGAAATAATCAAGATTTACGCAGAATGTTTTTTTGTTTGTTTGACTTGGGTTTTACCTGCCAACGACAACATCATATTCAGTCATATCATTGCGACAGATCTCTTGAGAAGCGCTCTCGAAAAAAGGGGTTAAAGCCATTTTTGTATTGCCTATACCAAGCAAGTTGTCGCATAAGATAGAACTGTTTTGTCTAAACTCGTCTGAATTATGTATGTATCAGCTAGAATGGTCCTCTGAAATGCAGAAAATTTACTGATAGCAAGAAGTTTCGACCCAGGTCAGTCTGTGCGGACTGCGCAGGTTGACGTGGGTCCATACTTTTTTGTAGATGAATCAAACCATCTTTTGACATTCCATATATATGTTTTTTTTTTTCAAATACATGTATTTTCAGGGGAAAAACATACATGAAAGTACAATCCTTTTGTAGCGAATAAATTATATATATGAGCAATACTCTGTGAAAAGGGGGGTTTAATGCATTTGCAAAAAGTATCAACCCATTTCATTGGTCGAAAAGTTTTGCCATTTTGCTATTTGTCAATTTTCTACATATCGAAGGCCCTTTCTACCTCATAATCCAGTCGGTTGTTAGACAAAGGGGATTTTATGGATCCATAATTATGTGATGACTGGCTTGGTTCAGTGCATTCACAGGATGCATTAAACCCCTTTTGCTAGAGCATTGCTCAGTTGTTTCGTCTGTTCTACACTCCAAGGGTATGGTTGATTTCAAGATAGGTCAAGAATTGGGTCCTTGTTCACCAACGATTCTTAAAAACATTCTAATTCTCAAGAACTTTCTGAATTTGAAAGTAACACAACTTTCGATTGGCCATACCAAATGGTTTAGCCAATTAGACATTGTGTTACTTTCTTGAATCTAAAATTAGACTTAAAATGAAACTGAGGATGATGGGTGAATACGGGTCCTGCAGCAGAGTGCATGAATGTGCAGGGTGAGTTGGGTCTACTCTCTCGTACCCTATACAAAGGACATAAAAGGATGCGATACGAAGCTTATCGTTTCATCTGACATCGACAAGATAATTTATGCTAATGTTCAAAATGCCGTTTGAAACGCGGTGACTTTTACCTTTGGGTCGTTTATGAATAAATCATACCTTGCCAAATCAGAAAAAGCAGTTTATATACTACACCTTTTGAAGATTCGTAACCCTTGGGCTGCTTAGCGAGTCACTGACCTTTTGCGGCCAGTGTAGATCAAGATCAGACTGCACAGAACGTGCAGTCTGATCTTTGATCTATACTGTCCGATATGGAGAATTTTCCCCCCCAAAAAAAGTTTAAAATAATTTGGATGTTTTACTGTAGGCTGGGAAGTTTCAGTTTACTCATTTTACTTATTTAGCAGCCCGCCCGGGTAGCTCAGTGGTTGGCGTATCTGACTCGTGACCTGGTGGTTGCCAGTTCGATACCCGGTTGAGGCCAACTTTCTTTCAGGCGATTTTTCGCCTCTCACCTCTGATGCATGTGAGAAAAGTAGTCAGTGGCTTTGGAAAGAAAATTGTGTCAGTATTGGTGTGAGAAAGCCAGGAAACACATGGGTATGTAACTGACCGCCATGATACAACCTGAGCTGGTAAAATGGCGTTAAACTCCAATACAAACCAAATCAAACTTATTTAGCGAGTTAACCCTTTTCCTGCTAAAATGACTTAAATGACTTTTTCAAGCTGGTGGTAAAAACTAAAATGTTGGTATTTCAAAGTTATGGGGGTTGGAGAAAATATATTCTTATCGGACAGTGTAGATCCAAGATCAGACTGCACGTTATGTGCAGTCTGATCTTGATCTACACTGTCTGCAAAAGGTCATTGAGTCGCGCTTAGCACCCTAAAGATTAAGGGTTAAACAGACAGTACTGACGAACAGTGGACAGAAAGATTTCAAGGTAAGACTTCGCGTTTTTGCAGTTGTATCTTGATTTCAAAAATGTCTACAAAAAACACCTAATATTGTAATCGGCCTTTCAAAGATTCTAAACAGAACTAGCATTTTCTATCCCTTTTTTTATGCAAAATAAGAGTTTTTGTCGGCGTAGCTGAATGTACTGCCTTTTTGACCTACTTTTTTTGGTATTGATAACAAATGAATAAATAGAAATTTTTGATTGGTCAAAAATGTAGATATTTTTACTTTAAGGGTCCCTCGTCACACGCAATTTTTCTTTGGGCAAAATAAGCGTATAGAACCTAGTATGTGTTGATTATCTCAATTTACACCCGGTGTTTTCGAAGTCGTATGCTGCAAGTTTGTTTCTGGGGATGATAAGCTAATGCAAAGGAGCCGCGATTCATAGTTTTTACAATTTTATATTTGTCCCTAAAGGAATTCTGTCGACTAGATATCAAACTAAAATGCGCCAGTCTCTCAAACTAAAAAAATCAACTTCCGATCAAAGTTGGAGTGAATCTCTAAGGAAGTTAGATCTCTCTATTAGCCAGAGAAATGCTGGCCTAATTATGTTCATCTCATTTGTTTATTGTCTGTTTGTGGGTTAAGGCTAAATAGGATGAGATTTGTGACAATAATGCCAACTATCAGAGTTCCAGATAGAGGGAGTGATTTTGATTTCAAAATTGAAAATATCAGATATTCTGCACTAAACCCTAGATTATAGGTACTCATTAGAATCGTCTCATCGAGACGATTCTAATGAGTACCCACAACATAGGGTTTGGAAAGAGAAATAATGGATTTAGAACACCATCACTCCCTCTTATCTGGAGGTCTGCAACTATTACCATATTTTCAACTCGTATCTGACCAAGCGCAGCTTATGATGTCCCGCACGAAGACATTAGACCCAGATACACCCGCATGCCTTTGTAGTATGATCTTTTACTGCACTTTTCGACGGCCTGTTGATTTTTGAGTGTTTTACTACAATCATGAATCCAAATCATATTTTGCAAGCAGGTTTTAAATTCTTGGTTCCCTTGATTACCTGAATTCAGCTGGACAAAGGTTAGGTAAGACTTTTTTATGGGAAAACTAGATAAATGGTATCTATTCGAGATAACCATTATATGAAACATCCGGTGGTCATGTCATCGTGACATTATAAAACTTTTAAAGTAAAATCGCTATGAGTGGAAATACAATTTCAGCAGACGAGTGTGAAAAGATAGTTGTAAAATATTGACTTGTTCGTTTGTATGGGAGTTTAATGCCGTTTTAAATAACAGCTTGGATCGTATCACGGCGGTCAGTGCACCTACGCATGCGTTTCCCGGCTTTCCGACACTAGTACTGACACAGCTTTCTTTCCAAGTCACTGACTGCTTTTCTAACATGCATCAGAGGTGAGAGGGGGAAAATCTCCAGATAGAAAGTTTCCTTCATCCGAGCATTGAACCCGCAACCACCATGTCACGAGTCAGATACGGTAACCACCGAGCTACTCGGCTGGGCTAATTTATGGAAAATCAGATTGTTTAAGATTTAAATACAGCTGTAGAGATGATGTCTGTATTTCGGCTAAAGATTTTCTTTAGCCTTCTAGCACACAATTCCGAGTTTTAACGACCCTGGGAAAGAAGCCTTTTGAAAACATTGTGGAAAAAGGAGAAAATGCTGGTAACCAGCATTTTCTCCCTTTTCCCAGAATTTTTTTCTACCCTTGTAGAGTCTGGTTTCATCAATTCAGCCACATTTAATTTGTCGTCTGCTACAGCTTTGAATTTGGACCAGCGCGAAATTTTGTCGTTTGGTAAAGAGTTAAGGGAAATAACTCCTATAATGCTGAGGAGATAAAGTCGACGAATGGTTTTCTGATAGTCATGTTTACCCTTTACCACTCAATCCCGACTCTTAACGACCCTGGAAAAGAAGCCATTTGAGAACATTATGGGAAAAGGAGAAAATGCTGGTAACCACAATGTTTTCTACCCTGTCAAAGAAAAATTGCACCCTTTTATCCACACTGAAATTGTCGTCTGCAAATGCTTTCAATTTGGACAAAGCTAAAATGTTGTCGTCTGGTAAAGGGTTAAAAAGTATCGCAAACACTTTTGTGTAGACTAATTTTAGACAGATTACTGACGAGTCATGCTCTGCGAAAGGGGGCTTAATGCATCTGCAAAAAGTATCGATTCAGGTCAGCCTGCGCAGTCCGTGCAGGCTGACCAGGATCGAATGTTTTTTTTTTGCTATTTGTCAATTTTCTGCATGCCAAAGGGCCATTCTACCTCCCGATTCAGTCGGTTGTAAGACGAAATAGATTTTTATGTATCCATAATTACATGATGACTTGCTTGGTCTAATGCATCACAGGGATGAATTCAACTACTTTTGCCCGAGCGTGGCTCAGAAATGAAAACAAACAAAAAAGAGGGGGGGGACAGAAACGAAATTATTTCATTTTATTAACCCTTATCCTGCTGAATTAAAGAAATTAAACTTTCAAGCCGATAGTTTAAGCCCAAACCTTTCCTGTTTCAAAGGGATTTTTGGAAGGAAGATATCTGCTAATCGGACAGTGTAGATCCAAGATCAGACTGCACGTTCTGTGCAGTCTGATCTTGATCTACGCTGTCCGCAAAAGGTCAGCGAGTCGCGATAAGCAGCCTAAGGGTTAAACCGGAAAATGAGCAAAACACTTGTTTCCTTCTAAGAGTCTGTACACCGCAAGTTTAACGACGGTGTGTTGTTAACGGTTTTTTAAATGTCGTGTTTTTTTTTTTATGGAGATAAAATCGAAATGAGAATATGGAAGTACACGTATGACATGCAACGATCTCACAATACGCAGAGTGAATATCCAAGATCAGCGACTCTCTCGGACTGTGTGGTGTATGTTATGAAGAGAGAGAGGTAGAGAGAGAGAGAGAGGGAGGGAGAGAGAGTGATTAAACAATGGACAAGGGAAATAACTCGGTTACGCAGCTGAGAAGATATAGATGGCTTACCTTTCTTAGATGCATTGTCTAACGATATGAATCATCCATTTAGAGCTACGAGTTTGATACACAGGCGTTCGTTTTGTGACGAACTTTGCCATCTTATATACATTATATAGATGGCAAAGTTCGTCACAAAACGAACGCCTGTGGTATGATAGGCTGACTAAACAACCAATTTTGTAAGCTTGTGTGTACACTCAGATTAGACTGCAAGATGTTCAGGCAGGTCTTTTTCTACTTCATTTGAAATAGACATCACATGCCGCAATGCACAAGATAGGAGTTAGAAAGTATTCAAACCCAGCTGCTTTGAATAAGCTTGATAGGAACTTATCCCTTAACTCTTTACCACAGAGTCATGGGTTTTAACGACCCTGAACAAAAAGCCTTTTGAAAACATTGTGGGAAAAGGAGAAAATGCTGGTAACCAGCATTTTCTCCTTTTCCCACAATGTTTTCTACTCTTCCCAAAACACATTTCAATTTTTCAGTCACATTCAATTTGTCGTCTGCAAATGCTCTCAATTTGGACCACTCTAAAATCTTGTCGTTTGGTAAAAGGTTAACCTGCTAAATAAGAGAAATGAAATTTTCAAGCCGAAAGTAAAACTCCCCATTTTACTATTTCAAATGTATTTTCGGGTTTAAAAGATTTCCTTATCGGACAGGGTAGATTCAAGATCAGACTGCACAGAATGTGCAGTCTGATCTTGATCTATACTGTCCGCAAAAGGTCCTTGCGTGTCGCCTAGCAGCCTAAGGTTAAATACTCAGAAAAGTTTTTTTCATCGTCGGTTTTAATCAACAAATGGTTATATAGAGAAGCCGTGTGGCTGGGTTAAAATCGATTTATCGGCCGTTTCAGCTCCAGAGTACCCCACAGTTCAATGGCGGTTTTAGCTGGATTCGAGCCTGCTACCGCTACCTACTACTACATTGGCCAGCTTATAGTGTTTTGCGCTGACCCATTTACGGACAATTACGTAATTTGAGGAAAAGTAGTTTTAAAACATTGTTAGAAAAGGAGGAAATGCAGGTGACCAACATTTTCACCTTTTTCTCAACACAATGTTTTCTAGTTTCAAAGACAGATGCCATCATTTGACACATGATTTATTTTGCCGTCTGCAATGCTTGTAATAGGGACTAGTCTAAAATTTTATCAACCGCTTAGGAACTAATCCTTTACCACACAACAAAAATGTAGACTTGTCCAAATTGAAAGCATTTGCAGAAAAAAATTTAAATGTGACTCAAATGATGGTCTTTGTCTTTGGTTGCCAGCATTTTCTCCTTTTCCCACGATTTTATCAAAAGCCGTTTTCAGGGTCGTTAAAACTCGGGATTGTGTGGTAAAGGGTTAAACGGTACATAACTACAAGAAAAAATGGACTTGTCTCATTAATTTTGAGTCATTTCTCGTGGCCTAATGGAGAAGTTTTTGTCTTTATTCGCGACCAGATTTTTAAACGCAATGACTGTTTACATTTAGGCAAGGGTTTACGTAAGGAATTCGATCCTAGTTATTGACCGAAGAAGATGAAAACAAAAATCATCAGCGATAAAGTAATTCATTTATTTACCAACGTAAAATACAAATGTACTCAAAGCACGCCAAATTCCCCGCGGAATTAGCGCATTTATTTCTCTAACTGGTATTTCGTTTCAAGTTCCATTTCATTCGGTTTTCATTGGAAATTGTTGTAATTACTAAATTCACATATCACGTGTTAACCGGTATCCTGCTAGATAAGTTAAATTAAACTTTCAAGCCGATAGTCAAACCCGGATAATGCTACTTCAAAATTATTTTTCAGAAAAATATCTTCTTATCAGACTATGTAGATCCAAGATCAGACTGCACGTTCCGTGCAGTCTGATCGCGATCTACACTGTCTGCAAAAGATCAGTGAGTCGCGCTTAGCAGCCTAAGGGTTAACAATTTATCTGCCTGAAACAGGTTTGTAGCATGCGACTTTGAAAGTAGCCTTAAAAATATAAGCGGATAAGCGACATGATTTTAGATAAACTCTTTACCAAACGACAAAATTTTAGACCGGTCCAAATTGAGAGCATTAGCAGACGACAATTTAAACGTGGGTCAAATGATTGAATCTGTCTTGGACAGGGTAGAAAACATTGTGGGAAAAGGAGAAAATGCTGGTTACCAGCATTTTCTCCTTTTCCCACAATGTTTTCAAAAGGCTTTTTTTCTCAAGGTCGTTAAAAGTCGGGATTGTGTGTTAAAGGGTTAAGCGCATGAATACATGTCAAACATCCTGTCTAAAGAAGATATTGCTCGTGACGAGCATTTTCTCGTTTTGTCACAATGTTTTCAAATAATGGTCTATTGCAAGACAAATAAATAATCTAACTGAGAAAATTAATTGAGAAAAAAAAAGACCTTAAGTATAAATCGTTTGGAATTTGCTTTCGCTCCGCACAAGAAATAGTTCCAAAAGTAAAGTACAATTCAGTCATTTCATATAAAAGTTCGCTACTTTCACCAATCACCATTCCTTTTTCTCTTTTTACTTTTTCAGATAATGGAGCTTTTTTTTTTTTTTCTTCTTCTTCTTTTTCTTTTTTTTTTTTTACACTCATTACTATTTTTTTGTTTGTGATAATCTTTTCTTCTTGATATTATTTGATATTATTGGCGTATCACGTGATTCAACTTGGGGAGAGGAACTATATAAGCAACATGCTTTCGTTCCGATCCTTTTCACATTTATTTCTTGTATTGTCTATGTAAATGTCAATGTATATTGAATAAAATATGTTTAAATTACTTTCTTTTCTTTTTGCTCTTGAAAAGCGTTTCCTCCGCACAAGATATAGTTCCAAGAGTAAGAAACAACAGTCATTTTTATACAAATGGGCTACTTTTCTTTTTTCTCTTGCAACTGTAGACTTATGTTTTGTATTCAGTTGAATTGTTTCAACCAGTTATGAATTTTGCCTTGAACCTTTTGATAAGAATATGCTGTATTTTTGGGACTACTTTTTTCGTCTTGCATTGGACTATCGTGCATTTTCCCCCACACTGTTTTCACTTTTTGTACACAACAAACCTTAACCCTTTAACGCACAATGTCGCCTTTTAACGACCCTGGGAATGAAGCCTTTTGAAAATATTGTGGGAAAAGGAGAAAATGCAAGTAACCAGCATTTTCTGCTTTTCCCACATTGTTTTCTACCCTATCAAAGAAAAATTGCACCATTTGAGCCACAATGAAATTTTCGTCTGCGAATCCTTTCAAATTGGATAAGGCTAAAATTTTGTCGTCTGGTAAAGGGTTAATTATGTTGACCTATACTTGATTAGGATGCTTGTGAAAGACGCCCGTTGCAAATTTTGTTTCAGATTTGTTACCGCAGCAAGGAAAAAAATAATTTCAGCGTCGCCATGACAGTAAGAGTTTTTTCATGTAGTACTTTGTGTAAAACTCTAAAAGGAACGCTAATTGCTTCTCTAAAACAAACTCAATTAAGAGCGAAATCCCGCCGGGTCGAATGTTCTAGAACACAGATGTCATTCGGTTCTTTATTTTTTTTTTTTCCTATAAAAAGTCATGTGCACTGATTTCAGCTACATATCCTAGGGTTGTCATCGTCCGCAAATTTAAACTTTGATCAAATTATTGCCACAATATGGTCGTCCCAGGATATCCGTAGACGCGGGAAAACATGGCATGATCTTCAGCAGGGAAGTCAGCATTATAATTTTAAAAATCATCTCGATAGAAATTATCCGACTTAAATCCCTTTACCACACAATCCCGAGTTTTATTGACCCCAAGGAAAAGGACTTTTGACAACGTTAGAAAAGGGGAAATTGCTGGTAATTAGCATTTTCTCCTTTTTCCACAATGTTTTCAGCGCTTTCAAAATTTTTTTCCCTTATATTTCTTGTCGTCTGCAAATGCTTTTAGTCATGCTGAACCAGTCGAAAATTTTGTCGTTTGGGATAGAGTTACGGACCACAATACCGCCAGCAGACTATTTCTTTGTCTGGCAGACTACTTGTGAAAACATGTGGCAAAAATCGGAAGGTGCCTTTGACGAGCATTTTCTATTTTAGCACATATTTTCATGTATTAAACCATCGTATAGTATAACGGCGAGAGTGTGTCTCTTGTTAAGGTTTGAACAGAATGGGCTTTTCGGTAGAACTAGAACTGTTGCAAAGCGGACAAATACCGCTCACCAGCACCTTATCAGTGAGGCAGTAGAATCATAGAACGGAAATCAAAACAGTGTTCACCTATGACCTTGACCTTTGACCCATGTGATCCAAAAACAATACGGCACCTCCCTGGGTCATGAGCAGCACTTGTATAAAGTTTCATGGTCCTAGATCAAACGGCTTTTGAGTTAGAGCGCGGAAACGAAAACATGGACGGATTGACGGACGGACGGATGGACGGACAGACAGACAGATATGGTGAAACCAGTATGCACTCCTCTACTTCGTATGTAGAGAGGGGTATAAATAAATGAATAAAACGTAAACGAATCCTATAAACTAAGAGTACAGTTCCGATATTCATAATATACTTAAAGGTCGATATTTTGTCACTTGTATGTACGCAGAAGACCAAAAACAACAACACGTAACGGATATTTTGAATTTCGGTATTATTGCACTCGCATACATGTATATTTAGGAATGTAGTTGTTTGTTCAAAAGATTTATATAATTGTTCTCTCATATATTTGTGCCAAAGAACTATTTTGTTTGACCCTTACCAATGACACACTACCACCGTTATACTATATATATCTTCGATACGGGTATTCATGTTTACATAGAACAGACATAATGTCGACGTTAAAGGCCCAGTAGCGGCCAAAAGTAAACAATGCATTTTAAATACATTTAAACTTAAACATTATGACTTAAAAGTATAGAAACTATTGTGAAGATGACAATCTGTTATTGCGCGGTAGGTCCAAGTGTCGCAGGCAGAAAAAATAAATTTTAAAACCTGTTGAAAAGTGATCAAAAGGATAAAGCGACCTGGCGACTTTTTGTCTGGTTTTAATTTATCTGACTATTGTTTGTCACGGAAGCCCCAGTAAAATGGCATTAGAGTTAAAGAATAATTAAATAAATAGAGAAAATATGTTTTAGTTCAGATTAATTACGAAAATTTTACTTCATAAGGGTTTATAAAAAGATATTTTCTAGTCAAATAACATCCAATTAGCGGTCATGTCACACTCTGTAATGAGTTAGAAAAATTCAAATTTTGTATAATACGGATGACGATAGAATGAGAGAGGAAAAAAGTGTTCGTCAGTAGACTAAATGATGCTTATTCATTATTTTCTACAGACCTTCTGTCTCACTATAAAAACACACCTTTGAGGTTTTTTTTAAACGGAAAATTTTTCTCTCGCATGTCTTTAGGATATGCCAAGAAATCGATCAGAGGTTAAGATCAGGTGCAAAACAAGTTTTTTGGACATGTTAAGAAGGGGGTCCACTTTTGTTAAACAAGGAGAATGCAGTATTTAATTCGTCGATAATACGAAGACCCGAAAGTTGAGGCACAAATTTTAGAGTCATTCATGTTAAAAACATTTGCAGACTTTACATCAAATTGGACCCAGTGATAGGATTTGTCTTTGATTGGTTAGAAAACATTGTGAGATAAAGGAAAAAATGCTGGTTAACAGCATTTTCTCCTTTTTCTCACAATATTTTCTAAAGCCTTCTCATTGAGGGCCTTATGAACAAAGACTCATCTGATAAAGATTTATTGCGGGCGTCTGGCTTTGTGTAAAGTCGGAGTATACGGTAAAACATCAACAAATCGAATATAAGAGGGTCCAAAAAATTTGTTCGAATTATCCACATATCTTCATTACCGAAAGTAAATCGGTTTTGTATTGTTTTGTATTGTTTGTTTAATCCGTTGTTTGTTTGCGAATAAAGGAGACGAGGTTAATCAGTTTTGTAATTGTTTCCTCCTCACTACTGGTGTTTACGAATATGCAGTCATACTTACAAGATCGTTTCGATATACATGTAGTCTGTAAAAAGAGAAACCTACCCCTTATAAGTTTTATTCTTAAAATTCATACAATTTTTGATATGATTAACATAACAAATCATGTGAATACTTGTCTAAACACGTAACTTGTGTTTCAGAAATTCTGTACGGCCTACGTCAAAGTGGCTTAATTGTTACCGAAACCTCATATTTCACAACAATATGTAAAGATCGGCTGAAAGCATTATTAGAAAGCTTAAACCTTTAGGAGAAATGTATTAACCATTAAGCTAATAAGCACGACTCACTGACCTTTCGCGCACCGTGTAGACCAAGATCAGACCGCACGGAACGTGCAGTCTGGTCTTGGATCTACACTCATATTTCCCAAAGAGAATATCTTATAGCAAAAACTGGTTTTTTACTATCGGCTTGAAAGTTTCATTTAACTTATTTAGCAGGATAAGGGTTATTAATTCGATCATTATAATAGCGTCTGTGAAGACTAAGAGTGCTTGATAAATGAAATTTATAATTTTATATTTCTGCAGATTGATTCTCCCTTTTGTTTGTTGTGGGTTTTTTTTTTTTTTGTGAAGAGTCCAGCACTAACAAATGAGGAACTTGGCCTACCTATTAGCTGCCCGGTTAACAAGGCCAAAGGATACACCTTCTAATTTCATGAAAGATACACAGAACGATAATTACACTCTAGATGTTCTCCATTTGATGGGCGTTGATTGTCCATTAGTAGTCCTACATCATTTCAAGCAGTTTTCACGACCCTTTACAAATAAAAGGTCACTCGTAGACTGTTGTCGTTCCATAGAAAGGCCACAGAACAATTTTATGCGCCTTCCCCCCAACACCAAAAATTATACAAATTTTAAAAAGCGGACTTGCATTTGGAGGAAAGGGAAATACTGTTTATTAGCAGTATGGAAAACATTGAGTGAAAAGGAGAAGTTCCTTGCCTGCAAGCAAATGCTCGTTTTAAATGCTTTCCAAAGCTGATAGCTACAGACACGTAGCATTTTAAGTCTTAAAATTGTGCAAATTTATTGGTTGAATTTTTATACACGTAGAGTATAATTCGAATGTGTCCAATTTTGGATAAAGCGACCAAACGGAAAAAGGAGTCGTCTGGATTTCTAGACAATCCTTTTGTATGGCATAGACAGATAGCTAGACAACCAGACAGATAGCTAGATAGCCCTTTGCATAGACTACAGACAGATAGCTGGACAAAAAGACAGATTGCTAGAGCGTCCTACGTCGACCACAGACAGACAAATACTCAGCTGGACAGGTCCGAGTTTACCCTTTACCACACAGCCCAAGTTTTAACGACCCTGAGGAAAAATGTTTTGAAAACATTGTGGGCAAAGGAGAAAATGCTGGTAACCAGCATTTTCTCCCTTTCCCACAATGTTTTTTTATCCTATTATAGACGAATTGCATCATTTGAGCCACATTTAAATTGTCGTCTGCAAATGCTTTCAATTTGGACCAGTCTAAAATTTTGTCGTTTGGTAAAGAGTTAAACAACAGACATGGCTTGACAAATAGTCCTCATCCTGCAAAGCACATGGCAGTCGAACTATTTTTTCTGAATGTGTAAACTAAGACCAGCCCGCACATACACGCAATCTGCTTGCTTCGACTCTGCGCTCTTTTATTACTGGTTTAAGGCCATGGAACTCCTATAAAATGCCAATAAACTTAACTAAATCCATGTTTATGGTAGTCAAAACCGTATAAAATCATCATGCCAGTGGTTAATGACCTATCAGTACTACATTGTTACTGATGCTTTTATAGTCAGTCTTTAGACTTCCTCCGAGAAGAACGATGCTGTAGGCTTGTTTAGATACAGAGTGGCTTGATTGACGCGACTCAAAGTATAAACCGAACGCGATAAATTTGCCATCCACCTCGATCAATCAATCAAACATGAAATCGATTCAGTGACAACCTGACCACTGAAACACAGTAGCAGACACATTGCTGGCAATGTGAAATGATAAAGCTATATTAAAAATTTATGACTTTTGTTTCAGGGTCCGTATTCACCAACCATTCTTAAGAATAGTCTCAGTCTGAATGTGGATTTAGAAAGTAACACAACTTATGATTGGCTAAACCATTTGGTTTAGCCAATCAGAAGTTGTGTTACTTTCAAAATTAGAAAATCTTGAAGAATAAGACTAAGAACGTTCTTAAGAATAGTTGGTGAATACGGACCCAGGTTTCCAATGAGATAGTATTGGTAAACAAATACCAATTATCGCGTTCGTATTATACATTTAACTTTTTTATCGTTTTGAACGACCCTATAAAGAATGTTACTTAAAACATTGTGGTAAAAGGAGAAAATGCTGGTAACCAACATTTCTTCCTTTTACACCAACGTTTTCTACTCTGTTACCGCTAAATCTCATCATTTAAACCATATTTATTTTGTCGTCTGCAAATGCTTTCAATATGGACAAGTCTCTATACCGCACAACAAAATCGTAAACTTGTCCAAACTGAAAGCATTTGCAGACGATAATTTAAATGTTGTTTAATTGATGGAATCGGTCTTTGTAGGGCATAATACTATGGGAAAGGGAGAAAATGCTGGTTACCAGAATTTTCTCCTATTACCAAAATGTTTTCAAAAGTCTTCTTCCTCAGGGTCGTTAAAACTCAGGATTGTGTGGTAAAGGGTTCACTAGTCACCTTCTGTAATGGATTTGCAGCCGATGACTTTCAAAGTGTTCTGCTGCAAGACGAAAACAAAGTTGTCTGCTCAATGAAATGCTTAAAAAAGCTACCATGTCTCGAATAGTCATACATATGACTAAACTGGTCCCCGTTATACATAATTACATAGATATATACAACTGGTGCAGACCATTGTGACGATTGTTTCCATTCGATAAGCTAGATTAGCTGGATTAGCCAATCGAAGTATCTTTTATATATCACATCTGGCCATAGTAGACTGGTTACCGCTACTGATCCAGGTAATCGATCATTATGCCTATTCAACGGGAACCACTTCAAGTCTGCGCTGGTGAAAGACGGTGCGATTTGGTGTATTTCTCTCCGTGCAATTTAAGCAGAGTGCATTATGGTTAGTGCTTAGATGGGTGACCAAGTGTTGCACTTGACGAAGTAAATGAATACACGTACCTTCCAAATGTTAAAATCTGCAAACGAGTTAAAAGAAAAAAAATCACTTCAGTTTGCTCTTTGACCACAAGAAATTAGAGTGACCCCTCGTGAATGTAAAGTAAACAAGAGTAACCTCCCATTATTCTATAAAAGACGGGCAGAATTCTGCCCGTTTTCGGTATCCTGTACCGATTCCTATACACTATGATTTATCAGGGAATGTAACCAGTCTATCATAAGACTGATCTCTTAGATCAAAAGGGAGAGGGGGGAGATACTTAGTGAAGACAGTATTTTGTCTTATCTATCTGTTTAGATACGTGGTAGTTTGACCAGCACGCTTCTTTAATTTAGTCAAGTACCTACCTTGTACTTTTATGATTTTTGTAGATGGTTCTCATTTGTTACATAGAGGAGAGAGGTGTTATCAACTTTTGTGAGAATTGGTGTTTGTTTTTCTTTAGCGGAGTACAAAATTTTAGACTAGTCCAAATCGAAAGCATTTTTAGACGACAAATTAAGTATAGTTCAGTTTATAGGTTTTGTCTTTGAAAGGGTGGTAAACGGTGTCGAAAAAGAAGAAAATGCTGGTTACTAGCATTTTCTCCTTTATCCATGAAGTTTTCTAAAGCCTTTTTTCTAGTCGTTAAGATTTGAGATTGTTTGGTAAAGAGTTGATTTATTACGTTTTGTTTCGTTTTAGCTCAACCAGGCTACCTTTCACTAAACTGCGTAGTTTTACGCAAAATATTTGGGAATGTATATATACACATACGATCCCTGCTTTACTAACAGCATGAATTTGCGTAAAGTTACGCAAATATTTACTTAAAGCGTAAAGTTATCCTGTCCAGTGAAACTTGTTTTCAGACTTGATGCTTGCTTGCGTAAACTTCGTACGCAAATGTCGTGCTTACGCAGATTAGTGAAATGCAGCCCAGAGCATGAATAATAACTCTTTACCACACTATCCCGAGTTTTAACGACCTTGAGGGAGAAGCCTGTTGAAAACATTGTGGGAAAAGGAGAAAATGCTGGTAACCAGCATTTTCTCCTTTTTCCACAATGTTTTCTAACCTTTCACATATAAATTCCATTATTTCTATCACATTTATTATGTCGTCTGCAAATGCTTTCAATTTGGACCAGTCTCGAATTTTGTCGTTTGGTAAAGAGTTAATCGATTGTCGTCTGTCTAGCCTTCTGTCCGCAACCCATCCCTGAATCAGGATCCTGCGATTATTCAAAAGCTTATAGGGTCACCATCATAAAAAAAAAAAACATATGAGACATGTTGCAGGTTCTATCAGGTGAAGGCAGAGGTCAAGGTCAGAGCATCTAGATAAATATTAACTCAAAATGTACAGTTGCTCTAAGAAACTGTGAGCAAGGTTTATGAAAATTTGCGTGGCGTATAGCCCATAATTTACATCTATGGTAAAGGTCAAGGTTAGTGTTACTAAATATAGAAAAGGACTGATACTAGTTTTGAAGTGATTGGCCCCGTAACCTGCCAAATAAGTGAAATGAAAATTTCAAGCCGATTGTAAAAACCCAAATATTGCTATTTTAAAGGCTTTTTTTTTTGGGGGGGGGGGGGTATCTCCTTATCGGTCACTGTAGATCCAAGATCAAACTGCACGTTCTGTGCAGTCTGACCTTGATCAACACTGTCTGCATAAGGTCCCTGAGTCGCGCGTAGCAGCCTAACGGTTAATACAAACCCTGGAATTGTAACCAACACTAACTGAATATATTCATATTTTTTTTTAATCGGCATTCTAAGGTTTAACTGTATGTCAGTTAGCTTTTCAACAGTTAAATCCGGTACCAGCCGCTGGCGATCACGGATGCACTTTGCGATAAGTGTTGACCGAGATCAATCAACTTGTGCATACGAACCGTGTGATCTTCGCCACTTTGTTTACCTTCTTCAGTCGTGTAATCAAATTAAATGGCAAAAATATTAACTAAATATGAGCCATGCTCCGGCTAAAAGGGGCTTAATGCATCCCCATGATGTATTATATACCCAGCAAGTCATCACACAATTAGGGATCCATAAAATCCATGTTGTTTCACAACCGACTGAATCACGCGGTACTATGGTCCTTTGACATGCTTGAAATTTACAAATAGCTAAAAGATTCCACCCATGTCAGCTTGCGTTGGCTGCCCAGGCTGACATGGATCGAATCTTTTTGCAGGCTCATATATTTGTGGCATTTGTCAAAGACAATGCCACTATGAGTTCAATACGGCATTTTGAAAATCATGTATCGTAGTGTGTGCAAAAACCGAAGGAAGTAAACCCGATTAAAATCATTTTTGTCTGAGACAAATGAGTGTTTCGATTGCACTCAAATATGAAGTTGAAAATGGCGTACTACAATAAATTGGATCAGGCCAGCGATCATGGAAATACTTTTTTTTTAATCAAAAATAGCTTGATCCGCTATGGCCTTTAATAGTGGCGTAATGATACACACATACCGTTCTTGTTCGTCCCAAAAACCAGTTCGTTCCTGGGCTTGTTCGTCCCGGGGCTTGTTCGCCCGTACTTGTTCGTCCCACACGTCTCTATCGGATTTTGCAAGACTATATAGTAGGTTGACTTTCAAGCGAATAATTTGAAAAAATTTCTGTTGTTTATATTTCAAATTATTAATTCCATACAATGGCTCCCTTGACAAATGCAACACCAGTGTTTTCAACGCTTTGGTTTATATAGGTAGCAATATAAGTTCGGCAAGATAATAGGTTAATACATAACCACCCTTCTTCATTTGTTTTGCGGCAGACATCTTTTACAAATATCGGGTCGGGCGGAGAAATTCAACCAGTAATTGTTTCTCGGAGATTCTTGATTATGTGTGGTTTTACAGGGATAGTTTCAAAGTTATCGGTTGCAAATATCTCTCAGGAGGCTATGGGTTACCAAACATTTCAGAGTTTTTCACGATCCTTGGGAGGAAGATTTTTGAAAATATTGTGGGTAAAGGAGACAAATTCTATTAACCAGCATTTTCTCCTTTTCTCACATTTTCTGTCCTCTATCTCTTAACCTGCTAAATAAGTTAGATGAAACTTTCAGACTGATAGTAAAAACCCCTTATGATGCTATCTCAAGCTTATTATTTGAGGAAAAAAATGTTCTTATCGGATACATTCTGTACAGTCTGATCTTGATCTACATTGTCCGCAAAAGGTCATTGACTCGCACCCAGCCGCCTAAGGTTCGGACAAGTCTAGATGATTTTTTCGACTGGTACAATTTAACAAAATCTTTCGGTAAAGCGAAGAAATAGAAATCCATCGGGAATAGCGGGATCATAAAAAATTCAAAAGAGCCATGCTCTGTGAAAAGCGGGGCTTAATGCATCTGGGCCGAAACGTTTTGCTTCTTGTCAATTTTCTGCATGTCAAAGGACAATTCTACCCCACCACAATATTAAATCGGTTGTTAGAGAAAATGGTTTCATGCATCCACAATTTTTTTATTACTTGCTCGGTGTCGTGGATCACGGAGATGCATTAAGCGCCCTTTTGCCAGAGCATGACTCACATAATACTTTAGATAAGTAGACAGTAGTAATAGAACAATTTATTTTATAAGTATTTGTCTGTGGTCTATTTATTTTTTTATCGAATTCCAGCAGGGCCTATCAGTCATATCTACTGACCAATTAACGTCCGTCAAGATTACAGCAAATTGTCTGTACTTACAGATGAGCTTTCAGATAACGTTAAAGACAGTTTCGTAACTATGGAATTTGATGGAGTGTCCCTCTTTACCTATAACTCATTTTCATTCATACGACCTCACACAGATAAGCCTGTATTAAACCTTAGGCTCTTAGCGCGACTCTGTGACCTTTTTCGGACGGTGAAGATCAAGATCAGACTGCACAGAACGTGGAGTCTGATCTTGGATCTACAGTGTCCGATAAGGAGATCTTTTCCCCCATGAAATGACTTTGAAATAGCATCAGCTTGAAAGTTTCACTTCACCTATTTAGCAGGTTAAGGGTTACCTCTTCACCAGACGATTAAATTTTAGACTCGTCCAAACTGAACGCATTTGCAGACGAGAGAGTAAACGGGTTCATTTGATGGAATTTGTCATTAAAAGGTTAGAAAACCTTATGGGGGAAAAGGGACAAAAATGTTGGCTAACAGGATTTTCTCCTCTTTCCGCAATACTTTCTAACAACCGTTTTCTTGGGTCTTATAAAATTTGGAATTGCTTGTAAAAGGTTTAAACTTTCTGACCCGACTTCTTTTTTACTGTGCATGCAGTCCAACAGAATTAAATTAGGAGAATATTCTGATTCATCAAAGAAAATTTTGCTCGAATCCTAGCTTGACCAACCTCTGTCCAGGGATCGTATATATGTGTAGATAAGATCCCTGCTCTGTCCGAGGGTCAAGAATGTCATTGCGATCTTCTATCACCGCTCAGTATTTTGTCTGCGATGTTTCTGTGGGAAAGTAACTAGTGGCTTGGGCAGAGTGGGTTTGTTTTTTTTTTGCAAAGCACTGGTAAACTACACTCCTGGAAGGCATTGACGTATTCAACTGTCGTCTTAATTTAACCCTTAGGCTGCTAAGCGCGACTCGGTGCTCTTTTGCGGACAGGTGTAGATCAAGATCAGACTGCACAGAACGTGCAGTCTGATCTTGGATCTACATTGTCCGATCCGGTATTTTCTCCCCGGTGAAATCAACTTTGAAATCGCAATGTTTGGGTTTTTACTTTTGAGTCGAAATTTTCGTTTCATTTATTTAGTATTTTATCCCTTTACCTCACAGTGCCGCCTTTTAACGACCCTGGGAGGTAAGCATTTCGAAAACATTGTGGTAAAAGGAGAAAATGCTGGTAACCAGCATTTTCTCCTTTTTACCACAATGTTTTCTACCCTATCAAGACAAAATTGCACGATTTGAGCCACAATGAATTTGTTATCCACAAATGCTTTCAATTTGGGCAAGGCTAAAATTTTGTCGTCTGGTAAAGGGTTAAGGGTTTAAAGGAATCAAAGGTTTTAGTAAAAGAATGGCAATTAAAAAAAAACAATTTTCTCTGCAAGCGTAAGATACTTGATGGTTACATTCAGCAAAAAGTGCAGTCATGTTGTTTAGATAACGGGATGGTGGTTTTGCAATCGGTCACACTATGTTTCTGTGATCAGATATGACGTCATCATAATCATCTGAATACCACCCTACGTAATGTACGCGTGTTATTGGTAATGTGGCTTTTTCATAAGCCTTGCGAAAGCTTTAAGGCGAAAACTAGAAATACCCGAACAAACTACGAATTACTAGATCTTATTGAAGTGTCATCATGAGAAAGGAAATCAAAGCATTGAAAGCACGGGTGTGGCTCTTGTCAAGGAAGCCATTGTGTTGAATTAATAATTTGAAAAATAAACAACAGAAATAGATTCAAAATATTTGTTTGAAGTCAACCTACGACATAGTCATGCACAATCCAGAAGAGTAGCATGCAATCTTGTGGGACGAACAAGTCATGGCGAAAAGCCCAGGGACGAATAAGCCCAGGAACGAACTGGTTTTGGGACGAACAAGCACGGAGTCGATTGATCAGGAGACAAAGATTGTGTGTATCATTACGCCAATAGGAGGCCATTGCGAATAAAACTATTTTCAATAAAAGGAAGTGTTTCCACGATCGATGGCCGAATCATTTCATTTTAATACGCTATTTTCAATTTTATATCTGAGTGCAATTGAAACACTTATGTGTCTGAGAAAAATTGCGTTTAATTGGGTTTACTTCCTTCGGTTTTGCACAAATTACTATACATTATTTTCAAAATGCCGTATTGAACTCGTAGTAGCATTGTCTTCGACAAATGCCACAGAAATCTTACACTTTATTATCTATTGAAAGTTTGCAAGCTAATATCTCTGTAGATTCTGTCATAAAACATGTTTTTAAGTTTTGTATGATTAAGAAAATGCAGGTAGCTCCATATAAGCAATCGCCACACGCATTCCCCGAATGTTTAACTTTTACCCTGCTAAATAAGCTCCAGATAAGAGGGAGTGATGGTGTTCTAAATCCGTTATTTCTCTTCCGAACCCTATGTTGTGGGTACTCATTAGAATCGTCTCCAAATTCTAATGAGTACCCATAACATAGGGTTTAGAGGAGAATAACTCATATTTTCAATTTTAAAATCAAAATCACTCCCTCTATCTGGAACTCTGATAAGTAATATAAAACTTTCAAGCCGATAGTAAAAACCCCAATAAAGTTATTCCAAACTTTTTTTTTTTTTTGAGAAAGATATCCCCTTATCGGACTGAGTAGATCCAAGCCTCAGACTACACGTTCTGTGCAGTCTGATCTTGATCTACACTTTGCGCAAAGGGTCAGTGAGTCGCGCTTAGCAGCTTAAGGGTTGAATGATTTGCTGCGTTAGAATGATGGGTGCATAACGTCGTAATTAAGAACTCTTCAAACAGACATTTACAATGGTTTACATCATTCGCCCCTTGAAGTGTTGATAGTATTAAATTATTCGTATAATTAAGCAAGGACTTTTCTAATAAAAAGAAAGTACACGTGTATTCAGTCTGGGGATTGCTAATACAAAAGTACTAGTGTGCTCCGTTGGGGACTTGCTAGTATAAAAGTACTACTGTACTAAATCGGGGACTTTGCTGGTATTTCAGTACACAGAATGCCGAGTTTTAAAGTTTTAAGCACTTCCAATGCACTTTAATGCTCTTTCAAAATATTGTGGGAAAAGGAGAAATAACGGTCTTCAGCATCTACTATTCCTAAGTTTTGTACCCTTCCAAAGACAGAGCGTATCATTTGAGCCACATTTAATTTGCATACGAATGCTTTCAAATGTAGACAAGTCAAAAATTTTACCATGTAGTATTCGCCGTGCAGATACCTTTAATGAACAGCGTATGAAAGTATCAGGATGAACCTCTATGACGTTTTAGACGTTCTTCCACCCAGTGATGTTAAAAAAAAAAGTAATTTCGTTTGTAAAAATAGGATGCACAGCTGCGCGTTGTATGCAGCGTCATCTTGCCGTTGACCAGCGTTCTGGCAAAAGGAGGTTCAATACATCTCCGTGATAGCCCGCCAGGGTAGCTGAGTGGTTAGCGTATCTGAATCGTGACTTGGTGGTTGCGAGTTCGATAACTGGTTGAGGCAAATGTTCACCTCTCACCTCTGATGCGTGCTAGAAAAGCAGTCAGTGGCTATGGAAAGAAGTTGTGTCAGTGCTGGTGTGAGAAGCCAGGAAACACATGAGTGCGTCACTGACCGCCATGATATGACCTGAGCTGTTAAAATGGCGTCAAGCGCCAATACAAACAAGCAAACAAACAAACAAACATCTCCGTGATGCATTGTACCAAGCAATCCATCGTAGGCTATTTTATGGATCCAAATAATTCCATCTAAGAACCGACTTAATCATGAGGTAGACTGGTCCTTGGACATGCAGAAAATTTACAAATAGCAAAATGTTTCGACCCATGTCAGCCTGCGCGAACTGCGCAGGCTGACATGGATCGATACTTTTGCAAATGCATTCAGCCCCCCGTTTTTACGGTGTATGGTTCAGCTGTATTTGGCGCTTAGAGAGCTAGGATAAGTTAGAACGTTCATAATGGTCGTATAGATCTAGGCTACCTGTTATTTTTACGACGGCGAAAGTTTCTCAACATGACAGTAACAGTCAAGTACAAGAAACTTGGACGGCTTAAAGTATCTTTCTTCGAAAACAACAATCTTAGAGAAAATTAAAGTGGCGAGAAACTTTTGAAGTTTATTTGATGAGGTACACTTAAAGAGGCGTTAATCTTGTAAAAAGCTTTGTTTTCCTTTTTGACATTTTCGTTTAGATATACTTTCATGGCTTTCTTATCCATTTTCAAACAGGATCGTTTTCAACAGTTATTATTAACTGAGCCATGCTCTGGGAAAAGGGGAGGTTAAATGCATCTGCAAAAAGTATCGACCCATGTCAACCTGCGCAGTCCGCACAGGCTGACCCTTGTCGAAACTTTTTGCTATCGGTCAATTTTCTGCCTATCAAAGGACCAGTTGATTTTATGGATGCATAAATGTGTGATCACTTGATTAGTACAATGCATCACGGGGATGCATTTAGCCCCCTTTTGCCAGAGGAGGGCTCAACTGTATTCTTAGTACAATTCTATGTTTGGAAAGTAACTCAGATTCTCAATGGCTAAACTATATCTGTCTTGATGTGAAACTATCAATTAGATTTACATTTATATAAGAAATCTCAAAGTTAATTGCATGAATATTGGTTAAGACGACACTAATAAACATGTCTTATACATGTGCATGACTGAGCCATGCTCTGGCAAAAGGGGGCTTGATGCACAACCGCGATGCATTGATTCAAGCAAATCATCCTATAATTATGGACCCCCTAAAATACATTTGAGCCATGCTGTGGCAAAAAGGGACCTAATGCCTAATGCACCTCTGTGATGCATGATACCAAGCAAGTCATCACATAATAATGGATCCATAAAATCCATCTTGTCTAACAACCGACTGTATCATGAGATGGACTGGTTCTTGTACATGCAGAAAATCGACCAATAGTGAAAAGTTTCGACCTAGATCAGCCTGTGCAGACTGTGCAGGCTGACCTGGGTCAAAACCTTTCACTATTGGTCGATTTTCTGCATGTACAAGGACCAGATTCGTGAAGCCCACTTTTCACAGAGCACGGCTCATTTTGTTTAACAACCGGCTGTATCCAGGAGTAGAATGGTCCTTTGACATGAGGAAATTCATAAATAGCAGACATTTTCGACCTGGTGGTTGCCTCGGAGTTCGATAACCGATTGAGGCAAATTTTCTCCTCTCACCTCAGATGCATGTGAGAAAAGTAGTCGGTAGCTTTGGAAAGAAAGTTGTGTCAGTGCTGGTGTGAGAAGCCAGGAAACACATGGGTGCGTCAGACTGCACAGGTTGACATGAATCGATACATTTTGTAGATACATTAATCCCCGTTTTCACAGAGCATAGACGTATTGACGTCATTGGTGCGTGACGTCATGATAAGAATAAGATACCATGTTTACGGCTTGCACGGTACCTAGCTTATTTGTCTTGAGTATTTTGCGGACATGACTGACATGCAAGTGGACAATTCTTCAAACCGAACTGATAGGATACTTAACAATAGTACGCATGAACTCTTAATGTCGTATGTCCAATAGAAACACATCGAATATTCATTGTCTGTTCGTATAATTTAAAACGTTTTATTTGTTTGTTGCGTGTTAAACCCCGTTTTCAACACCACTTCAGTCAGATCACGGTGGCTAGTGTACCCATCTATACGTCCCTGTGGTTTCTCACACTTTATCAATGCTTTATACGAATGAACACCACTTTCATGCATGAACTTGATCTATGTTGTTCGCAAAAGACCGTTTTATTCGCACTTACTGTGTTTAAAGGGCTAATGTAAATGTTTCTGATTTTTAGGTATCAGGATCACGTTTAGTGCCGTCTGATCCTGGATCTCTAATTTCAGATAGATTGTTAGATGTCGTGCTGTCGGACATCAAGATCTACGTTTTCTTTCACAATTTTGTATACATTGTATCTTAACACTTAAGCTGCTGAATAAATGAAACACAAATCCCTATTCAATACTAAAAGCCCAAACATTGAGGTTTCAAAGTAGATTTCACCGGAAAGAAAATACCCTACCGGACAGTGTAGATCAAAGATCAGACTGCACGTTCTGTGCAGTCTGATCTTGATCTACACTGTCCGCAAAAGGTCAGCGGGTCCCGATAAGCAGCTTAAGGGTTAAAGTAAGTGTATCTGACTCGTGACCTGTTGGTTGTGAGTTCGATACCCGGTTGAGGAAAACTTTCTTTGCTGGCGAATTTTTGCCTCTCAACTCGGATGCATTTGAGAATGGTAGTCGGTTGTTTGGAAAGAAAGTTGTGAAAGTACTGGTGTGAGAAAACCAGGAAACACATGTGTAGGTGCGCTGACCGCCGTGATATGACCTAAGCTGTTAAAACGGCGTTAAACTCTAGTACAAACAAAGCAACCAATCTAACTGAATTGTGTACTTATGAGCATTTCAGTTATCAGGCGTTTCAACCCAGTGCGTCATAAATATTTAGACTATTGCTGCCGAGCCCCGGTAGAGCAATCGGTGGCGCACAAGACTCATGACCAGATCCCAAACTCGCCCATTTTCTTTCCGAAGATTGATGATAGTCATTGCGACAGGATTCATGCCTCTCTCACTGCTGATCATTGTTTCGGCGATGGTTAAGTGGGAAAACAGCCAGTGTCAAGGAAAGAATATCATACGAAGTAATGGTAAAAAGAAACTCAAGGAATCCATAGGTAGGTGCACCAGGCCGCCGCAATACAACTGAAATAATGTTTAAAGTGGCGTTAACACCATACAATCAATCAATAAATAAATCATTCAATTAATGGTTAGGTCACTGCAGAAAGCAACTTTCAAAAATATTGTAGGAAAATGGATAATTTCTTCTTTTATGCCATGTCAGCTTTAGTGTTTTCATTCCAATCCTCTTCACATTGCTATGTTGTACCTTTATGTACTCATACTTGTAAATATATTGAATAAGATATGTTTAAACTAATCATTTGCAATTTTCGCACACTCAGTCATTGTGCTTACAAAAAGGCAACCACTTTTCCTTCAATATTTTGTCCTTAGTGTGATTTGTAACTATGTGTTAGTTGGCCTACAAGCGAACGGTACTGTGGGTCAAAGTTTATCTCTTAACCTGCTAAATAAGTGAAATGAAACTTTCAAGCCAATAGTAATAAAAAAAACCCCAAATTTTGCTATTTCATTGGTATTTTTAGGGCGAAAATATCTCCGTATCGGACAGTGTAGATCAAAGATCAGACTGCACGTTCAGTGCAGTCTTATCTTGATCTACACTGTCCGCAAAAGGTCTCTTAGTCGCGCTAAGCAGCGTATGGGTTAATGACTTATTTCCCGACAAAACAACGAACAACATCGAGTGAACGAATCAGTTGTGATCACAGTAATCAGTCGTATTCTACATGGAATTGTGATCCAATTGGAGTTTACGTTGATCAAGACACACGTGTGTGATCACAGTAACAAAAAATATAGTTTGCATTTTTTTTTTTATAGTGAAAACTTTTCTGTGTTGAAATATTTTTTGTGTATATGAGTTACGGATATTATTGTGATATTTAAGTTTTTTAATTATCAGGGAAAACGCTGATGTTTTAAAGTAAGATACTTGTCTACACCTGTATTAACTATTATCCTGCTAAATAAAAGAAATGTTTACTTTCAAGCCGATAGTAAAACCCCAAATTTTCCTATTTCAGAGGTATTTTTTTTGGAGGAGAGATATCTCCTTATCGGACAGTGTAGATCCAAGATCAGACTGCACGTTCTGTGCAGTCTGATCTTGGATCTACGCTGTCCGCAAAAGGTCAGTGAGTCGCGCTTAGCAGCCTAGGGGTTAAAACTTCGACGGACTGTGATAGACTTTGATTTTTCATCCTATATATTTGATGTTTTATTTTCTGATTCTAACTGATTTTAATTTACCAGCATTTCCCGCTTTTCCACCAAGTTTTCGGAAGTTTTTTTCTTCCTCGGGGTCGTTAAAACTTTGGATTTTATTTGTAATAGGTTGAAATTACATTTGTAATAGGTTGAAGTTACTTGTCCGTATTTAGACAGATTTTTTTTTATCATTATTGAACAGAAAAGATAAAGATCAGATTGCACGGATTTGCAGGCTAATCCCGGTCTAAGCCTGTCGCAATGCCACGATAATGAATCAGAAAATATACGGCTTCAGTGGCTTAGTGGTAAAAGCTTTGGACTGTAACCTTAAAATCCAAGCTCGAGTCTCACTGGTAGTGCTGATCGCTGAAGAGTGTTCTTAGGCAAGGTAAATCAGAGCCCCAGCATTGTGTGGGTGAAATCCAAGAAAGTTGAAACACGTGAAAAATTGACTTTTCGACCTGACATAACTTTAAAAAGGGCATAAACCACTATTTTAACCCTTTCCCAAACAAGCCCTGGTTTTCACGTGTCTGCAGTACAAGTCTTTTGAAAACACTGTGGAAAAAGGAGAAATTGCTCGTAACGAGCAATTTCTCCTTTTCCCACAGTGTTTTCTACCCGTTTTGAGACCTTTCTGCCATTTTCATCAAATTTAAAATTGTCGTCTGCAAACTCTTTCAATTTGGACCAGTCCAAAATTTGTCGTTTGGGAAAGGGTTAACTAACAGTATAAACTACAGAGCCATAATTCTGCCACTTTCGTGCATGAAAATCCCTGTTTTATTCTAAGAAACCATTGTTGCGTGTTTATACGTGTTTACAAACGTCCTTAGAGTCCGTACTAATGGATGTATAGATTTCTGAATAACTTTGTTTTAGATTTTGCGTGTTTTTTCTAACAGTCGGTGGATTTCCTTTTTATTTTTCATAAAATGATTCTTTACGCTTTTAGGATTTCAAAATAATAAAACAATTTATTGTTTATTTATTTATTGATTGGCGTTTAGTCATAAAGCAGCCGAGTTTATTTCTTTATTCTATTTTTGTGCGTGTGCGTTGCTGCAGACCATCTTTGAAAACGTTGTGGTAAAAGTAAATTGTTCGAATTCGAATGGTCATGGAAAGTTTGTATCGCTACATGTATCTAACATAATTTCTTTACATTTTTTTTTTTTTTTTTTAATCCTTAATCTGCTAAAAAAGTGAACTGAAAATTTCAAGCCTGTAGTGAAAACCCAAAATTTACTATTTCAGATGTATTTTTGGGAAAAGATATCTACTTATCGGTCAGTGTAGATCCAAGATCAGAATGCACTTTCTGGTCCGTCTGAACTTAATCTACACTGTCCGCAAAAGGTCATTCTGAGTCGCGCTTAACAGCATATGTTCCGTATTCTGTCGCATGTGTTTGAAAAAGAAAATGTGTATTTTTGTAAATAAGATACGCTATTTCGCTCTCTGAAAAAATAACATTATTTTTTAGCTTAATGCGCTGGCTTTTGATATACTTTTTGGTATTATAGTCGAATGAATAAATAGAAATTTTCGAATGGCCAAAAATAAAAACATCTTTATTTTGCGGGCCGCATCAGGCGGGCAAATTTAGGCCTATTTCTTGTTAAGCCTTGTTCATCTTGAGAGCATTCGCAGACAACATGTCTAATGTGACAGCTGACTGATATGATTAATTATTGAAAGGGTACAAAACATTGTGGGAAAAGGAGAAAATGCTGGTTGCATTTTCTTCTTTTCCCCCACAGTGTTTTCGAAAGCCTTTTTTCTGAGGGTCGTTTAACGTCGGGAATGTTTATTAAACCTTAGGCTACTAAGCGCGATTCACTGACCTTTTTTTCGGACAGTGTAGATCAAGATCATACTGCATAGAACGTGCAGTCTGATCTTGGATCTACACTGTCCGATAAGGAGATATTTTTTTCAAAAAAATAAGTCTGAATTAGAATTATTCTGGATTTTACTACCGGTTTGAAAGTTTCATTTCACTTATTTACTGGGATATGGGTTAAAGGGGTAAACTGTCTTCTTACCAACCGTAAGGTCGTAAGTTGGATCACCAGCCTGGACATTGTATCCATCAAGCCCGTTATGATCCCCTTCCCCGTTCTTACATGTGATGTTAAACTCTCGTTTTAAATTAACAGTGAAAACGCTTACGTTTTAACCCTGCTAAGGCTGCTAAGCGTGACTCACGGACCCTTTGCGGACAGTGTAGATCAAGATCAGACTGCACAAAACGTGTTGTCTGCTCTTAAATCTACACTGTCCGAAAAGGAGATATTTCCTTAATCCCCATAGCTTCAAAATACCAGGAGTTTGGTTTTGACCATCGGCTTGAAAAGTTTGTTTACGTTATTTAGCAGGATAAGGGTTAAATTAATTACCCTTTACCACACAATCCCGACTTTTAACGACCCTGAGAAAGAAGCCTTTCGAAAACATTGTGGGAAAAGGAGAAAATGCTGGTAACCAGCATTTTCTCCTTTTCCCACATTGTTTTCTACCCTTGCCAAAACAAATTTCAGTTTTTCAGCCACGTTTATTTTGTCGTCTGCAGATGCTTTCAATTTGGACTGGTCTGAAATTTTGTCGTTTGGTAAAGAGGTTTACATGTATAGCCTATTGTGACAAGGTTTCAATTCTTTTTTCCTTTCTTGAAATTTAGCCAGACCTGCTTTTCTTTTATATTCAAAGTGAAATCGTGTTTGAAATACATTTTCCCATATTCTAGTGACCTAATGAACGAAAAATAAGAAAAAGTCAATTTTTCGACCTGATATAAATCAATTTACACTAATTATAACTCGATAACGCCTATGAATAAACAGAAAGGGAGCTTTGGTTCTATGAGTGTGACAAGTAACGATACAGGACAGGACAAAGATTACGAGCCTCTAATGCATTCGTTACATCTGCAGACGAAGATTTTTGAAAAGTGGGAACAGCACGTGGCCCACAGTCATGAACTCAAAGGGAAAGGCGAAAAAAAGGCAAACGTCTCCGTAAAAACTATATTTAAGGTGAGTACCGACTGGACAAGAACTCGTATTTTAGACATTTTAGATGGCAAACAATCCTGTGTTTTTTATGACTGACAAAGATGTCTTTTGAAACCATTGTGGGAAAAGGAGAAAATGCTGGTAGCGTTTTCTCACTTTCCCCCAATGTTTTGTTTTTCTCCTACCTTTTTAAAGACCTGTTTCGTCATTTGACGAAGACGAAGATTGTCAAAAGACGAAGATTGTTGAAAAGTCGAAACAGCATGTTGCCAATATCTATGACTTCAAAGAGGAAGGAAAAAAGACTCAGTAAAAACTATTATTTAAGGTGAGTACCGAGTTGAGTAGTATTTTAGACTTTTACCATGGCAGACAATCCAGTGTTTGTATGACTTTCACAAATATGTCATTTTAAAACAATTTGGGAAAAGGAGAAAATGCTGGTACCCAGCATTTTCTCCCTTTCCCACAATGTTTTCTACAAGACAAGTTTAATCCTTGTTCGACTTGCACATTCTCAGACTAGACAACGTGAATGCAATTTTAGGTTAGAGAAGGCGAATTACCGAATAGAATCCGCTAACTGGCTGCCAGTGTTGTTAAATGACAACCAGGTAACCATTATTCCAGCGGTGTTATTGATAATGGTCATTTATTCATAATTAATACCCCTTCAATAATTTGACCGTCACGCCAAAATGGCGAACAATCGGACGAATGCGAAGTTCCCAGCAGTTCAATGTGCGGGTCAAACGATGTCCGACAGTTTATGCCTATTAAATAGTCATTCCCCAACCAGTAGTTATATATAGTATCCGTCAGACAATTGAACAAGATCATCAGTATAAATATTTGGGCCATTCTTTCTAAAAAGGGGGCTTAATGCATCTGCAAAAAGTGCCGTTCCAGGTCAGCCTGCGCAGTCCGCGCAGGCTGACCTGGACCGCAACTTTTAGCGATCTTTGAATTTCCAGCATGTCTAGGGAGCATCCTTTCTACCTTATAACTCAAATGGCTGTTAGACAAAATGGATTTCATGGGTCCATAATTATGTTATGACTTGCTTGGTATCATGTATCACGGAGATGAATCAAGCCCCCTTTTGCCGGAGCATGGCTTATCTGTAGTCGTGTCTTGTCTAACTGGTCTCAATCTGTCCCTTTCTGATGAAAATCTCGCGAGTTACTGCCCTTTTCGTGCGAATAAAACGTTTGTAGGGGCTTGTCCTCTTACACTCCTAGTCCTATTTGGTGGACATTTGGGTCCGTATTCAACAGCTAATCTTTAGAACATTCTTAGTCTTATTCTTCAGATTTTTCCAAATTTGAAAGGAACACAACTTCTGATAGGCTAAACCAAACGGTTTAGCCAATCAGAAGCGGTGTTACTTTCAAATTTGAAAAAGTCTTGGAGAATAAGACAAAGTACGTTCTTAAGAATGGTTGGTGAATACGGGCCATGATCTACACTCTGCGATACCAGTTTTAGATTTCAAGCTTTACAACACTTACTTACTGAAAAAGAGGTCTACGCGAAAGGATTGTAGGTTCCTTTGATGTTTTTATTCAGTAGGATATTGCTTAATTGATACGTCATAACTTGAAAAACGCAATTCCCTGTTCACCCTTAGGCTTCTAAGCGAGACCCACTGACCTTCTGCGGACAGCGTAGATCAAGATCAGACTGCACAGAACGTGCAGTCTGATCTTGAATCTACACTGTCCGACAAGAGGACATCTTTCCCTCCAAAAATACCTTTGAAATAGGAAAATTTGGGTTTATACTATCGCTTTTGAAAGTGTCATTTCTTTTTTTTTTTTAAGCAGGGAAAGTGTTAATAACACTTGGGTAGATATAAGAGTACGTAAACAAGAATTTTTTAATTAACCCATCAACGCAAAATCCTACGTTTTTTGACGACCATAACCAAGAAGGCAAACGTTGTGAGGGGAAAAAAGAATATGCTGCGAACCAGCATATTCTCCTTTTTCCACCATGTTATCTAACCTTGAACAACCAATTTCTACCATTTGAGCTGCATGTGATTTGTTTTCTGCAAGTGCTTTGGATTTGGACTCGTCCTAAATTTTGCCGTTCGGTAAAAAGTATTAAGGACAGTGTACAGGTTTCATTATTGACTTTGATGACCATGTTTCTGTCTCGAATATGACGGCAGGGTAAATGCGATAATCGTAAATGAATGTGGGTTTTATGAAGCATTCCCTGATTTTGAAGGTACCCGCATACTCTAGCGGGATGGAGAAACTATATAGTCATTCAGTATTTATCACATAAATACACGAAACTGACGTAGGCATTGATTAGTTGGAGACACAGGCGTTCGTTTTGTGACGAACTTAGCCATCTGTATAATGTAATATATATTCAACAAAGAGATTATTAAGCATGTGAACTCTGAGGTGTCAAATAAATAGCATATATTACATTATATAGATGGCGAAGTTCGTCAGGAAACGCACGCCTGTGCTGTATTACTATATTGACATTTTCTGATAGTATAAATACATCGAGTGGGGTGTATATCCAAAGATATGAGCTGGTGGTAAGTCGTGCAAATATTTACTCAAATCTAGAGCCAAGCCCCGTAGCTCAGTCGGTAGCGTACAAGACTTGAGAACAGGAGGTCGCTGGTTCGATCCCCAGCTTGGCCAATTTCTTTCCGAGGACTGATGATAGTCATTGCGACAGGATTCATTCCTCTCTCACCGCTGAGCATTGTTTCGACGATGGTTATGTGGGAAAGAGGTCAGTGGCTTGGAAAGAATATTGTGCGAAGTACTGGTTAAAGAACTCCAGGAAAGCATGGATAGGTGCACTGGCCGCCGCGATATAACTGAAATAATGTTGAAAACGGCGTTAAACACCATACAATCAATCAGTCAATTAGTCAAATCTAGAAGTTCTGTAGTTTAGTGAAACTTGTTTTCAGACTTGATGCCTGCTTACCTAAACTGCGTACGCTAATTTCTTACGTACACAGTTAAGGTAAAGCCAGCCCAGGGTCTTAATTAACGAACATTCTAAATAGCATTCTTCGTCTTATTCTTAATGATTTTCTAAATTTCAAAGAAACACAACTTCTGATTGGCTCATAGCCATGATTGGCTAAACCATTTTTGTTTAGCCAATCAGAAGTTGTGTTACTGTCTAAATTTCAGATAAGACTAAATATACGATTTAGAATGGTTGATGAATACGGACCCAGGTATGTCTGTCTTAATGGAGGTCATTCGTATAAGTTAAATTGTCTCCCTTGCCAGATGAAGACTGAAGGTAACCAAATAACAGACAAGTTGGCTTCTTTAAAAAAGAAGCCAGGAGAGGTCGGCATCGATGTTTTCAAATAGTTTATTGGCTTTTGATTTCAATATATTTTGGTAGAAGTAAACAAACAAGTTAGGCATTAAATGAATGAGAAAAAGCATTTTTTTTCTCCCAATCTCGCTGGTGTAAAGGCACAAAACAGTACATGTTCCACATTGTTATAAACCGAAGATGATGATCCAATTTAGCTCATTTTCAAAAGGAACAACCCTCAAATGAATGTTTGTAATGTGTGCTCAGATAAGCCATTTTTTTTTTTTTTTTTTTGAAAGGAGAAATCGTTCAATTAAAATTTGATACAATATGCTAATTCCACTGAGGAGGCAAGAATCTTACCTGATAACAACAAATAAAGGTGGCCAATACATAATACTAGTACCAGACATGTTAAAAATAAATGTAACATTTTTTAATCTTTTAACAAACAACAATTTTTTGACTGTCCCAAACAGAAAAAGCATGCAGACGACAATTTAAACTTTGATAATTAATGTGGAAGATGGTGCTTTGATGTGGTGGAAACCATTGTGACAAAAGGGGAAACTGCAGTGACTAACAGCTTCTCCTCTTTCCACAATATTTTGAAAAGTTGTCTGCTGCAGACATGTAAAATGAAGAGGTTGTTTGTCTAAACATTAAAAATTTAAGAAAGTAGATAAATGAGCCATGCTCTGAGAAAAGGGCCCTTAATGCATCTGCAAAAAGTATCGACCCATGTCAGCCTGCGCAATCCGCACGAAACCAAAGGACCACGGACTCTTTTGAGGTGTGCGGTACGTAGGGCGAAGAGGCACGACTTTCTTTCGCGCTCATAAGTTGATTTTCGCAGGATTCTCGAAATCCCGCATAATAGAAGCAGCTCTGTGTGTTATTTCATCAAATCTATATCATTATAAATCCATAGAATTTTTTAATAAAACAGAAAAATGCTAGAATCTAGTCAGTTTTGAAAAATAGAACTTGAAAACATACTGATCAACCTATTTCTATCTATTTGTGGGGTACGAGTTCTCCAGAGAACACGTGCTCTCGAGATTAGGGTACGAGTTCTCCAGGGTACGAATTCTCCAGATAGTATCAAGTCACGTGATCTTTTCCCGCGGTGTTCTTTCTCTTTTTTTTTTTAACGAATTTTTTTTCTCTCTGCTTAGATTTATTTGTTTAATGAAAAATTGCAATTATTGGAGAGATCATTTACTATCAATATAGTGTAATAAATCTTTTTGGAAAGCCGTCATATAAAAGAAAACGTTTATTTCCTATTTCAGTTTTTTTATTTCGGTTTGTTTATAAAACCATGACGAAATAGACTGTGTATCAGAACAATTTCGCAAAAACAAATGGATTTAGACAGCGATTTCTGTGGCAGTCTGCCTTTTAAACTCACCACTGTTGGAGAGGTCTGATGACCTCTCCAATTAGTCCTTTTACCAGTATTTATTCGTATTTATCCTCGATTCCTTTGGGGATGTTGTGATAAATATGATTTTATTTATTATTATATGTGCAAGATCCCCATATAATTCATATCAAAATTCTGTTTTGAATCAACAGGAACTACGTATATATCAATTTGTAAAACAATCTAATTAGATTTAGATGAAATATTATCTCAAATACATTGCTCTGTGGTACAAGAAAATCAGGGATAAAAACCAAGTAATCCCCTTATCAGGACCAATGTAGCGCTGGAGAGGAATCAAGGGAAACAACTGAAGAATGACCCTCATTAAACTGGTCCCCGTTGTAGCTATACATACTACAACTGATACAGGCTATTGTGAAATAAGTTTTCGTTGGGTTACGTGAATATCAGTTAATAGCCAATCGGAGCATCTTACACATTTCGAGTTTGGCAGTATATCTAACAACGGATTTTTTGCACAATCCGAATTTTAAAATAGCATAAATGAATATTAAAAGGTGATACCATGTACATACATGTAATTCACTTATTTCGACGGTCAAAAATTCGAAAAATCCAATGTACGGGATGCGAGAGTGGTCTTCCCTGAATCTCTTTGGTCTCGCGATATCGCTGTTCTGAAAAATAGACGGACAGAATATTGCGCGTTTTATCGTAGCCTGTACCAATCCTTATACACTTGCAATCTAGACCCTCATTAGCATGATCATGGTCATTCACCAGATAGTATCACTGCCTCACTCTATACCGTATCCCTTTACCATACAATCTCGAGTTTTAACGACCCCTAAAGAGAAGGCTTTTGAAAACATTGTGGGAAAAGGAGAAAATGCTGGTAACCAGCATTTTCTCCTTTTCCCACGATGTTTTCTATCCTACCAAAGACGAATCCCATCATTTGAGCCAACAATAATAAACTTTTAATTTGTCGTCTGCAGATGCTTTCAGTTTGGACAAGTCTAACACTGTGTCGTCTGGTAAAGAAGTAACGACCAATCAATCATCATCCCCGTCAGTTGAGGATATTATGTTGTCACGGGTAATTTCTCTATGTGAGATCTATCTCTTCCATATGGCCCGCAACATGCGAAATGAGACCTTCGGACATTTGCTTAAAGTGTCGTCCCGGATTAGCCTGCGCAGTCCGTGCAGGCTAATCCGAGACGGCACTTTATGACTACATAAGATTTTTTTCATACAGTAGACTTTCGTAAAACAGAAAATCGCACAAAAACGGGAAGTGTCGTCTCGGATTAGTCACAGACTGCACAGGCTGATCTGGGACGACACACTTTTACGCATATGTCCGAAGGCCCTTTTTCGTGTGTTGCACGCCATATAGCCTTGGCCAATAGTATGATAACAAACACCTGGGCTCGTGGAACGTTTAGGGGAAAGTTGGTCTGGGTCAAAACTGTGGCTACTGAGCCAAGACAGTTAATCATGGCTTGTGAACTTCTTTTAACTGTTTACCAGACCACAGAATTCAAGACTCGTTCTGATTGAAATCGTTTGCAGACAGGTTAAACATGCTTCAAATGATGGGATATGACTTTATGACTTTAACAGGTTTTAATAGGTTAGAAATATTTAAAGGAAAAGGAAAACCTGCTGATTACCAGCATTTTCTATTTTTCCCACGATGTTTCCTCCCCTTTTAAAGACAAATTCCGCCGTCTGAGTCACGTTTAGTTTGTCGTCTGCAAATGCTTCCAATTAGGACATGTCTCATGAAAATGTTGTCGTTTGGTTAAGTCTTGAACCTTTTTGCTGTTGTTGTTGTCCATGATTCCATTAGTGTTAACAGTAACGGAAACGTTTCACAGGAAAGAAAGGATAATTAACTTAAAATTTGTTAACCATTTTTGTTATGTTTAACCCTTTCCCAAACGACAAACTTTGGACTGGTCCAAATTAAAAGAGTTTGCAGACGACAATTTTAAATTTGATGAAAATGGCAGAAAGGTCTCAAAAAGGGTAGAAAACACTGTGGGAAAAGGAGTAATTGCTCGTTACGAGCAATTTCTCCTTTTCCCACAGTGTTTTCAAAAGACATGTACTGCAAGACATGTACTGCAGACACGTGAAAACCAGGGCTTGTTTGGGAAAGGGTTAACAGACGACAACATATTTGGACTACATCGTTTGTGAAAGGTTACAAACATTTGTCAACGTATCCCGTATTTTGACGACATCGAGGAAAAAAAGGCGCCGAAGGAAACTCATTGTGGGAAAAGGAAGAAAGCCAGGAAACCAGCGTTTTATCTTTTCCCCAAAATATCTTCTACCATTTCAAAGATAAATCCTATCAATTTAGACACATACAATTTGTCGACAAGTCTAGAATGTTTGTCGTATTGTAAGGACTTATTGCCTTTTGCCCCTGTTGGAGAGAAAGAGCAAATGCTTTTCAAAAGTATAATATCCCCTTTTCCTACAATGTTTTATTTGTCGCAAACGAGTCTAAGCTCGACCGATTACTAAACGTTTTCACATTGGAGAGGGGATATCGTTAACCCTTTACCGTACAATGCCGCCTTTTAACGCCCCTGGGAAAGAAGCCTGTTGAAAACATTGTGGGAAAAGGAGAAAATGCTGGTAACCAGCATTTTCTCCTTTTCCCACAATTTTTTTCTACTCTATCAAAGAAAAATTGCACTATTTGAGCCACACTGAAATTGTCGTCTGCAAATGCTTTTAATTTGAACAAGGCTAAAATTTTGTCGTCTGGTAAAGGGTTAAGTTAGTTGGCAATGTGCAACTTTCTCAGAACAGTAGACTTTCATTTCAAAAACTATATATCGGCATGATAAGAGACAAATATCAGATAGTGTGCGGAGAAAGAAGCAATTGCTTCTTACAAGTAATTGCTCCTTTTCCCACATTTTTATTACACAAAAAAAGCATTTCCAATCCGTCAAATATTACTCCTTTCTGTCACTTGTAGTACCACGCGATCAGTCTATTTATAGCCTGTATCGTGGAGAATTAACCCGTAACCAGACGACAAAATTTTAGCCTGGTCCAAACTCAAGGCATTTGCAAGCAACATATAAAATTATCACTCAAAACATGAAATTTGTATTTCAAAAGGGAGAAAACATAGTGGGAAAAGGAGAAAATGCTGGTTACCAGCATTTTCTCCTTTTCCCACAATGTTGGGATATTTTCAGTATCCGTCTTCTTCAGGTCGTTAAAAGTCGGTACGGTTTGGTGAAGGGTTAAATGGTTGAAACAGAACTATAAGGTTAAATGGTGCCGGGGTTATTTATTTGAATTTTATTTCTGCTTTTGTTAAATATTCTCGAGGGACAATAATTTATTGGTGTAAACTTTGATCTTGTTCCGCCTTTCATTATGCCGATATATGAGTCATGCTCTGTGAAAATGTGGTTTGATGCATTTGCAAAAAGTATCGCCCGATGTCAGCCTGCGCATTCCGCGCAGGCTGACATTGGTTGAAACTTTTTGCTATTTGTAAAATTTCTATTCGTCAAGGGACCAATCTACGTCAGGATTCGGTCGATGTTAGTCAAAATAGCTTTTATGGATCCATAATTATGTGATGACTTGCTTGGTATAATATATCACAGGGATGTATTAAACCCCATTTGTCAGAGAATGGTTCATTTATTTTATTTGACATTACTCTTTAAAAAAGTCTTTCACTGGTTTTGGAGGTATAATTTTTTTTTCCTTTTATACACTCGAAAGGACATGTTATTTCATCGCCCGGCAGTCCATTCGTCTGTCTGACTCACCGTTATCATCGATGCGTTTTCTAGCCATCTTCCTCTACACTTTTCATTAGCATTCCTTAAAATTTTTCACGACGGAAAAACATAATTTACACTTTTTCATCGGCTACAGCTACAGTTCTGCTTAAAAGACATTTTTGTCATAATTTAGAATGAAGAAGTGGACAGTGTAGACCAGAGATCAGATTGCAAGTTCTGTTCCACGATAGTTTCTTGTGTCTCCTAGGTAACGCAGAGTTAAACCTTCAATATCGTTGACTCGGCTCGGTTTTTCATCCCGGTGAGTTCTATCGGGTTAGAGCGAGCTACTCAGATATTGTTATTGTCACTAAACTTAAAATAACCACTGAATTAAATAGGTGATTGCTGGCATGTATGTAGAACAGCGACAAAAGTAAGAAAAATACTTTTTCAGTGGTATAAACCGAACGCGATAAATATGCCATCTACCTGTTTAATCAATCAAACGTGAATCGCTTCATCGACATTCCCACGACCTAACCACTGTACCATGGTAACAGAAACACTGTTGGGAATGTAAAAGGTCAGCTATAATTATGTACAAGTAATGGCCTATGTTTATGTTTTCAGTGAGCCAGTATTGGTAAACAAATATCCCAAATATTGCGTTCGCATTATATTTCCTAAATGGACTAAGTAGCGTATTAAGGTATTTTTATCGGATTTCGTACCAGAGTTTTGTAAGGACATGATCAATAGCTTATTACGAGGGTTCGTATTCAAATTAGATTGATGACGTCACATCTGATGTTACAAAAAACAGGGAGTTACCGATTGAAAAACAACATTCACATTATTTAAACGCCCAAAAATTGCATCTCTTTACTGGTTGTAATCGTGCTGCTTATACGAGTGCAAAGAAAAACATATGTGTCATGCTCTGTCGTGCTCTGTGAAAAGTGGGCTTAAAAATGCATTTGCAAAAAGTATCGACTTGAGTTGAAATTTTGTGCTATCGGTCAATTTCCTGGTCAAAGGACCAATCTGTCTCATGATTCAGTCGGTTGTGAGAGAAAATGGATTTTATGGATTCATAGTTTTATGATGGCTAGCTTGATATAATGCATCACGGAGATGCAGTAAAGCCCCTTATGTCAGACCAAGGCTCATATCTAGTGGAAGTTATCGGTGTTTCAAAAGAAATTTTGATTTCCCGTATATAAACTGAAAAGCACAAGAGCACCGCATCAAGTTGCCAGGCTTCAACTGCATAAATTTCGGAGCGAGTGAGTGAGTGAGTGAGTATTCTTTGTTGCCTACTATATAGGAGAGAAGTGCAAATAGTATATAAGATAGTACAGGTCAGAACATGTTATATATTTGATAGACGGTTGAAAGCGGCGTCAACAACCCCCCCCCCCCAAAAAAAAAAAAAAAAAAAAAGAGAGAGAGAGACGAAATACTTTGGAAACAATGTAAAGTACGGTTTACCGGCTTAATGTTTTAAACTTTTATAATACAATCCCGTCATTTGAGCCACATTCAGTTTCTCGTCGGCATTTGCTTACAAGTTGGATCAGTCCTAAATTTTGTCATCTGATAAAAATGTTATATAGAGATTGGTCCACACTTTTTTCCAACTCGGAGAATTCTTCGAATTATACCTTGCAATTGGTACGCATCTGGTCAGTTTTATACTGAAAAAGAATGGCCTTGTTTAAAGACTCGTTGAATCATAATCATCATTGGGAAGACAATTATGATATGCGTCATCGTGATATAATTGACATCCGCTAATTACCATCTAAATAGCGCGATCAGCACAAGCAGATTAATGGTGAAAATAAGGTACCTGTGCATTACTGTCAATTTGCTTCCGTCTGCCGCTTCCGATAGCGGTGCCAAGCCCCCGTAGCTCAGTTGGTAGCGTACAGGACTTGAGAACAGGAGGTCGTGGGTTCGATCCCCGGCTTGGCCAATTTCTTTTCGAGGATTGATTATGGATAGTCATTGCGACAGGATTCATTCCTCTCTCACCGCTGACCATTGTTTCGAGGATGGTTATGTGGGAAAGCAGCCAGTGGCTTGGAAAGAATATTGTGTGGAGTAGTGGTAAAGGAAACTCCAGGAAAGCATGGATAGGTGCACTGGCCGCCGTGATGTAACTGAAATAATGTTGAAAACGATGTTAAACACAATACAATCAATCAGTCAATCCGATAGCGGTAGTGGGGAACGAAAAAGAATATTTCTATAGTTGCAGATCTATCATTTGTATAGCGATTGCTCAGTTGTGAGTAGGACCAGATGTTCTTGCCAAAGTACGTTCGTGTGCTTAGACCTTTCGAGCGCCATAGACGAAAGAAGGAGCTTTTCTGGAAGGCAAAGATCAAGGTCAGACTGCACAGAACGTACAGTGTGATCTTGTATCCATACTGTCCGCTTGCTTAGTAGAGCCTTTAAGATAAAATAAGATAAAATCTTTCCGAATTTTAGTGGACAGTATTTTCAGCCGTTGAAAGAGGTCGAGTTTATAATTGAGCCATGCTAAGAGAAAAGGGGGCTTAATGCATCTGCAAAAAGTATCGACTCAGGTCAGCCTGCGCAGTCCGCGTAGGCTGACCTTGGCCGAAACTTTTCGCTACTGGTCAATTTTCTGTATGTCAGAGGACCAGTGTACCTCATAAATCAGTCGGTTGTTTGAAAAAAAAAAAAAATAAATAAATAAATAAATAAATAAATAAATAAAAAAGTGGCTTTTATGGATCCATAATTATGTGATGGCTTGATTTGTATCATGGATCACGGAGATGCATTAAGCCCCTTTTACCAGAGCGTGGCTCATATATTTGACGCCGACAGAGTTAGTGAAATGTCCGTGTATACGTCCTGTTTTCCAGATGCAATGTCTAATTATTTTTCATAGAAAACTGTGGATTAGAACCACGGGGATCTAGATCTGTGTTATTTAAACTGATTTTAAACCCTTGGTATTAACTTTATTAGCGAAATAATGAAAGCAATGTCAAAAGTGACGATCAAGTACAAAAGATTCTAACAATGAGAGATTGCAAGGGCGTCGCAATAGAGGCGGTCGAGTCAGAGGTCGCCGCCTTAATATTTTGTCTGTTTATCACACAGTAACGAAACAATATCGTTTGCAATAACGTTTGACCAAATATAGGCTAGAGACAGGGACTCATAAGGTTCTCTGCACCATTTTTGTGTGTTTAGTTAATGCCATTTTCAGCATTCTTTGAGTCATATTTCGCCAGCCCGGAACGTTCCTATCTACGCATTCCAAGACATTCTTTTCCAATACTTCGCATAGCACTTTTTCCAGACCACTGGCTTTCTTTTTTTTTAAATAGAAACATCATCATGTATGGCAATGTTCAGCGGTAAAAGAAAATGGAAACCTGTCGCAATGACCAGATCACAAGTACTAGAATGGAATTTAGAACTAACGACCCTGGTTAACTAGCCCTGTACGTAACCAACCACCGCATCTGCCAACACGCTTTTGACACTGATACGGTCGATGCAGGACTTCTTGAACTAACGACCCTGGTTAACTAGCCCTGTACGTAACCAACCACCGCATCTGCCAACTCGCATTTGACACTGATAGGGTCGATGCAGGACTTCTTGAACAATATCCTTCTGAACACAATACTTACAGCACTTTGATCATATTGTCTACGAGACTTACTATTTTTAGAATGTTGCCCTTGTTCGTTCCGACTTCGCTCCCTTGTTTTTGATAAAAGACTGTTTCGAACTTGGGCCAATTATCAGATCTTACTTTATTTATAAGATATTTCGTTTTACTCTCAATGAAGGGCGAATTAAATATCTTTATAGGTGCGTAAATTTAACTAGAGGGATTAACAAATAAGCAAAAAATCGTTCATTATTTGCGCCAGAATTTTAGTAAAACTCTTGGCAGTGTTTTTATTACATTCTCCTTTGTAGAGAGTACTTAGAGTTTTCCGGCGTTGATTTGCGCGAGAATTAAAATTTGGACCTGGCTAAGTATTGTCGTGTTTACACTTAAGTTTTACAAATCATTGTTTGACTTTTGTGATTTCAGGTCGCTGCAAAAGGGAATGTTGAAGAATTCCAGAAGCTGTATGAAGGGGACAATTCCAGATTGGAGGTAACAGATGCTAAAGGCTGCAGTGCCGCTCACAAGGCAGCAGAATATGGAAGGATTGGAATTTTGGAATTCATTCACAACAAAGGAGGGGGTAAGATTAAGTTTTGATCTGCAGAGCTCTACTTTTTCCAAAGCCTGATCAATTCCAGACAATTAAAGATACATCCTTATAGCCAGAGAGAACTAAATACTGTTAAAACTTGATAGAGTGTAGAATGACTCAGAATTTAGTTGGCTGTGTAAACAGATAAATTACCAATATATGGTGTGTAAGGGATAGAGAAACTCAAGGGATTTGTCTTTATTTACAACTGGAAATGACAACAGTTATTTCTTTGAAGGCCTCCAGAAAATGAAATGCATTTTCTACCCAATGTAATCTGTGCAACCTTGCAACCATCAGGGGCAAAGTTTGGCATGAAGATACAAGCATCATTAAAGTTTCATAAGATAAAGATGAAATGGATTAAAAACAGGCTGAAAACAACTATAGATGTATCTTTAACTTGTATTTGAATGTCCTTATTTTCACTAATTATCTCCTGAAACCAATATTCAGAGCTTTGAAAACATCCTGATATCTTAACCCATACAGTCCAGTGTTTGAACAACCATGAAGAAGATAGCTTGTGAAGACATGGTGGGGAGAAACCTCTGCAGATGTTAATGTGTTTAACTGTACCAACAGACAAAATTTTAGACTGGTCCAGATTGAAAGCTGGCATCAGTATTTTCTCCTTTTCTCACAATGTTTTCGAAATGGTTTTTCTTCAGGGTTATTAAAATTCGGGATTGTATGGTCGAGTGTTAAAAAGTAACCTTTTCTCTGACTTCATCTTTCAGATCTCAATCGTCAGGATAAGCAAGGTAACACACCTCTCCATGTTGCTGTGAGAGAGCAGCAAACAAGCAGTATAGACTTCCTCATCCAGCATGGAGCTGATCCTGCCCTCCTCAATGATGATGAGCTTGCACCCATCCATCTGGCTGTGGAACTGAATGCTGTCACAGCACTGAAGGTTTATGTTTTATTATATAGTTCATGATACAGTAACAACACTGAAGATTCATATTTTATATATTTCATGATTCAGTAACAACAGTGAAGGTTCATATTTTATATGTTTCACAATACACTAACAACACTGAATGCCCATGTATTATGTACTTCATGATTCAGTAACAATATGGAATCTTTAGATCTATATATATGTCAAGATTCAGTATAAACAGCACTGAAGGTTCGTATTTTTCAAAAATGTAGATCCTTGTACATGTATTTCAGTGTTTGTCTTTAAGTTCTTTTTTTTGGTGGGTGTTCATTTAGATTTGGGTTAACATTTAGAGAGAGAAATAAAAAAAATGGATTTTTTCAATCAAGAAGATGATTACAATTATTGCAAAGTCAGTACTGCTTTTGATCAGAATATCTGTACACAGTGCATTTTGTGCAGTCAGATCTTGATCTATTCTGTCCAGAAAAGCAACTACAAATGTTTAAGGCACTTCAAAGGTCAAGGGGTTAAATATTTTTTTCTATGTGTTTCAGACACTACTTGCACATGATGCTATAGACCCCAATCTACGTGGAGAGAAAGGTCTTCTACCTCTACATTACTGTGCCTATAAAGACAGGGATGTTTGTGCTAAAATATTGGTAAGTCTTTTCAAATAACTTTATGTGTGAAGTTTTTTGTGTTTTAACCCTTTACCAGACGACTAAATTTTAGCCTTGTCCAAATTGAAAGCATTTGCATACGACAATTTCAATGCGGCTCAAATGGTGCATTTTTTCTTTGATAGGGTAGAAAACATTTTTGGAAAAGGAGAAAATGCTGGTTACCAGCATTTTCTCCTTTTCCCACAATGTTTTCAAAAGGCTTTTTTCCCAGGGGCATCAAAAGGCGTCATTGTGTGGTAAAGGGTTAAGTCTTTACCAAAGGACAACACTTTTAAAGTTCAAATTGAAAGCATTTGCAGACAACAAAATAAATGTGTGGTGTCCATTGTTGTCAGTGTGGTGTCAGCGGTTGTGAGGTAGAGCATCAGCCTCATAACCATAAGGATCCAGGTTTGATACCCTAGAGTTGGCGTCAACTTTGGGACTGTTCACCGGCCCACACATTCAGGGCAAGTACTGGTGTAGTTGCCAGGAAGCAGAATCAAGAGAGATTAGTTTAAGTTGCAAGAACTTGTTTCTCAATCATTGTAAAATAAATATGTTTAAACTATGAAATAAATGTGACTAAAAAATTGAAATTTGTGCCTGGAAGGGTAAAAACATTGTGGGAAAAGGAGAAAATGCTGGTTACCAGCATTTTCTCCTTTTCCCACAATGTTTTCAAAAGCTGTCTTTCTCAGGATCGTTAAAAGTCAGGATGGTGGTAAACGGTTAATTCTATACCAAACAATAAAATTTTAGACTTGTCCAGATGGCAAAGAATTTCAGAAGACAACTGTGGCTTGAATTAGTGGTTCGTCTTTGAAATGGTGGAACATTTTTTGGACAAAAGAGAAAATGTTGGTGACCAGCGTTTTCTCCTTTTCCCAAAATAGTTTCAAAAGCCTTCTGTCTCATCTTTGTTAAAACTCAGGATTATTAATTTTAGTAAAAGGTTAATGCTGTTTCCAAGGGTATCTTTGTTTTTATAGCTTTTGAAAAGTGATGTGTCATGGTTTTGCAGGATTTAAGTCACTCGGATATATACACATATTTAGATGTGTGAAATCAAAATGTGAATGAATCTGAATGTCAAATGTTGATTTGTATTCAATAATTCTGTATTTTGCTTTCAGCTGGAGAATGGAGCCAAGCCTTGTCGGAAATGTGACAATGGCTTCTTTCCCATCAACATTGCAGGGAAATGTGCTTCAGCAAAGACTTTGGAAGTTTTAATCCGACATGGTACTTGTAAATCATAGATTAAAATTTGAGCTGAGGTGACAGTTAAGTTTCACTGTCTACCAAACAATACTAAGTTTTGATGACCCTTAGGAAGAAGGCTTTTGAAGACATTATGGGAAATGGAGAAAATGCTAGTAACAAGCATTTTCAGCTTTTCGTACTATGTTTTCTACCGCTTTATCGAGATAAACCATCTTCAGACCTATATTTAAGTTGTTGTCTACAATTGCTTTGAATATGGTCAAGTCTAAATTTTTGTCGTTTGGAAAGTTAAATCTAATATTGCCATGGGCAACACGGATCGTTCTTGTGGATGGCTTCAAAGTCGTCTGCTGTGAATGTATTTCAAGATTGATGGTGTTGTGTGCTGCTTTCAACATATTTAGCTCACCTGAGCACTTTGTGCTCAAGATTAGCTTTTATGATTGTGCTGTGTCCATCGTGCAGGCGTCAACATTTACCTTGTGTACACTCTAGAGGCCACATTTTCAGTCAGATATTCATGAAAATTGGTCAGAATGTTTGTCTTGATGTTATCTCGGACAAGTTTGAAATTGGGTTGCATCAGATCAAAGAGTAGGTCAATTAGGCAAATCTTAGAAAAGCCTTGTGCACACTCTACAAGCCATATTCTCCATATGACACTCATGAAAATTAGTCAGAATGTTTGTCTTTATAACATTTCAAACAGATTAATAATTTGGTCAGGTCGGGTCAAAAAGTGGGTCACTAACATTCACCTGTTTTACATCTTCACAACCATGATCTCTTCAGCTTTATCAGTTCTAGATGACTTTACTCAGGTGAGCACTTTAGGGCCAATGGCCCTCTTGTTTCATTCATATCGCAGCCATGTGCACAGTTCACTAATTCATGTATGTCCTGGGTTTCACCAGGCTAGGACTCTGATGTTTCTAACCCATGGATTCTTCCACGAAAAATTCAGTGCTTCCGGCGAGGATCAAACCTAGGATCTGTAGGGTACAAGTGCTGCACTTTACCACAGAGCCACTTTATTTAAGAAAGTAGCACTTTAAGTTCAAGCTGGATTCTTGAAAAATTTCAGATGTGTTTAACTCTTTACCAGACAATAGAAGTTGTAGACTAGTCTAACACTGTAGTTGCAGACAACAAAATAGATGTAGCTAAAATATTGAAATTTGTTTAGGGAAGGGTAGAAAAACATTATGGGAAAAGGAGAAAATGCTGGTTAGGTTACCAGCATTTTCCCTTTTTTCTACTATGTTTTCAAAAGCTTTCTTTCTCAGGTTCGTGAAAAGTCAGGATTGTGTGGTAAAGGGTGATATACCTTTTTATATCTTGCAACTTAAATATGGAAGACATTTTAAGATTAACATCATTCAAATGTCTTAATTTCAAGGACTGATAGTTATGACAGAAATCAATCATTGCTTTTTGATAATCATCATAAAGATTTGGGATTATGACAGAATTCAATTATTCTGAGTAGATGATCATCACAAACATGGTGTTTCTGACAGAAATCAATCAAGCCTATAGATAATCATTATAAAGGTTTGGCTTTATGCTTCATCATCTTGAGCTACATAATATTCTTCTGAAGATGGTGTAGATCAAGATCAAATTCTCAGAATGTGCAGACTAATCTTTGATCTACATTATCTGTTTCTTGGTTCTAAGCTATGAGGAAAACTGTGTGGGAAAAATAGCAATTGCTAGCTGTAAAAGTTTTCTCCTTTTAACACAATGTTTGCAAAAGAACTCTGTAGGAAGGGAGTAATATGTCTGTGTTTGGGAATGGATTGATCCATAAGCTTCTGACAAAATTGCAGCACTTGTACTTTGTAAATTATGAATAATACACACATCTTAACTCTTTACCACAGAACTCTTGTTTTAACAACCCTGATGCCAAAGGCTTTTGAAGACAATGCAGGAAAAGGAGAAATGCTGGTAACCAGCATTTTCTCTTTCCCACACAATATTTTAAAAAAGGCTTTTTTCTTAGGGTTGTTAAAATTCGGGATTGCCTGGTAAAGGGTTAAGATGCATTGTAAATGTTAATGTTTTTCTGTTTTCATTTTTTTTTTTCAGTTGAATCGCTTGGATATAAAAGAGAAGATGTCTTAACGTTCACAGATAAGGAAAACAACATGCCACTTCACTGTGCTGTTAACAGTGGGGATTTGAAGGTATGGATTTCTTTAATCAAATTTAACCCTTGGGCTGCTAACCGTGACTCGAGGACCTTTTGCGGACAGTGTTGATCAAGATCAGACTGCACAGAACATGCAGTCTGATCTTGGATCTACACTGTCCGATAAAGTGATATCTTTCCTCCCAAAATCCCTTTGTAATAGCAGATTTTGGCTTTTTACTGTCGGCTTCAAAAGTTTCATGTCACTTATTTAGCAGGTTAAGGGTTAAATGTTTACCAAAGGACAAAATTTTAGGCCGGTCCAAATTGAAAGCATTCATTTTGCAGAGGACAAATTAATTGCTGCTCAAATGAAAACATTTTCTCATTTTGTTTTCTGCTCTCTCTGATACATATCCCATCGTTTTTGCCACATTTGATTTGTCGTCTGTAACTGCTTTAGGTTTGTACCAGGCTAAAATTTCATCGTTTGGTAAAAGGTAAGTCAATGGAAAGAGTTTTTCCCCAGCTAGGATTTGAAGTTACAACCCCTGAGTCATGGCTTTGATACTTTTTAATTTCTTTTATCACATAAAACCACCTCCAGCAGTGTATTAAACCCATGACTTATTTTCGATAATACACTAGTGTTTTATCGTTTTTTAAGTCCCAGTTCTGGAAAATCTGTAGATATGAGCGCGTGAAGCAAGTGAAACCAACCACTGCACGTGCTGGAATTTGTACCACTTCGCCATTTTGCGGGAAAATGACGTCATTGTTGCTAAGGCATTTATGCGTGAACAGCTTTATGGTTTTCATGTTTAATAACAACAGGAAAATGCAGAAAAACGTATCTAAATCCACTAAATCGTGGAAATCTTTCGATTTACTTGCTCTATATAGACTGCTTTTCGATGTACATGTCAGATTTATCTTCTTATGTATGTGCACAATTCAAACCCAACTACATTTGTAAACATGGACCCGTGAACGGTATATAGCTGGAAGGTGAGGATGCAGGATACTTGTTTGTCTGTCATTCGTTTAATGTGATAAATATGATCTTACATGAGTGTTTATGTATTATCATTTTTATCAAACAAGTTGACTAAAAATGTATGACGCGAGCCTTGGCGAGCATCAAATACATTTTAGTCAACAAGTCTTGTTTCTTTCTTACTGGATAGTTTTAAGACCTGTAGAAAGAAAAGAAAAGAAAATGAAACAACTCTGATTTCTGTAGCATTCTTTAATTAACTTTATACCACACAATCCTGACTTTTAATGACCCTGAGTAAGAAGCCTTTTGAAAACATTGTGGGAAAAGGAGAAAATGCTGGTAGTCAGCATTTCCTCCTTTTCCCACAATGTTTTCTACCCTTCCTACAACAAGTTTCAATTTTTCAGTCACATTTATTTTGTCATCTGCAACTGCTTTCAATTTGGAGTAGTCTTAAATTTTGTCGTTTGGTAAAGAGTTAAAGGAAAAAAATATTGTGAATTTGATAAATAGTAATATTGTTGTTTATCTGTTTATCACATCAAACAGAAAATTTCCCTTTTATTTTCCATTCTTCTCTTATAGATAGTAATTCAGGTGCCTTTTGTTCCATGAATTTGATATTATTGTTTTTCTTCTAATGCTTTTTTTTCTCTCCATTCCATATAGATTGACCCTTTGACCTTTACCAAAGGATTCCAAGTTTTAATGACCATGAGGAAAGAGGCTTTTGAAAACATTGCAGAAAAAGGTGAAAAATGCTTACAGAGCATGTCAGCCAATAAGAAAGCTTGTATTGTGATTTAGATCAATATTCAGAACAGCTGGTGAATATGGTCCTTTTATTTTTTTATTGTAAGCCCAGTGCCTTTCTAACTCTTTAACAACTAATCTTGTGTTTTAACAATCCTGAGTCTTTTTAAAACATTGTGGGAAAAGCATAAAATGTTGGCTACCAGCATTTTCTCCTGTCCTACATTTTCTGCCCGTTCAAAGATAAATGAGGTCAATTTTGCCAAATCTTATTTTTTGTCTGCAAGTGCTTTCATTTGACTATATGTAAAATTTTGTTGTGTTGCGAAGAGAAAACTCTTATCTAAATTGAAAGCATTTGCAGATGACAAATAAAAAATGGATGAAATTGCAAGAATTTGTCTGTAAAAGAGTAGAAAACTCTGTAAAAAAATGAGAAATGCTGGTTACTAGTGTTTTCTCCTTTTCCCAGAATGTTAGCAAAAGTCTTCTTCCTCATGATTGTGAAAACTTGGGATTGTGTGCTTAAAGGGTTAGTTCTTAGATTTAAAATGTCTTCTTATTAATTGATGGGTAATCAACCACTCCCTGTATATTTCAGGCTGTAGAGGTGTGCTTGTCAGCAGGGGCACCAGTTGATGCTAAACAGGTATGATAATGGGTTAATAATTATAAAATGCACCATTATACTTGAACTGATTTTCTTTAACAGAAAGAAAAAGAACATTTTCCACTACAAAAAACTCCAAAATTTTTATTTTGGAGATTCTTCTTACATATTGGACGGTGTAGATCAAAGGTCAGATTGCATGTTTTATGAAGTCTGATCAATAAAAAATACTGTCTGCAAAAACACTTTTTACGCTCAGCAGATGGACTTTTTTTTCTTGTAGCAGATCAGTTTTTCAAAACATTTTGAAAAAGAAGAAATTGCTCATAATGAGCAATTTCTCCTTTTTCTACAATGTTTTTACATGTATTCATGGATACAGTCTTGCATCATAAATATCATCCATGCTTTAAAGGAATGATTTCAAAGTCAACTGATGTAAACTTATTTTATGAGATAGTTTGATTGCTTTATTCTTAAGGTTAACTCTTTACAAAACAACATTTTAGCCTTGTCCAAATTGAAAGCATTTGCAAATGATAAATTAACCCTTTCCCAAATGACAAATTTTGGACTGGTCCAAATTGAAAGAGTTTGCAGACAATTTTAAATTTGATGAAAATGGCAGAAAGGTCTCAAAAAGGGTAGAAAACACTGTGGGAAAAGGAGAAATTGCTTGTTACGAGCAATTTCTCCTTTTCCCACAGTGTTTTCAAAAGACTTGTACTGCAGACATGTGAAAACCAGGGCTTGTTTGGGAAAGGGTTAAATGTGGCTCAAGCATTGGACATTGTGTTGAAAGGGTAGAAAATATTTTGGGGAAAAGGAGGAAATGCTGATTACCAGCATTTTTGGGGATTGTTTGGTAAAGGGTTAACACTTGAATGTGATTTTTACAATACAGAAATGATATAAAATCTCAGAAATTTTCCAGACATGTTGAGTATCTTTTTTTTTTTTCATCAATGCTTAAAGTGATTCCAGTTAAAAAATATTGCCTCATCCTTTTACTGGTATATCAAGTCAAGTTTAAAACATAGAGCTACATGTTACTGTTATTTGGGGGAAAAAAAGAAGAAAATTAGTGATGTCTCTTCGTTTTCTGTAAATTGATAACATTGTTGGAAAAATAGCTTTTTTGTCAGAAATTGCCCTAATTTTCCCAAAATGTTTTCAAAAACTGCCTACTGCAGAAGCATGAAAAGTTGTATTTACATTAAAATGACTTAACCCTTTACCAGACGAGAAAATTTCAGACAGGCCCAAATTGAAAGCCATTCCAGACAACATATAAAATTTGTTTCAAGTGATGGAATTTGTCTTGAAAAATGTAGAAAAATTTGTGGGAAAAGGAGAAAATGCTAGTTACCAGCATTTTTTTCTTTTTTCAACAATGATTTCAAAAACTCTTTTCATCAGAGTTGTAATGACTCAGGATTGTGTGGTATAGGTTTAACTATGACCTAAAGTGAAATTTGTTAGACCCATGTAATCTATGGTCACTTGAAGAAAATAAACTTGTAAAATACCAAAACTTAGAGGTGGAGAAAAAGAATGGGGCATGTGGAGAATATCCTATAATTTGGAAGTTTATATTATCGCATGTTTCTAAAAACATATCAAGAGGGCCAATTATGGGGCTGAGGGGAGCAGCTACATGTAAGTGCACATGATATACCGGTAATTTAGGTACATTTGATTTTGAAAAGCTTGTGTTTTTTTATTATTATAGGAGGACAGTTCAACCCCGTTGCATTTTGCCAGTGCCCAGGGCAGCATAGATATGGTTAGGATGATGTATGAAATGCAGACAGACAGGTTCACAAATGCATTACACACACAGGATGTCTTGAAAATGACCCCACTTCACAGGGCTGCCCTGTTTGACCACGTGGCTGTGGTTGGGTATCTGTTAGAAAAGGTAAGTTATTTACCAGGATCCTTTAGTTAACTCTACCAAATGACAAAATGTTAGACTTTGCCAAATTGAAAGCAGTTGCAGATGACAAAATAAATGTGACTCAAAAATTAAAATTTATTTTGGGAAGGTTAAAAAACATTGTGGGTAAAGGAGAAAATGCTGGTTACCAGCATTTTCTCCTTTTCCCACAATGTTTTCAGAAGGCTTCTTCTTCAGGGTCGTTAAAACCTGTGATTGTGTGGTAAAGGGTTAACTCTTTACCAAACGACAAAATGTTAGACTTTGCCAAATTGAAAGCAGTTGCAGACGACAAATTAAATATGACTCAAAAATTGAAATTTGTTTTGGGAAAGGTAGAAAACACTGTGGGAAAAGGAGAAAATGCTGGTTAGCAGCATTTTCTCCTTTTCCCTCAGTGTTTTCAAAGAGCCTCTTTCTCAGGATCATTAAACGTCAGGATTGTGTGGTAAAGGGTTAATAGAATATCTGAAACATGCTCTGGCAAAAGGGGACTGTAACTCATTACAAAATGACAAAATGTGAGCCTTGTTTAACCCTTTCCCAAACGACAAATTTTGGACTGGTCCAAATTGAAAGAGTTTGCTGACGACAATTTTGAATTTGATGAAAAATGGCAGAAAGTTATCAAAAAGGGTAGAAAACACTGTGGGAAAAGAAGAAATTGCTTGTTACGAGCAATTTCTCCTTTTCCCACAGTGTTTTCAAAAGATTTGTACTGCAGACCCGTAAAAACCAGGGCTTGTTTGGGAAAGGGTTAAATTGAAAGCATTTGCTGATGAAAAATTACATGTAACTCAAAATGTGAAATTTGTCAACCACAGAGTAGAAAACATTGTAACACAAGGAGGAAATGCTTGTTACCAGCATTTTCTCTTTTTCCGACAAAGTTTTCCAAAGTCTTCTTCGTCAGAGGCGTTAAAAGTCGGGCATTGTCTGGTTAAGAGCTAGTGCGTCTTCATGCTGCATTATACGAAGCATGTCATCACATAATTATTGACCCATAGAATCATTTTTTGTCTGACAATTTGCTGAATGGTCCTTGGACATGTAAAAAAATTGACCAAAAGCAAAAAGTTTTAACCTAGGTCAGCCTGCCGGGAATGCGCAAGCTGACATAAATTGATACTTTTTAACAGATGTATTAAACCCTTTTTTCCCAGAGTATGGCTCATCTATGTTTAACTCTTTACCAAACAGCATAATTTTAATCTCTTAGATGGAATTTGATTCTTATAGGATATTAGCAAACATTGTGGGAGAAGACAAAAAGTGCTGAGACATTCTTGACAAGGGCAACCTCGAAATTACTCTTACTTCTGGAATGAAAATGCTTGTTTGGTCATTTTGGTGCTCTTTACCAAGAGACAAAATTTCAGAATGGTCCAGTTGAAAGAATTTTCAGAAAACAGAATAAATGTGGCTCAAATGATGGAATTTGTATCTTAAAGAATAGAAAACATTGTGGGAAAAGGAGGAAATGCTGGTTACCAGCATTTCCTCCTTTTCCAACATTGTTTTCAAAAGGCTTCTCCCTCAAGGTTGTTAAGACTTGAGATTATATGGTAAAGAGTTAAGAAAAGGGTTATATCTGCATTTTACACTGTTTAGGGAGCTGATATTGATGCCCAGGAAGTACATGACAGGACCCCACTATTGGTCAGTTCCTCAAAGGGGGCGTGGCGAACTGTGCACTTCCTGTTATCGAAAGGAGCAAACATCACAATCAAGGACAAAGAAAACAGGAACTTCCTCCATCTGGCAATTAAATATGGCAACAGTATAGATAATTTTGGATGTGAAGTTATAAAGGTAAGCATCATATTTACTGATCAATGTGAAGTAGAGTTGCTGACTTTAATAAAGTTTCGAAAGCTTCCAGTCCTTTGCTTTGATGACATTTGGTGTCCCCGGTCGTTAGGTAGAGTATCACAAAGACAAGGTCTCCAGTTCCATTCCTGGGAGTGGGTGTCAACTTTGGGACTGTTCTTTGGCCCACACATTCATCGGGAATACTGGTGTGGTTTCCAGGAAGCAGAATTGAGAGAGATTAATAAAACTTGCAAGAACTTGTTTCTCAATTGACGTAAACTAAATGTGCTTAAAATAATGACATTCCAAGTTACCTTGTATCTATGGTGTCGCACAGAATAAGATAGGAGCTTTTTTAGTATCATAAACCTATTACCTATTTCAGCAACATAGGTTAAAATAGGGGCTTTTACGGACCACATAGATCAAGATCAGACTGCACAGAATGTGAAGTCTGCTTTTGGATCTGTACTGTTCACTTTGTTTAGACGAGCCTGTAAGACAAAAAATCATTTTCAGTTTGAGTGGTTTGTATTTTCAGCTGTTGAGGTTAAATGTTTATATTTGATTCTGAAAGAGGTAAACTAAATAAAGAACTTATGTTTTTTGCAAAACAAAATTAGGATGTTAGGCATGGCAAGGGTAATGCCTCTACACAGTTTTCTAAAAAAATTCTTTAATATATTTGATTTGACCCATTTCCACACAATCCTGATTTTTCATGATCCTGACAGAGAGGGCATTGGAACACATTGATGGAAAAGGAGAAAATGCTGGTAACCAGCTTTTTCTCCTTTTCCCACATTGCTTTCTATCCTTTCAAAAGCTAATTTTACAGTTAGAGCAAAATTTGATTTGCCGTCTGAAAATGCTGTGAATTTGGACTAATCCATAATTTATTCGTATGGTAAATAGTTAACCCTTTACCACACAAACCCAATTTTTCACCACACAATCCCGAATGTTAATAACCTTGAGGAAGAAGGCTTTTTCTCCTTTTCCCACAATGTTTTCCACCCTCCCAAAGGCGAATTTTAGTTTTTGAGTCAGGTTTAATTTGTCATCTGCAGATGCTATCAATTTGTACCAGTCTAAAATTTTGTTGTGTTGTAAAGAGTTAAAGTATAGAAATACAGTCCAACCAGCAATATGAGTCTAATGAAAATAAATCTAATTATCCGTGTCTTTATTTTTAGGGTGTTAAAAACTTGCTGAATGAGAGAGATGATTTTGGTTGCACACCACTGCATTATGCATCAAAAGAGGGACACTTAGTAGCAATTGATGATCTCATTAAACTTGGGGCCACCATAAACCCGAAAGATAATGATAAAAAATCACCATTTCACTTTGCAGCAAGGTACCTATTGTATGTGTTTATACTGACAGAATTTTAAGGCTTTGTGGTGACAAATACAGACTTTTTATTCATTATTTTCCAGAACAAATTTACTGCAGACTACTTTTGAAAAAGCCAATCTGAATTATAGAAAATTAACTTGAATATAGGTTTACATGTACAAATATATATGAACCATGCTCTGTAAAAAGGGGGCTTAATGCATCTGCAAAAAGCAAAAAGTATTTATCCAAGTTAGCCTGCACAGTCCGCGCAGGCTGACCTGGGCGAAACTTTTTGCTATTGCTCAATTTTCTGTATTTCCAAGGACCTAAGTCTACCTCATGATTCAGTTAGTTGTTACAAAAAGTGGCTATTACGGATTCATAATTATGTGATGTCTTGCTTGATATCATGCATCACAGAGATGCATTAAGCCCTGTTTTGCGAAAGCATGGCTGAATTATAAACGCACACATGGCGACAAAGAAGAACTTCTTTAGTAACAAAGCATTCTTCTTTGCTACTTTGTTTTCTAAACCTGCAAGACAAAATGGTCTACTTGGAGATGAAACCCTTTTCTGTAGGATACATGTAGTTTCTAAAAATACTAGTCATCTGTGGTAATAGGCCAGTTTATTTTTTCTCAAAACACATGCTTCATGTATGTGTCACAGTGAGTGGTTTGATATTATAAGCACTTGAGGTAGGTTTTACAGCTGTGCAGTGCAATTTGGTCGGTGTCTCTCTGTGATGTTGGCATGATTTCTGCTTTGATGGATGACCAAGCTATTGCCCATTTCATTTGTTGGAATTGTGACAACTGCCTGACAGAAGTTGTCTTATCCTCTTATATACCCCTGGTTTATTTGTATATAATCCTCGGGGTCGAGACTTCTAGGGGATAGTGATGTCTCAGAGAGTAGTTTGATATATAAGCACTTAAAGTCTGCCTTGCTGTTTAGCTACTTTTTACAGCTGTGTGGCTTGGTACATGTCTCTACTTGACAGTTAAGCAGCATACATTATGGTTCCTGCATGGATGGGTGCGCAAGCTGTTGTATGTTACATATTGGTTAGATTAATTTTTTTTTTAAGCACATGCTTCATGTATTCTTTTGCAGGTTTGGCCGTTACAATACTTGTAAACGGCTACTAGATAGTGAGATGGGTCCGAACATAATCAATGAGACAGATGGTGATGGACTGTCAGCCTTGCATATAGCAGCCCAAAATGGACACACCAAAATTATAACTTTGCTAATGCAAAGAGGTGCCTATGTGACTAAGTAAGACTTCTTGTTCATCTTTCCATATTCTGTTCATGTATATCCATATTGATAGTTTAGGTTTTAATTTATACAGAAGAATAATACATGTACAATAAAGCTCCTTTCATTATTGAAGTTGCCTTTCCGGCCAGTGCACCAAACATGCAGTCTGATCTTTGATCTACACTGATTGTTTTGCTAAGACATTCTAGACATGAACTCTTTTGAAATTGAAATTACATATATAAAGGTCTTTTTCCCAGGCTGAAAATGTTCGTTTTGGTTTTATTTATAGCTCTAAGGGTTGAGAATGTTAAGTTGAACACACAAATGTTTCTTTCTTGTGCCTTGGGCCACATTTAATTTGTCATCTGGAAATGCTTTCAAGTTCGATTTAGTCTAACATTTTGTCATACAGTCAAAGAATTAACAATAACAGTATAAGGGATTTTATGTACATTATTTCAGAGACAACAGTGACAATTCACCCCTACATCTTGCTGCGGCCAATGGCTACACCAGAAGTATGAAGTTGTTGTTAACAGTCTATCCTAACCTACTGGATTGCATCACAAAAGAAGGGGTAGGTTTGTTGACTTATCAGCCCTTTACCACATAATCCAGAGTTTTAATGATCCTGATAGGGAGGGCTTTTGAAAACATAGTGGGAAAAGGAGAAAATGCTGGTAACCAGCATTTTCTCCTTTTCCCACAATGTTTTCTGCCATTTCACTGACATAATCCCATCCATGTCTGCAAGTGCTTTCAATGCAGAAAAGTCTAAAATTTTGTTGTTTGGTAAAGGGTTCAACTGGTTGTGGAAGAAAATCTTTCGCTTTTACAACCTGGAGGCAGAGGCTTTAGAAAAACTGTTGGAAAAAAAGGATATACTGGCAACCAGTTTTTTTGAAACCCTGAAATCATAAATCTATAACAACACATACAAGTTTCTTTAAAATTCTTTATTAATTTTTCGGCTCACACCTTCATCAGGATGTTTACAGAATTTAAACATATGAGCCTTGCTCTGTGAAAAAGGGGCCCAATGTATCTCAGTGAACCATGATACCAAGCAAGTAATCACAGTATTATACATCCCTAAAATTTGTTTTGTGTATCAACCAACTGAATCCTGAGGTCATCTGGTCCTTTGTCATACAGAAAATTGACAGAAAGCAAAAAGTTTTGGCCCAGGTCAGCCTGTGCAGGCTGACCTGAGTCGTTACTTTTTGCAGATGTATTAAGCCCCCCATTTTTTTTTTATAAAACCCTGAGAAAGACAAATTCCTAGTCAGTACCCAGCGCTTTGCCAAAGTAGGGGTTCTTGGACACTGTCCCATTGGATAAGAAAAATGGTCCATTCAAATGCATGAATGTTGAACTTTGTTGCTTTCAGATCCATTTGATGATGAGTCTAAAATGTGTTTTTTTCTCTCTATTATATCTTAACTTTCTCTTCATTCCTACAAGTTTATTGGACAATTATCAATTATCCCCGAATCCAGAACAGAACACTAAAGACCAGACAGCACATCTTGTGCAATATATTATAAGAAATTCTGACAGTTTCCAAACTGCATCATCTTGGTCTGTCTTTACTAATTGTCTGTCTTCATTATTTGGCACTTTAAGAGCTGATATTTCACTTTAACCATGCTTTGCAGGAAACAGCCCTTCATATTGCAGCCAAAAATAACCGTGTCTCAGCAGTCGAATTTCTCATGTCTCTAGGAGCTAGCTTCTTGGAGAATCAACTTGATGAAACATTTATGGATATAATTATTCGAGAAAGGCATTCAGAGGTAGCTTTTGCTGTGATCCGCCATGACAGGTGAATGGTTTAATGATCTTTTTTTTTTTCATTCAATCATTTCTCAACCAGTTCCCTAGAAGAAGTCTTTTGAAAACTTTATGGGCTCAGGAGAAAATGCTTGAAATTAGCATTTTATCCTTTTCCCACTTTATATTCTACCTAAATAAAAATTAAATCCATTATCCATTACTGGAGCATAGTGTAAAATATTGTTTGCTGATACTAGCTAAATCCTTAAGGCCAGTGAAAAATATTCATTCATTCCATAATAACTGAGCCATGCTCTTTGAAAAGGGGGCTTAATGCATCTGCAAAAAGGATCGACCCAGGTCCATGCAGGCAGACCTGGGCCAAAACTGTTTGCTGTTAGTCAGTTTTCTGCATGTCAAAGAACCATTCTACCTTATGATTTAGTCAGCTGTTATACAAAATGTATGTAATGGATCCATAGCAATGTGATGAGCTGAGTTGTACGATGCATTAACCCTTTCCCAAACGACAGATTTTGGACTGGTCCAAATTAAATGAGTTTGCAGATGACAATTTCAAATTTGATGAAAATGGCAGAAAGTCATCAAAAAGGGGAGAAAATACTGTGGGAAAAGGAGAAATTGCTTGTTACGAGCAATTTCTCCTTTTCCCACAGTGTTTTCAAAAGACTTGTACTGCAGACACGTGAAAACCAGGGCTTGTTTGGGAAAGGGTTAAGCTCCCTTTTGCCAGTGCATGGGTCATATTATATATTTCTACACCAGTTTTACATGTAGAGCTGCTTCCAAGGGCAAGCGTGACATTGCTCTTTTAACCCTTTACCACACAATCCCGACTTTTAATGACCCAGAGAAAGAAGCCTTTTGAAAACATCGAGGGAAAAGGACAAAATGCTGGTTACCAGCATTTTCTCCTTTTCCCACAATGTTTTCTTCCCTTCCTAAAACAAATTTCAATATTTCAGTCAGATTTATTTTGTCATCTGCAACCGCTTTCAGTTTGGAGCAGTCTAAAATTTTGTAGTTTGGTAAAGAGTTAAGTGCTGTTGTATACTAAGTGAGCAGGAGGACCAGTCTTAACCCTTTACCACACAATCCTGTTTTTTCATGACCCCCAAATTTGCAGGCTATTTAAAACATTGTGTGTAAAAAGGTGAAAATGTCTACATTGAATTGTTATTTTGCAAACTCTTTGAATTTCAACAAAACTTAAATTTTGTTGTTGGGTTTGGAGTTAAAACTCTAATACAAATTAAGCTGCTGTTGTGAACAATGTAAAATGGTTACAAGGTTGCATAGATTATGACGGACAGAAAATGCATTTCATTTTCTGGAGGCCATCAAAGAAATTACGGTTGTAACATTTACTGTTTTAAGTCAAAGATTTCCTATATATGTACATCGGTAAATAATCTATGTTTACACAGCTGACTTAATTCTGAACCATTCTACAGTCTATCAAATTTTAACAGCAATTTTTTTTCTCTGGCTTTAAGGATGTATCAAACAAAAGCAAAGAATGCCCCCTGTATGTAAAAACAAATAAGACTAAGATGACTAAGCAGCAAACATGAATTGATTAAAGTTATAGCAAGTTTTGACAAAATAATGCATTTTTTTTTTTATCTTAACAGGTGGGAAGAAGCCCTACAACTTTCATCCAAGGAGTATGACACACCTATCAATGGATTGGTTCAGTACCTTCCAGATGCTTGCATGGTTTGTCTTTTGTGTTCTTTTCGCTAACCCATCTCTGTTCAAAGACTGCTCTTAACATCCAGACAGTTGACAGCTTTGGAAAGACATTGTGTACATATGAAAAATATAATTATAATTTTTAAAAGTAGTGGAAAATAAGCAGTCGCTAGATATATGAAATGGCTCCTGTTTTGAAGATTGTTTCAAAAAGCAGTTAATGGCAGGAGCATGAAAAGTCATATTTATACAGTCAGTCTGTCAACTTTTGCTGCCAAATATCTGTAAATGGATTCAACATTTTTCAGGGCCTAAAAGTATAATTTTATGGCTTTTGAATTTGACTTTGGTCAAAAATTGGTATCAGGTAGCAGATGGCAGAGATCCAAGATCAGACTGCACATTTTGTGCAGTCTGATCTTGATCTATGCCATCTACAACAAGCTGTCCAAGAAGACATTGGCATTAAAAGAGTTAAAGTCTGGCTGAATCTGAAAGAGTGAGATTATGGCATGAGTGGGTTGTAAATATTTGATTTACAATGATTATATTGGCTGACAGGAGACAAGGTATAAGAATGAAATGGGTTGGAACAAATAACTTTTTAAGGCTTTGGTAGTAATACTGGCTTTCATTTTGATCATTCAAAGAGCCTAGATGTAGTTATGCCTCAGATACAGCTTTTTGAACACAATACATGTTAGCTATGCTCAGTGAAAAGGGGACTTAATGCATCTCCCTGATGCATTATGCTAAGCAAGTCATTACATAATTATGGATCCATAAAAATCTATTCTGTCCAACACTCGGCTGGATCTTGAGGTAAAATGAGCTTTTGACATGCGAAAACTGGACCTAAAGCGAAATATTTCGACCCTTGTCAGCCTGCGCGGACATGCTGATGCATTAATCCCTCTTTTCACAGAGCATAGCTCATGTATTTTTGTTCGGTATTTCAGTGAATATTCAATAAAATGATAGCTCTAAATCAACATAACAAGAGAAAAATCTGGGGCAAAATTTAAATGGTCAATCAATTTACACATTCTTGATATCTTAATACAGACAAGAGGAAGCATTGTAATAGGCATACAGTAGGTTGTGACTGCATATAGCAGGTAACATAGATCAATTTAATTGGGTCCTGAATTCCTCTCCGAATAGAAGCCATGCTCTGGCAAAAGGGACTTAACTCTTTACCACATAGTCATGAGTTTTAACAACCCTGAAGAGAAAGCCTTTTGAAAACACTGTATGAAAAGGGGAAAATGCTGCATTTTCTCCATTTCCCACAATATTTTCTGTCCTTCCCAATGTTTCAGTCACAATTATTTTGTCTAAAAGTTTGTCGTTGGGTAAAGAGTTAACCCTTTCCCAAACAAGCCCTGGTTTTCACATGTCTGCAGTACAAGTCTTTTGAAAACACTGTGGGAAAAGGGGAAATTGCTCGTAACGAGCAATTTCTCCTTTTCCCAGAGTGTTTTCTACCCTTTTTGAGAACTTCCTGCCATTTTCAGACGACAATTTAAAATTGTCGTCTGCAAACTCTTTCAATTTGGACCAGTCCAATATTTGTCGTTTGGGAAAGGGTTAATCAATGATCAATTATACCAAGCAAGCCATCATGTGATTATGGATCCATAAAATCCATTGTGTTTAACAGCCAACTGATTCATGGGGTAGACTGGTCCTTGGATATGCAGAAAATCTACCATTAGCAAAAAGTTTCAACTCAGGTCAGCCTGCGCGGACTGTGCAGGCTGACCTGGGTTGATACTTTTTGCAGATGCATTAAGCCCCCGTTTTCACAGTGCATGACTCATATATATAAATTACTCAAAGGACAGTAGTTGATTTAGAAGATTTGCTAGGTGTTAATATTTACAGCAGCTTTTTGCAGCAGTGTGACTGTGCTTTATAATGGTATGACCTTTCTCCTTGCAGGCTGCTCTGGACAGATGTGTTACAACATCTAAACATGATAGGAGAAGTTCTAATTTCTGTGTAAGTATTCTCGTTTAGTGGTCTTTCAAGGTTTTATTCTGTCACAGTCAATCAGATAGCTAATTTTGGAACTTACTAAACTGGCAGCCTGTTAACCCTTTCCCAAACAAGCCCTGGTTTTCATGTGTCTGCAGTACAAGTCTTCTGAAAACACTGTGGGAAAATGAGAAATTGCTCGTAACAAGCAATTTCTCCCCTTTCTTACAGTGTTTTCTACCCTTTTTGAGAACTTTCTGCCATTTTCATCAAATTTAAAATTGTCGTCTTCAGACTCTTTCAATTTGGATCAGTCCAAAATTTGTCGTTTGGGAAAGGGTTAATGATCTTCATATCAACAACAAGTTACTCCCAGTGCTACAAGATAGAAGAATCTACCCACTTTGAGATTTCATGAGATAATGCGAGAATGGAGATTCAAATTGTGATAGTGCATAGAGGTAGACCTTATTGATAAAGATTAAATTCTATAGGGTATTTGATAAATTGATCACAGTTAGAAAATCTTTGTGGGTCTTGAAAATCTTAGCCAAAGACAGAATATTGCTAGGTTATTTTGAAACAGAAACTAAGGCAGTCTGTTACAGGCTGTCTGATTGGTGTGTCATCGGATTTCGGCCTTCTATTTAAGCCTATGTGGCTGGGCCTATGCAGTGGATTGGGCCTGTATTGTGGGTCTGATATTGATTGACGATGAGGTTGTCAGATGAATTGACGTTTAATGTAGACGATGGAGGAATATTATGGACATACACACAGACATTGATGATTACGACATCTGAAAACAAACATAACAATAATAAGCTTTCTCACCATTGTGGTGAAGGAGGTTTACATACATTTTCCTGGGCAAGGGTCGAACAATGAAAATCTACGTGACCAGTTAAACTAATGAAATACAGAAGAACAAATATCACAATACAACAAATAAACATTTAACTATCATTTGGTAGACTAATGGGGATGTTACCTGAATATATATAATATATATTTGGAGATGTATCTTCAATATTTTGAAAACATGTATGAGACATAGAAGTGAAGTCGCAGTGCGCATAGGAAGAGTAGTCAGGCCAGGTTATTCAACAAGGTTAATTAGTGTTATAATTATATGTAACCTACCCTAGACCATAAGCAAAAACTAAACTAACTACGGTGGACAAGACGGACCAGAATAATTGGTAATGAAATAAAAAACAACTATCATTTCAAAGTACATTTTATTTCAATGAACGTCCACCCTATGGCATATGGATTTGGTACATACGAAAACAAATATCTGTCCTCAATAAATTGGGCACTGCCCGTTGTCTATCAGATGAGAGAAACAGTGGGTACCAGTTTAGGAACTTACAATTAGAAATTAATTTACCCCTTTTTGGATGTCTGCTTTAAAAGTTTTGAAGATTTATCTCTAAAATGTTTTGAAGATTTAACTCTAACTAAACAAATCAATTTTGTGCATTAATTGTGCACATTTATTTTGAAAGTTACACCTGTCTGTACAAATAGAGCACTTTTTGCCAGAATTAAAGTCATTTCCTGTGACATTCCCAGTTTTATCTTTTTATTTATTTTTTCAGATCCATTACAACTTCAAGTACCTTCAGTGCCCTTTGAAATATCTGAAAGGCAAGGACAAGGAAAACCGGGAGCATCAACCAATGTTGGCTTTGAATGTAAGTCTTGAGAGCTTGAATTATCTCGTTACCACACAATCCCGACTTTTAACGACCCTGAGAAAGAAGACTTTTGAAAACATTGTGGGAAAAGGAGAAAATATTGGTAACCAGCATTTTCTCCATTTCCCACAATGTTTTCTACCCTTCCCAAAACAAATTTCAGTTTTTGAGCCACGTTGATTTTGTCATCTGCAAATGCTTTCAATTCGCACAGGTCTAAAATTTTGTCGTATGGTAAAGTGTTAACCCTTAACCCTTTACCACATGATCCCAAGTTTTAACAACCCTGAAGAAGAAGCCTTTTGAAAACATTGTGGGAAAAGGAGAAAATGCTGGTAACCAGCATTTTCTCCCTTTCCCACAATGTTTACTACCCCATCAAAGACCAATTCCATCATTTGAGCCACATTTGAATTATCATCTGCAAATGCTTTCAACGTGGACAAGTCTACATTTTTGTCGTGTGGTAAAGAGTTAAAGAGTCAAACGAACACAACAGATATTTTTAGTCTAGTAAAAAAGCTCCAATTGCACTTTCAAGGTTGCTTTTGACTACGGTGTTTCTGCAAAGTGGACAGTGTAGATCAGAGACCAGACTGCAAGTTTTGTGCAGTCTGATCTCGATCTACACTGACAAAAATTGCAAAAACAGTTGTAAAAGGCACCTGAAGGGTTAAGTTCTGTACAAATTGCAGAGGGCTTTCTGTTTCACAGGAGATCAGTTCAACAGACAATCCTAAGTTTTAACAACCCTGAAAAAGAAGGCTTTTGAAAACAGCATGAGAAAAAGAAAAAAAAAATGCGGGTAGCCAGCATTTACTCCTTTTCTCACAGTGTTTTCTGGCTTTTCCAAGACAATTTCCAGCATCTTTATTGCATTCAATCTGTTGTCTTGGAATGGTTTCATTTTGAACCAGTTTAAAACTTTATTGTTTGGCAAAGAGTTAACCCTTTACTACACGACAAAGATTAAGCTTTACCCAAATTGAAAGCATTTGCAGGTGACAAGTTAAATGTTACTTAAAACATAAGATCTGTAATTCAAAGGGTAGAAAACGTTGTGAAAAGAGGAGAAAATGTTCGTAACCACCTATCACCTCAGACAAGTTTTCAATAGTATCGTAGATGGTGGTATAGGAGAGTTTTACTGTGTACATTGATCCTTTACCACACAAGTTTTTATGACCCTGAGAAGGAAAGCTTTTGACAACATTGAGGGAAAAGGAGAAAATGCTGGTAACCAGCATTTTCTCCTTTTCCTACAATGTTTTCAACTCTTTCAGAACCAAATCTCATTATTCCAGCCACATTTAAATTGTCGTCTGCAAATGCTTTCAGTATGGACGAGTCTAAAATTGTGCCATGTGGTAAAGAGTTAAACAATAGGTGACAAAAGTCAGAGCATATACCTATTATCCCCTTACTCTGCCAAGCAGAATTTTAATTTCATTTGCTGGCAGTGTAGATCAAGATCAGGCTGCAGGAACTTCAGTCTTATCTACCGTAAGATTAAAGCTGTCCAATTCTGTCATATTTGTCAGCATCATATACATATATTAATATATAAACCATACTCTGTGAAAAGGGGGTTTAATGCATTTTCAAAAAGTATCAACCCATGTCAGCCTGTGCAGTCTACACAGGCTGACATGGGTTGAAACTTTTTGCTATTTGAACAGTTTTTTTGGATGTGAAAGGACCATTCTACCTCATGATTTAGTTGGATGTTTGACAAACAAACTGTAATTATGTGATGAATGGCTTGGTATTATGCATCATGGGGATGCATTAACCCTTTCCCAAACGACAAATTTTGGACTGGTCCAAATTGAAAGAGTTTGCAGACGACAATTTTAAATTTGATGAAAATGGCAGAAAGGTCTCAAAACAGGTAGAAAACACTGTGGGAAAAGGAGAAATTGCTCGTTACGAGCAATTTCTCCTTTTCCCGCAGTGTTTTCAAAAGACTTGTACTGCAGACACGTGAAAACTAGGGCTTGTTTCGGAAAGGATTAAACCCTCTTAAGCCAGAGCACAGTTCACATGTATATAATGTCTATTCCAGCAAATGGTACGACATGGCAGGGTTCACTGCCTTGCTCATCCTCTGAGTGAAGCTTTCTTACAAATGAAATGGTAAGTATGTGTAAAAGTTTTAGAGTGAATCCCAAATATCCTGTTATATAACTCTTTCCCACACGACAAAATTTTGACTGGTCCAAATTGAAAGAGTCTGCAGACGACAATTTTAAATTCGATGAAAATGGCAGAAAGTTCTCAAAAAGGTTAGAAAACACTGTGGTAAAAGGAGAAATTGCTCATTACGAGCAATTTCTCCTTTTCCCACAGTGTTTTCTAAAGACTTGTACTGCAGACACGTGAAAACCAGGGCTTGTTTGGGAAAGGGTTAAATCACATGATCTCAAGTTTTAACAAGAGCAACTGTCAATAGAATATGCATACACACATAACATAAAATCATGAACTTTAACAAATTTCAAACTTTTATTCACTTTTTTTGGCAATTTTGTTTTTAATTCTCTACATGGTGAATTTAACTTTAACTTTTTACCTTTACTCTATTTACAACAAAATTATTAAATCTGTTATTAGTTATTATTAATCAAGTGCATTGTGCTCAAAACACACAATAAGCATGTGCGTTATGTAAAAATGGGGAACATGGTGCGATTGTCACTTCAAAGAACAATGTCATTCACATTGATAAATCTTTACCAAATAATCTCCTTTTTTTAACGACCTTGAGCAAGAGCACCTTTGAAAACACTGTTGGAAAAGGAAAAATGTTCCCATAGCATTTTCTATCCTTTCAAAGAGGAATATCATTATATGACCTACATTTGTCTTCTGCAGATGCTTTCAACATGAACATGTCTATAATTTTGTTAAATAGAAGTCTTAATTCAGAGTGAGTAACGATTCTATAAGCCTAATTACACCCCGGTTGTTTAAATTTGTGTCATGAAGTAAAGAGTTAAACTACTAATCACAGTTTTTAGTTAAATGCACCAGTAATGTTAATCGCTTGAGGTTTTATTGTATACTGTTCAGGCAGCTTACTGTGTTTCTCGCTATACTTCTTTCATGCCTCCAGCTTGACTGTATTTGATAATAATATACATTAGAGCCTTGCTCTGTGAAAAAGGGGTCTTAATGCATCTGCGAAAAGTATTGATCCAGGCCAGCCTGTGAAGGCTGACCTGGGTGGAACTTTTTGCTATTGGTCAATTTTCTGTATGTCCAAGGACCAGTCTACCTCATGATTAAGTTGGTTCTTTAACCCTTTCCCAAACAAGCCCTCGTTTTCACGTGTCTGCAGTACAAGTCTTTTGAAAACACTGTGGGAAAAGGAGAAATTGCTCGTAACGAGCAATTTCTCCTTTTCCCACAGTGTTTTCTACCCTTTTTGAGACCTTTCTGCCATTTTCATCAAATTTAAAATTGTCGTCTGCAAACTCTTTCAATTTGGACCAGTCTAAAATTTGTCGTTTGGGAAAGGGTTAAAAAAAAAAAGAAAAAAAAATAATTATGTGATGGGTTGATTGTTATAATGCATCATGGAGATGCATTTAAACCCCTTTTATCAGAACATGGCTCATTTCATTTTTTTGCAGGCGAGCCTATGGTTCCTGGTTTCATGTGTCCAACTTTGTAGTGTATGCAGTGTTTCTTACCTTACTGACAGTTTTGGTGACCACATGTACATATCAGTACAAGGACCCGCCACCTGTCAGCCAGGCAAATCAGTCCAACATATCAGATCATACAACACAGCCCACAGATAGATATATGGGAATCAAATCTTGTGAGGTAGGCACCTAGTTTCCTGTATGTTTCAAATGTATGAAATGATTAAAGGCACAGTAGCTGCCAAAAGTAAACAATGGGGGATGTTAAAATGCATCTAAATTCCTACCAGTTAAAAGTATGGAAATTATTGTGAAGATGACAATCTGTTATTGTAAGGTTGGTCCAAATGTTGGTCATTTGCAGGAAAATTAATTTTAATACTAGATAAAAAGTAAACAAAAACCTGGTGACTTTTGACCTAGTTTTAAAATTCATTTTCCTGCAAGTGACTAACATTTGGACTGACTGCAATAACAGGTTGTCATCTTCACAATGATTTCCGTACTTTTACATGGTATGGTTTAAATTCAAATGCATTTCACCACCCTTTTGTTCACTTTTGTCAGCTATAGGGCCTTTTAGTATTTTAAATGTCACCCAATTTATAGATTTCTCTTCTTTATGAGTGTTTCAACAGTAATTCTTTGTGTATATCAATGGTATACTACTGAAGGAAAGATAGCTCTTTTAATTCCTAAAACTTCTGAGCAAACTAATTATTCATTTAACTTTCTATCAGACGACAAAAACTTGGACTGGTCCAAACTGAAAGCATTAGCGGATGACAAATGTGTCTTGAATAATGGGATTTGTCATTGCGGGAAAAGGGGAAATAACTGGTTACCAGCATTTTGTCCTTTTTTCACAATGGTTTCCTCTGGGTTGTTGAGTTGTTCACTACCAATGATGACTCAGAAAGCTTTTGCGGATGGCATAGATCAAGATCAGATGGCATAGAATGTGCATTCTGATCTTGGATCTATGCCATGCGCTACATGGTGCTAGATTATGATGATAATTGTGTAGGTAAAATTCCAAATGTGGTTACAGGGCTTTTATTCAAAACTGGGAAAAGTGCATGAAGTTTAAGATTAAATGTGAGGCTGAGTGCCTCCCTTTCTCAGGGTGATTTTAACTCTTTACCAAACGACAAAATTTTAGACCTGTCCAAATTGAAAGCATCCGCAGACAACAAAACAAATATGATTGAAAAATTGAAATTTGTTTTGGGATGGGTAGAAAACATTGTGGGAAAAGGAGAAAATGCTGGTTACCAGCATTTTCTCATTTTCCCACAATGTTTTCAAAAGGCTTCTTTCTAAGGGTCATTCAGAGTTGTGATTGTGTGGTAAAGAGTTAAATTAATTTTGAAGATGCTCAGATGTGGTAAATGCCATGCTTGACCATAGCAGTAGATGTCTACAGTGGGCAATGTCAGCACAGTCAGGTGGCTTTCTTGTACAGAAATGGAACATCATCCTACAGTTTAAAATCGTGATACTTGTGTGATCCATAATTTTGCCATGCCTTAACCCTGTACCAAACGACAAAAGTTTGAATTTTCTGATCTCAAGGCATTTGCCGACGACAAATTATATGTGGCTTAATTAATGGAATTCTCGAGTGAAAGGACAGAAATCATTGTGGGAAAAAGAGAAAATGCTGGCTACCAGCATTTTCTCCTTTTCCAACAGAGTTTTCCAAAGCCTTCTCTGTTAGGGTAGTTAAAACTCAGGATTGTTTGGTAAAGGATTAACACCAAAAGAGATGCAAATGCAGTATATATCATTATAAACATAGCTTCTGTGTGGCTTTGTAAGGTGACTTCATGTGGTTCAAACACATTTTCTCTTTTACAAAAGTGGTCTGCAGCCAGATGTAAAAAAAAACTACTTGTAGATGGCAATGTAGTACTCTTTACCAAACGACAAAATTTTAGATATGTCCAAACTGAGAGAACTTGCAGACAACATAGTAAATGTTACTCAAAGTATTAAATTTGTCAATTATAGGTTACCAGCATTTTCTCTGTTTCCCTTTATATTTGTAGGGTTGTTAAAGGTCGTGATTGTCTGGTAAAGGGTTAACTCTTTACCAAACGACAAGATTTTAGACTGGTCCAAATTGAAATAATTTGCAGACGACAAATTAAATGTGGTTCAAGTGGGGAAAATTGTATTTGAAAGGTCAGAAAACATTGTGGGCAAAGGAGAAAATGCTGGTTACCAGCATTTTCTCTTTTTCCCACAAGGTTTTCAAAAGGCTTCTATTGCAGGGTCGTTAAAACTCAGAATTGTGTGGTAAGGGTTAAACAAGTTGAGGAAATTTTTTCTGTCCTTTTTCAGTTCACAGCAACCCACAGAATGTGTGTATATGTAGTCTTCATCTTTTGTTGTTTAAACATGCTGAAAGAAATCGGACAGATCGTTCAGCAGGTAACTGGAAACGACTGCTTTTACAGCAGAATATGTGACACGTGCTCTGTGAAAAGGGGGCTTAATGCATCTGCGTAAAGTATCGACCCAGGTCAGTCTGCACAGGCTGACCTGGGCTGAAACTTTTCGCTGTTGGTCAATTTTCTGCATGTCAAAGGACTAGTGTACCTCATGAATCGGTAGATTAGTATACAAAATGGATTTTATTGATCCATAAATATGTGATGACTTGCTTGGTATCATGGATCACAGAGATGCATTAAGCCCCCTTTTACCAGAGCATGGCTCATATGCAGCTATAGATGACAAAGTTTTAGACTCAGTCGATATTGAAAGTATTTCTAGATGACATATGATATATGACTCAAACTGTGGATATTTCTTTGAAAGGATTAAAAACGTTGTGAGAAGTGGAGAAAATACTGGCTAACAGCATTTCCTCTTTTTCCCCACAATGTTTTCAACAGCCTTTTTCTTCAGGGTTGTTAAAACATATGATTGTTTGATATTGGGCCAATACAATATAGATTCATGTCACACTGAAATTCAGTTTGAATTGATATTAAATTTGTATGGGTATCAGCATAAATGTCGGTACTTTTAGATTGGCGTTTTCAGCTAGTGTAGCATTGAATAATAACCTGTATACAGTATACTTCTAATTGGCTCTCAGCCAATCAGAGTGCCTGTCTTAGATATTAGAATGGAACTTTAGACTGTTAAGGAAGTGTTTAGGTAAACCTAAAATTAATATTTTGTTTGTTGGTATGTTGTTTAACTTTTTTCAACATTATTTCAGTTATATTGCGGTGGCTAGTGCACCTATCCTTGCTTTCCTACCAGCAGTACTTTGCTTAATATTCTTCTCAAGCCACTGGCTGCTTTCCCACATTAACATCGTTGAAAAAACAGTCAGCAGTGAGAGAGGAAAGAATTCTGTCACAATGGCTCTCAACAATCCTCAGAAAGAAATTCGCCAAACTGAGGATTTGAACCAGCAACCCTCCTGGTTCAAGTCCTGTATGCTAACGACTGCACTACCAGGGCTCAGCCCAAAAATTAGTACAATTTGCACAAAGGAGAAAGATTTGATGAGATCAGAAGGAGCAGTGGCCTGTTTCAAGCATTGCACCTTTCCCTGTTCAGATTTCAGGGGCTGATTATCACAAGAGGCCTTAACTCTGTACCACACAACAAAAATGTAGACTTGTCCAAATTGTAAGCAATTGCAGATGACGATTTAACCCTTTACCACACAATCCCGAGTTTTAACGACCCTGAGGAAGAAGCATTTTGAAAACATTGTAGGAAAAGGAGAAAATGCTGGTAACCAGCATTTTCTCATTTTCCCACAATGTTTTCTACCCTTCCCAAAACAAATTTCAATTTTTCAGTCACATTTATTTTGTTGTCTGCAAATTCTTTCAATTTTGATCAGTTTGAAATTTTATCGTTTCGTTAAATGTGCTTCAAATGATGGAATTTGTCTTTGATAGGGTAGAAAACATTGTGGGAAAAGGAGAAAATGCTGGTTACCAGCATTTTCTTCTTTTCCCACAATGTTTTTAAAAAGCTGTTTTCTCAGGGTCGTTAAAAATCAGGATTGTGTGGTAAAGGGTTAAATAATGTAGTAACAGTTGGGAAATGTGGTGTCACTATATATAACTTCCATTGTAGAAAAAGAAATACTTTCTCGACCTATCCAACCCATTGGAGTGGGTGTTGTATGCCTCCACAATGATGTACATTATGCCATTTCTCACTGATGAAATGTTAAAATGGCAGTGGGAAGCTGGGGCCTTGGCTGTCTTTCTGGCCTGGTTTAACTGTCTCTTGTTTCTACAAAGGTAAGGGGAACTTGTATTCGATATTTTCTCTCTTTGTTAACCCTTAAAGCACCTTTCATGACTATAGCTGCCATTGTAGATCAAGATCAGACTGCACAAAACTTGTAGTCTGATCTTTGATCTTCACTGTCTGCTTTGCTGAAACACTATAGATAAAAACGACCATGAAATCACAATTCTCTGTGTTCTGCTCTGGACTGAAAATTTCCATTGGGTTTATTCGGCACTTTAGGGGTCAACCTTTTATCACACAATCCAGAGTTTCAACGTCCCTGATAGAGAAGACTTTTGAAAACATTGTAGAAAAAGGAGAAAATGATGGTTACAAGCATGTTCTCCTTTTCCCACGATGTTTTTGAACCTATCAAAAAAAATTTCATCATTGGAGCCACATTTAAATTGTCAGCTGCAAATGTTTTCAATTGGGACATGTCTAAAACTTTGTCATTTGATAGATAAAATTCTTTGCCGGATGACATTTGCAGAAAGTTAAATAGTTCTCAAATGATGGGATATGTCTTTGAAAGGGTAGAAAACATTGTGGGAAAAGAAAAAATGCTGGTTTCCGGCTTTTCTTCTTTTACCACAATGTTTTCAAAGGTCTCAGGGTTGTTAAATCACTGGAATTGTTTGGGAAAGGGATAAATTTTTTAATTACTCATAATACCACAGGAAAACAGATTTGGTTTAGCCAATCAGAAGTTATGTTACTGTAAAATTAAGAAAACCATGGAGAATTTTGAAGAATGAGACTAAGAAGGTTCTTAACCCTTTACCAGACTACAAAATTTTAGACTGGTCCAAACTGAAAGCATTTGCAGACAACAAATAGAATTTTAACTCTAATGATGGAATTTGTGTCTGAAAGAGAAATAACATTGTGGGAAAAGGAGAAAATGCTGGTTACCAGCATTTTCTCCATTTCCCAGGATGTGTTCTAAAGTTTTATTCCTCTGGGTTGTTAAAACTTGGGGTTGTGTGGTAAAGGGTTAAGAATGGTTGGTGAATATGGATCCTAATCTTTTATTCTAGGTTTGACCTGTTTGGTATCTATGTAGTGATGTTTCTGGAGATACTGCGGACATTACTTCAGGTGTTGTGTGTCTTCTCCATCCTGCTGATTGCATTTGGAATGTCCTTCTTTCTGCTCATGCACAAAGAGGTGAGGAAGTTCAGTTTAACTTAACACCTTTTGGAGACTACTCTCATAGATTTCATATCACAATAAATTATCCGAAATCAAAGGCCCAGTGTTGGCCAAAAGTAAATAATGTGGCCTTTAAAATGCATTTAAATATATATCATACTGTTTAATAGTGTAGAAATTACTGTGAAGATGACAATCTTTTACTGTACAATTGATCCAAGTGTAAGTTGCTGGTAGAAAATGAATTTAAAAACCAGGTAAAAAGTAAATAAAAGATAGTGTGTCTTGGTAATTTTTTACCCAGTTCAAGAATTCATTTTTTTCTGCCAGCAACTAACACTTGGACTGACCGTACAATAAGAGATTGTCATCTTCACAATCATTTCCATACTTTTAAATGGTATGATTTGAATTTAAATGCACTTTAACACCTGCAGTGGTTACTTTTGGCCACCGCTGGGCCTTTAACACTTCACCACACAATTCCGAGTTTTAACAACCCTGTGGGAAGAGCTTTTGAAAACATTGTAGGAAAAGGAGAAAATGCTGGTAACCAGCATTTTCTCCTTTTCCCACAATGTTTTCTGCCTTATGAAAGACTAATCCCATAATTTGAGCCAAATTTATTTTGTCATCTGCAAATGCTTTCAATTTGGACCAGTCTAAAATTTTGTTGTTTGGTAAAGAGATGAGAAAAAGCTGGTTTGGTAATTTCTCTGCATACATCAACTACAGCCTTTTCTCATAATGTTTTTGGTTCCCTGTATGGCAAAGATGGCTTTTGAAAGCATGGCAGGAAAAGAAGAAAATGCCATAACCAACATTTTCTCCTATTCCCATTATCTTTGCAAAAGTCTCCTTTATTAGGGTTGCTAAAACTCGGGATTTTTTTTTTGGTAAAGGGTTAATTAATTTCTGTTAGAAAGGATACTTTAACATTTTTGCAGGAAAGTAATGCCTTTTCAACACCGGGATTGTCAATCCTGCGGTCAGCCATGATGATGTTAGAGCTTGACTACATGGCCTCGTTTAACGAGCCCTACACAGATAACGATCCCAAAACAATGTACTTCGGAGGAACTGTGATCGTCCTTCTGGTTGTATTCACCCTCCTAATGCCTATATTATTGATGAACTTACTGGTGAGTAGATGGGTTTTGTTCAAATTTCGCCCACTCGGGTAGCTCAGTGGTTAGCGTATCTGACATGTGACCTGGCGGTTGTGAGTTTGATACCCAGTTGAGGCGAACTTTCTTTTGGACAATTGTTCACCTCTCACCTCTGATGCATGTGAGAAAAGTAGTCAGTGGCTTTGGAAAGAAAGTTGTGTCAGTACTGGTGTAAGAAAGTCAGGAAACACATGGGTGCCTCACTGACCACCATGATATGACTTGAGCTGTTAAAATGGCATCAAACTCCAATACAAACCAAACCATTTGTTCAAATTTCATTTTTCCAACTTACACTTGATGACTTGAGGAAATGTTTAGGAGTAGTTTAATTGCTGATGAACAGTTGTATTTAACATTTAACTCTTTACCACACAATCCTGAGTTGTAACTCCCTTAATGGAGAAGGCTTTGGAAAACATTGTGGGAAAAGAAGAAAATGCTGGTAACCAGCATTTTCTTCTTTTTCCCACAATGTTTTCTGTCCTTTCATTCACAACTTACATCATTTTAGCCACATTAAATTTGTCGTCTGCTCATGCCTTTGAGTTGGACAAGTCTAAAATTCTGTCGTTTGGTAAAGACTTAACTAAATACTAAAATTAAGGCTTGTGGCCATTTTCACTTAAAATTCAGTAAAATCTTGATCTTTATAAATAGGACCGAATCAAAGTTGTTACTGAATTTATACTCTTGGGGGATGGGGGAAATACACTTATTATGCCAAGAGCTATAAACTACCACAGAACTTCAAGGATAGGTCACCTTTGGGCAAAAATAGGTTATCAGGCCTTGGATTGCCAGGAAAACTAAATGAGCAGTTTTTATATTTGTGACAAATACTTATAGTTGTCAGAAAAGTCACTTTTTAATAACTGTTTACCAAACAACAAAAATTGAGAGTTGTCCAAATTCAAAGCATTTGCAGACGGCAAATGTTACTCAAATGATTGAATTCATCTTTAACCCTTTACCAGATGACAAAATTTTAGCCTTGTCCAAATTGAAAACATTTGCAGACGACAGTTTCAGTGTGGCTCAAATGGTGCAATTTTTCTTTGATAGGGTAGAAAACATTGTGGGAAAAGGAGAAAATGCTGGTTTTTACCTGCATTTTCTCTTTTTCTCACAATGTTTTCAAAAGGCTTCTTTCCCAGGGGCGTGAAAAGGCGGCATTGTGCAGTAAAGGGTTAATAGGGCAGAAAATATTGCTGGGAAAGGAGAAAATGCTGGTTACCCGCATTTTCTCCTTTTCCCACAATGTTTTCAGAAGGCTTCTTCATTTGGCTGGTTAAAACATGGGATTGTGTGGTAAAGGGTTAATGTGTGGAAAAATATTTTCAGGACATTAGGAGTTAATGCATATTTCGTCTTTTTTCTAACAGATTGGTTTGGCAGTTGGTGACATTGAACTTGTTCAGAAAAACGCAACTTTAAAAAGGCTTGCCATGCAGGTATATCTGTTCTTCCTACCATAAAATGGTGGGAATGTTGTTTATTTATGAATCATGTCACAAATTCGGTTCTTTAAAGCCGTTTTTTTTTTGTTTTCACCTTCTTGATAAATCTTTTTTTTTTCTTTGTTTTGTGATAAGATTATGGTTTAACCCTTTCACAAATGACAGCTTTTAGACTCTTTAACCCTTTCCCAAACAAGCCCTGGTTTTCACATGTCTGCAGTACAAGTCTTTTGAAAACACTGTGGGAAAAGGAGAAATTGCTCGTAACAAGCAATTTCTCCTTTTCCCTCAGTGTTTTCTAACCTTTTTGAGAACTTTCTGCCATTTTCATCCAATATAAATTGTCGTCTGCAAACTCTTTCAATTTGGACCAGTCCAAAATTTGTCGTTTGGGAAAGGGTTAAAATTCAGAACATCTGCAGATGACAAGTTCAAAATTAGTTCAAATTAGCTTATAAGCTCTATGATAGTGTAGAAAACATTGTGGGAAAAGGAGAAAATGCTGGTTACTAGCATTTTCTCCTTATCCTACAACATTTTCAAAAGTCTTTCCTAGGGTCTTGAAAACCTGGGACTGTTTGATAAAGAGATAATAGAAGCGATTTTCAATATTAAAGCAAATGAAGCTGTACGTCCTTTGAATAATTTGCGAACTTTAAATGGTATTTATCACATAAAACCCCCTCCAGCAGTGTATTAAAACCGTGACTTATTTTCGATAATACACTAGTGTATTATCGTTTTTTGGATCCCAGTTCTGATCAGTTTTTAGTCATGAGCGTGTGAAGCCGGAAAAACCAGCCACTTCACATGCTGGAATTCATACTACTACGCCGTTTCGAGGAAAAATGACATCATTGTTGCTAAGGCGTAAGCGCGTGAAAAGCTTTTTATTTTCATGTGTAATGAAAACCAAAAAATGCAGCTGAAGTTTTTCAAAATCAAGAAAATTGCAGAAATAGGTGGAATTATCCCGTCTAGACATTGTGTCATTTCTATTTTCGGTGTAAATGTCAAAGAGCTATCTACTTGTGTATATACACATTTGAAACCGAACTACAAATGTAAACATGGACCCATGAACGGTATAAAGGCTGAAGGTGATGATTCAAAATACTTATTTGTCTGTCATTTGTTTTTTGTGATAAATAGAATCTCGCCAAGGCTCGCGTCATATAAATTTAGTCAACTCATTTGATAAAAATGATAATACATAGACATTCATGTAAGATCCTCAATGTCTAAACTCAATCATCTGTGCAGATCAAATGCCAAATTTTAGACTTGTCCAAATTGACAGCATTTGCAGACAACAAATAAATGTGACTCAAAAATTGAAATTTGTGTTAGGAAGGTTAGAAAACATTGTGGGAAAAGGAGGAAATGCAGGTTACCAGCATTTTCTCCTTTTCCCACTATGTTTTCAAAAGGCTTCTTCTTCATGTTCGTGAAAACCCGTGATTGTGTGGTAAAGAGTTAACCCCCCCTGATATCTATTGCAGGTTGAACTTCACACCAATCTAGAAGCCAAACTACCTTTAAGGATTCTTGAGATGGTGGACAAGTCTGAGTGCACTTATTATCCAAACAGATGTTCTGGTCATTTTCAAAAAGTAGGAAAACTGTTTTCTACTTACGTTCATACCTAATATGTATTGCAATAGTGCTTCTTCTGGGCACTTGATTTTAATTGCTTGGGTCTTGTGTTAATTTATTCTCGTCTAAGGTTACCAACATCAGTGATGCCCCAGGAGGACTGTTAGTCATTCGATTGGGGGAAAGTGCATGATGCAGTCTGAATCCCATTCCAGGTTACATCTGGTTCTTTAATTTTCTAGGTGTATGATGCCATTACACAAAGTCTTTATTCAAAGTCTAAACTAAAAAACAATTAACCCTTTACCACACAATCCCGGGTTTTAACAACCCTACAGAAAAAGCCTTTTGAAAACATTGTGGGAAAAGGAGAAAATGCTGGTAACCAGCATTTTCTCCTTTTCCCACAATGTTTTCTACCCTTTTGAAAACAAATTTCAATTTTTGAGTTACAATTATTTTGTCGTCTGCAAATGCTTTGAATTTGGACCAGTTTAAATTTTTGTCGTTTGGTAAAGAGTTAAAAGTAATTTTGGTTGGCCAGACTTGGGAATTGAACCCACATCCTCAAGTATCCAGAGAGTACAGAACCTGTGCTCTACCACTTAGGCTGATTGATTTATTTTCATTTATTTATTGTCGTCACCTGTTGCCCATATGGGCGACACCCTCAGAAAATTGTTAGTTATGTTAAGGGAGATAGTGCAAGATACACAACAAAACCAAACCTTAGTCTGGTTCTTTAACCCTTTACCAGACAACAAAATTTTAGCCTTGTCCGAATTGAAAGCATTTGCAGACGACAATTTAAATGTGGCTCAAATGGTACAATTTTCTCATGATAGGGTAGAAAACATTGTGGGAAAAGGAGAAAATGCTGGTTACCAGCATTTTATCCTTTTCCCACAATGTTTTCTAAAGGCTTCTTTCCCAGGGTCGTTAAAAGACTGCATTGTGCGGTAAAGGGTTAACATGCTTAGTGTAATGCTCTGTTACACGGGACCTTGGTTGAATGACTCGGCTGAAAGACTTTTTAGTAATTTCAGGTGGCCAGACATGGGGCTCAAACCCCCAACCTCCAGACGCTAGAGGTTTGATGTTCTCGAGTCTATTGCTCTAGCACCTGGATCCGTATTCACCAACCATTCTGAAGAACATTCGTAGTGTTACTGATTCTCCAAGATTTCTTAAATTTGAAACTAACACAACTTCTGATTGTCTAAACCATTTAGTGTAGCCAATCGAAAGTTGTGTTACTTTTCAAATTTAGAAAATTCTGGAGAATAAGACTAAGAATGTTCTCATGAATGGTTAGTGAATACGGGCCCTGAGCTATTGGGGGTAGTTGCCACTAAAGCTGACACAATTTTTGAGCTTATGTATGAAAGGAGATGACCAATGAAATGAAAGTCCTATGTGAAAAATCCAATGTGAAATTTGATCGGTCAACCCATGATCTTGATGTCTGAAGAAGGGGTGTATTATGCGGCCAAAGATGTATATTGAGATTGCATCATAGCCTTAGATAAATGTAGGAACTTTATGCAAGCCATTTTTGAGATGATGGCAAAAAGAGTAATTGCTTGAAGAGTTAATTTGTGTATTATACATTGCTGTATGTTGATTCTGTGTATTTTATAGGGCTGTTTTCATAATTGTAAGCTTCATATTTCTTTCAGGATTAATGAGTCCAAACAAACCCAAACTTTTTTTCTTCCTTCAGTTCTGGTCCAAGTTATCATTTCTCGGGGATTCTTTAGATGACGAACAGGGAAATCATCAACAAACCCATCTATTTGAGGAGCTTTACAAACAAAAAACTAGGTAAGGCAAGAGGGAAGCAAGCTAAGATAATACACATGAGCCATGCTCTGACAAAAGGAGGCTTAATGCATCTCTGTGATGCATGATATTAGCCAAGTCATCACACTATTAAACATCCCTAAAAACCGTATTGTACAACAATCTACTGAATCATGAGGTGCACTGGCCATTGACATGGAGGGAATTGACCTAAAGCAAAAGGTTTTGGCCCTGGTCAGCCTGAGCAGACTGCGCAGGCTGACCTGTGTTGATACTTTTTGCAAATGCATTAAGCCCCCTTTTCTCAGAGGATGGCTGAATTGTTTTTGCAAATTTTACAACTTTTTCATTTTTATCCCAGTTGGTGACAGATTTCGACTTCTTTGTATGCAGTCTAATCTTTGGTCTGCTCGGTCCGATATCGTGTAAAATTTTTCTGACAAAAGCTTTCTTCAGTTTGAAAAGCTGTGTCTTGTTAACTAGCTGAGTGTATCTACTCCCTTATTTCATGCTTTGGAAGTTCATAAAATGATGGTAAAAAACTTGTGTTTCAAAGTAATTCTTGAGGGGAGATACACAGTTTTCATCCAGTTTCTCTTTTGAAAACTTGGTTTCCTGGTATGATGACAATTCTTTTCACTTATTTGGCCCTCTATGGGTTTTATCCTTTCCTGCACAATCCCAACGGCCCTGAAAGAGAACCCTTTACCAGACGACAAAATTTTAGCCTTGTCCAAATTGAAAGCATTTGCAGACAACAATTTCAGTGTGGCTCAAATGGTGCAATTTTTCTTTGATAGGGTAGAAACATTGTGGGAAAAGGAGAAAATGTTGGTTACCAGCATTTTCTCCTTTTCATACAATGTTTTCAAAAGGCTTCTTTCCCAGGGGCGTTAAAAGGCGGCATTGTGTGGTAATGGGTTAAAACATGTTGGCACAAGGAGAAAATTCTGGTAACCAGCATTTTCTCCTTTTCCTACAATGTTTTCTACCCTTTCAGAAACAAATCTCATGATTTGAGCCACATTTTATTTGCCTGGAAAGGCTTTCAATTTGAATAAGTCTGATATTAATATATTAATGTTTGGTAAAGAAATAAATAACCTTTGCTGTTTTGCAAACTTCTGTATAATGTATATACTACCTGCCAGTCTAACATGTTTCAGTTTAACCAAAAAATTCACTTTTGATTCCTACAGGAGGTTACTTTTTGTGATGTGGAAGTGCCCATGGGCAGAAGCCTTGTTATAATGGAAATAATGAAAAAGTCACAATGATTTGACTGAAAACCATCATGTAAAACTTTTTTCAAAATTTTTATGTAACCCTTTGCCACACAATCCCAAGTTTTTACTACCCTGAGAAAGAAGCCTTTTGAAAACATTGTGGGAAAAGGAGAAAATGCTGGTAGCCAGCATTTACTCCTTTTCCCACAGTGTTTTCTACCCTTTTAAAGACAATATAGCTATCTCTTGAGCCACATTTAAATTGTCATCTGCAAATGCTTTCAATTTGGACAAGTATACATTTTTGTCGTCTGGTAAAGAGTTAAAACTAAAATGAATCCTCTATATTTCAGAATCAAAGAAGTTTGCCAGAACTTGAACAAACAGTATGAGCTACTTCGACTGATTGTGCAGAAGATGGAGATTCACACGGAGGCGGACAACATGGACGAGGGCGCTCCTAACGATGGTCCCGATCTTCACGTGTCCAAATGGGTTCCTGCCAAACATAACATACTGCGCCAGAGTGCCATTGTGGCTCACTGGAAAAATAGCATGAGTGATGAGTATTGATACATTATGATTTGTTTTTACCCTTTACTATACAATTCCTTTTTTTTAACGACCCTAATGAAGATGAATTTTGCATACATTGTGGGAAAAATAGAAAATGATGGTAAACAGCATTTTCCTCTTTTCCCACAATGCTTTTTACCCTATCACAGACAAATTTTACCATTGAGTTACATTTAACTTGTTGTCTGCATCTTTATAATTCGGTCTTCGTCTAAAATTTTGTTGTCAGGTAAAGAGTTAATACAAAAAATGTTGGTACACTGAATCTCTAAGTTATCACATTCCCAGAAATGTTAAAAATACTTAAATGTGAATTTGATATTTTTTGTTGTTGTTCTTAGAGTTGTGAAAACTTGAAAGAAAAGAATATTCTCATAATCTGTTGATGTGGGAACAGAGTATGGGCTGTGTTATATAGATTGAAAATAATAATTATTGTAAAGAATAGAGATACCTCTTGTCTGGGCATGTCTTGCTGGTAATATTGTTGATGTCAAACATTGTTTCTTTATTCCTTTCACTTTTTTTCTGTGACAGTTGAATACAAACAAGCTTTAACACAGTTAAGCTTTACCTCGTAAAGATGACCTTCAAATTCTACATCCCTTCCCTTATGATAACAGCCTGGTGATAAAAAAAATGCTTATGATGTGTCATGTTTTCACGTAATATATTCATCTTTGCACATTAAACCATACTTCTTATAAATTACCTCTATTATGCAAGGATGCAAGGATGTTTTCAGTCATTTGTTCCAGTTGGTAATAAGTTATTACATTGAATTTGAGTTACCAGCGGCTTTATTCATTGACCATTCTGAATTTAATTCTTTTTCTTAATCCTTTACCACACAATTCCAAGTATTAATGACCCTGAGACAAAAGGCATTTGAAAACATTGTGGAAGAAAGGAGAAAATGCTGTTGGCTGGGCTTAGAATTTAGAACTTAAATTAGTAAAATATTTAGAAATATTGGTGAATTTGAACCTAACCCTTTTTAACAAATGTTAGGCCTCACCGCCCTTATAACATCATGTGTAGTCGGATCTGAATTTTCACTGCCTATAAAACTTCTTAAGTTCATGAATGTCACTGTCAGGGTTTACATTATTGTTTTTAAAGTTCCTTTTGCCCACACAGACATGTACATTGTGATAATTCTGTAATATATTTTGTAGACAAGACCAAGAACGACACATAATTTTATTGTTTGTTATATATTATGTTGTGGACTTCAAAGATGGGAAAAAAAAAAGAAAGAGATGTGTGGCATACTTTGTGAGAAAGGGGCTTAATGCATCTACGAAAAGTATCGACCCAGGTCAGGCTGTGCAGACTGCTTTTCGCTATTGGTCAATTTTCTGTATGTCCAAGGACCAGACTACCTCATGATTCAGTCGGTTGTTTTAAAAAAAAGTGGCAATTATGGTTAGATAATTATATGATGATTTGATTGGTACAATGCACCACAGAGGTCCATTAAGCCCTGTTCTGCCAGAGCATGGGTCATATTTATTTGTTATTGTTTATATCTTTTAACCCTTTACCACACAGTCCCGACTTTTAACGACCCTGGGAAAGAGGCCTTTTGAAAACATTGTTGGAAAAGGAGAAAATGCTGGCAACCCGCATTTTCTCCTTTTCCCACAATGTTTTCTGCCCTATCTAAGAAAAATTGCACCAATTGAGCCACACTGGAATTGTCGTCTGCAAATGCTTTCAATTTGGACAAGGCTAAAATTTTGTCGTCTGGTAAAGGTTTAAGCTGAAAAACACTATTTAGGAAAGGAAACTGAAGATAACCACATTGTGGTATCTGTTGCCAGCGGAATATTTGATTCTGGGCTTTGACATTTTCTACTGTTCTTTACTGATCTAATGTCTGTATGTAGAGAAAAGGAGACTTAAGTCACTTGATACAAATAAATGTGAGCTATGCTGTATGAAAAGGGGGCTTAATGCATCTGCGAAAAGTATCAACCCAGGTTAGCCTGCCCAGTCCGCAGTCTGGGTTTTGCTTAATATCATGCTTTACGGAGATGCATTAAGCCCCATTTTCACAGAGCATGGCCCACATGTACTAGTAAAATTAATGTTCACTTCTAAATACACATGTACTAAGCTGTCTCATAAAATATCATTATTAACACATCTTGCCATGGCAGTTACTGCATTGTGTGCCGTAAATTAGCTTATATCCAAAAGAAAATATCTTGAATTAACAATAGCTGCCAAAAGTAAACAAAGCTGGTGTTAAAATGCATTGCAATTTGAATCATACTGTTTAACTCTTTACCAAACAACAAAATTTGAGACCAGTCCAAATTGTAAGCTTTTGCAGATGACAAAATAAATGTGACTGGAAAATTGAAGTTTGTCTTGGGAAGAGTGGAAAACATTGTGGGAAAAGGAGAAAATGCTGGTAACCAGCATTTTCTCCTTTTCCCACAATGTTTTCAAAAGGCTTCTTCCTCGGGGTCGTTAAAAGGCGGGATTGTTTGGTAAAGGGTTTAAAGAATGGAAATGGTCGTGAAGATAACAATCTGTTATTGTACAGTTGGTCTAAGCTTTAGTCACTGGTAGAGAAATTGATTTCAAAGTAAGAAAAAATGTTGCCAGATCACTCTAACTTTTGTTTACTTTTTGCCCGATGTTGAAATTGAATTTTCTGCCGGTGACTAACACTTGGACCGTCCACATAATAACAGATTGTCATCTTCACAATATATTCCATACTTCGAAATGGTTTGCAGAGCTTCAGATAAAAGGCAGTGATAGTATTGTAAATCCATTATTTCTCTTCCAAACCCTATATTGTGGGTACTCATCAGAATCGTCTCAATGAGATGATTCTAGTGAGTGCCCATAACATAGTGTTTAGTGGAGAGTGATTAATATTTTTAATTTTGAAATCAAAATCACTCCCTCTATCTGGAGCTCTGGTATGCATTTTAATGCCAGCATTGTCTTTTTGGCCGCTATTGGGCCTTTAAGTTTGATACTTATTTTTGGCAGGTACAATAGCTTACAGAACAAGATGATATCTCATAGAGACAAGTAAATTGGGGAGAATCTGAGACACATGTGTCCCCGTAGTTTTTCTGCCATCGCTCAGTAGCAGTGAAAATTACAAGTCAAAAAAGAGGCATAACTGTGTCACACCTATTGATAGGAGAGTTAACTCTTTACTACATAGCAAAAATGTAAACTTGTCCAAATTTGCAAATGGCATTGTAAACTTGGCTAGATTGATGAAATTTGTCTTTGGTATGATTAAAAATGTTGTGAGAAAAGGAGAAAATGCTGTTTAGCCACACTTTCTCCTTTTCCAACAATATTTCAAAAGACTTCTTCAGGGTCATTAAAAGTTTGGATTGTGTGGTAAAGGGCTGGTAAAAGCTCTTGCAACAGGAGTCTGTCAGCAAAAAAATTCATCAAAATTGATAACATAACCTTACAAAAATAAAGTAGAAAACTTTTTTTTTGTATCTGACAAAGTACAAAAACATCATGGGAAAGGGAGAAAATGCTGCTTATCAACATTTTCTCCTTTTCCCATGGTGTTTTCAAAAGCCTCTTTCCTCAGGGTAGTCAAGACTTGGATTTGTATGGTAAATGGTTAAATTAGTGGTTTGAATAAATACATAGATATGAGCAAACCTTGTTCTGATTCTTGATCATGACTCTATCAACTTTTGTCACGATTAGCATTGATATTTGGAGATGCCAAAAGAATGTTTTCTACAAGTCGTTTACTTTTGTATTTTTTTTTTCTTTGTATATCAGTTATCTTGATGAATGCATTGTACATGTGTTTACAAAAAAAAATTTAATATTTGTTTGATATTGTTTTACCATTAAATGTAGTTAAGAAAACTCCCTTACTTGACTTGCTTTTCACATAAAATCCGTTAAACTAGTATGGCAGAAATTAACAATTTACCATCTTAACGCTTTACCACACAATTCCGAATTTTTACGACCCTTAGAAAGAAAGCCTTTGAAAACATTCTGGGAAAGGAGAAAATGCTGGTAACCAGCATTTTCTCCTTTTCCCATAATGTTTTCTACCCTTCCCAAATTAAAATTCACTTTTGTTGTCACATTTATTTTGTCATCTGCAAAATGCTTTCAATATGGATTAGTCTGAAATTTTGTTGTTTACCACCCTTTACCACATAATCCCAACTTTTTAAAGAGTGCTTTTGAAAACATTGTGAGAATAGGAGAAAATGCTGGTAACTGGCATTTTCTTTTCCTATAATGTTTTCTACCCTAACAAAGAGAGAAATCATCTTTTAACCCTTTCCCAAACGATAAATTTTAGACTGGTCCAAATTGAAAGTTTGCAGATGACAATTTCAAATTGGATGAAAATGGCAGAAAGTTCTCAAAAAGGGTAGAAAACACTGTGGGAAGAGGAGAAATTGCTCGTTACGAGCAATTTCTCCTTTTCCCACAGTGTTTTCAAAAGACTTGTACTGCAGACACGTGAAAACCAGGGCTTGTTTGGGAAAGGGTTAAGCAACATTTATTTTGTTGTCTGCAAATGCTTTCAAAATGGACCAGTCTAGAATTTTGTCATATGGCAATGGGTTAATGAGGTCATGTGCACAGACAAGAGTTACGAATTCTCTGTTCTCTCATACAAAAGAATACTCTGCAGTCTTTTCCTTCTTCAAAAGACTCTCTGTGTATGAAAACAGACCTTTCTTCAGACTGAGACAACCAGCGAAATTGCTCATAACAAGCCATTCTTCTTTTGCCGTGAAGTTTTCGTTGCTATTCATGTATCCAACCTCAATTCAGTTTAATTATCAATGAAGGTTGTTTTCAAAGAGATTTGAAGCAAATTTGTTTCTGGAGATAGAGATGATCTTTCACAAATGTTAATGTATTATCATTTTTATCAAACAAGTCGACAAAAATTATATAATGCGGGCATTGGCAAGTATCATATTCATTTTAGTGAATGAGCTTGATAATAAGAGGACCAAGATGGTCCTGTATTGCTCCACTGGCTAATAAATACAAACCCGTGCACACCAAACCTTTCAATTCTAGGCCAAATGGTCTTTTTTCTGACCAAGAGGACTTAAAAACAAGAGGGCCATTGGCCCTAAAGCTCTCCCCTGAATAAGGTCATCTAGGATTGATAAGGCTGAAAAGATCCTGGTCGTGATGATGTAAAATACATGAGTGTAAGTGATCTACTTTTTGACTGCTTTAGCCTATTTTTATATGCCCTTCGAGGACAGGACATTTTATGGGATCACCCATGGTGTATGGGCGTCCGGGCGGCGTCCAGTTCTTTGTCAGGAGCATAACTTTTTCATCTTCAGTCTGATTGACTTGAAACTTGGCATTTATGTTTGTTGCAATAATACGGAGTGCAGTGCAAAAGAACCATAACTCTACCTCGTGCTGTCTTTGAGTTATTTCCCTTTGATTGTCATTTTCACAGCATTTTCTGCTTGTCCCGAGCATAACTTTGTCATCTCTAGTCGGAACATCTTCAAATTTGGTATGCATGATTGTTGAAAAATTACGGAGGGTAGTGCACAAGAACCCTTACTCTTCCTAGCACAAATTTTGAGTTTTTCCCCCTTTGATCTTCATTTTTACAGCATTTCTTGCTTGTCCGGAGCAGAACTTTGTCATCTCTAGTCTGAACGTCTTCAAATTTGGTATGCATGATTGTTGAAAAATTACAGAGTCAGGTGCACAAGAACCATAACTCTTTCTGGCATGAATTTTGAGTTATTCCCCCTTTGATCTTCGTACCGCATAACTTAAACATCTTATTTGTAGTTTTTTAATTATTTCACTATTTTTTTAGCAGACAATTCTGAGTAAGATTTATTCCAGGCACGTTTTGTAGCAGTGCAAGTTTGCAGTGGATGTCAAACTTTATACAAGTAGGTATCTGAGTGTTTTTACAACCTGTACAACAGGACTGTTGTGACGTTGGATGTAGCTTGCTTTGCACAAATATTATACGGGCACAGCAGAGATGACAGTTTATATTTATGTAAATGGAAGTTAATATGTAGATAATTGGAAACAATTTAAAATGTTTACATGATATTATAGAGTTATGGACATCACTTCTATCGAATATGATGATATATTAACCAAATAGTGTAATATTGGCCAAGGCACTAGCCACAACTATTTTATTATGTCAAACACATTTACATTAAGTGATTTGTTGTATGATTCACACTGCCTTGTCAAATATCGTTCCAAAATTTTCAAAGGGGAAATAACTCAAAACTTGTGCTAGGAAGAGTTATGGTTCTTGTGCACTGCACTCCGTAATTTTTCAACAATCATGCATTCCAAATTTGAAGATGTTCAGACTGGACATGACAAAGTTATGCTCTGGCCGGAGACATTCATGCCCATTTCAATCACTTACATGATTTCTGCTGCACTATTTTCCTCTACCTGCCCTGTAGGATTATTATCCCCCTCAACAACTGGCGGTGGTGGGACGGGCGTATCTTGCGACAATTTGCCGCTCTTGTTGAATTTCTAATCTGGCTCAAATTGTGGCCTCTAGAGTCACACATGTTTTTTCTAAGATTTGGCTCAGTGACCTGCTTTTTGACCTGACTTGACTTGATATCGTTCTTTTCCAAGATTTCATCCAGACAAACTTTCTGACCAAGTTTCATGAATATAAGGCTGAAAATGTAGCCTTCAGAGTGCACACAAGGCTCTTCTAAGATTTGGCCCGGTGACCTACTTTTTAACCCGACATAACCCAATTTCAAACTTGTCCAAGATTTCAACCAGACAAGCATTCTGACAAAGTTTCATGAGTATCAAGCTGAAAATGAGGCCTCTAGAGTGCACACAAGCTTTTTCTAAGATTTGACCCCATGACCTACTTTTGACCCCATGTGACCCAATTTCAAACTTGTCCTTGACTTCATCTAGACAAACATTCTGACCAAGTTTCATGAGTATCTGGCTGAAAATGTTGCCTCTAGGGTGCACACAAGCTTTTTCTAAGATTTGGCCCCTTGACCTACTTTTTGACCCAACATGGTCCAATTTCGAACTTGTCCGACATTTTGTCTAGACAAACATTCTGACCAAGTTTCATGTGTATCAGGCTGACAATGTGGCCTCTAGAGTGCACACAAGGTTATTCTATGATTTGGCCAAGTGACCTTTTTGACTCGACATGACCTAATTTTCTACGTGTCCAAGATTTTATCAAATTAAACATTCTAACAAAGTTTCATGCGTATAAGGCTAAAAATGTGGCCTCTAGACTGTACAAAAGGTTTTTCTAAGATACGGCCCTGTGACCTACTTTTTGACCCGATATCACCCAATTCAAATTTGTCTGAGATTTCATCCAGACAATCATTTTGACCAAGCTTCATGAGTATATGGCTGAAAATGTGGCCTCTAGAGTGAACACACGCTTTTTCTAAGATTTGATCCAGTGACCTATTTTTTGACCTAACATGGTCCAATTTCGAACTTGTCCGACATTTTGTCTAGACAAACATTCTGACCAAGTTTCATGTGTATCAGGCTGAAAATGTGGCCTCTAGAGTGCAAACAAGCTTTTTCTATGATCTGGCCCAGTGACCTACATTTTGACCCAGCATGACCCAATTTCAAGCTAGTCAGAGATTTTATCCAAACACTCTGACCAAGTTTCATGAGTATCAGGCTGGAAATGTGGCCTCTAGAGTGCACATAAGCTTTTTCTAAGATTTGGCCCTGTGACCTACTCTCTGACCCAGCATTAACTGATTTTGAACCTGTCCAAGACTTTATCCAGACAAACATCCTGACCAAGTTTGATGAGTATCAGGCTGAAAATGTGACCTCTAGAGTGCACACAAGTTCACAACAAGCTTTTTCTAAGATTTGGCCCTGTGACCTACTTTTTGACCTGACCTGACGTGACCCAATTTCGGACCTGTCCGAGATTTTCTCCAGACAAACATTCTGACCAAGTGTCATGCATATCAGGCTGAAAATGTGGCCTCTAGAATGCACAGAAGCTTTTTCCAAGATATGACCCCCATGACCTACTTTGGACCCCAATGTGACCCAATTTCAAACTTGTCCGTGACTTCATAGATCTAGACAAACATTCTGACCAAGTTTCATGAGTACCAGGCTGAAAATGTTGCCTCTAGAGTGCACACAAGCTTGTTCTAAGATTTGGCCCCTTGACCTACTTTTCGACCCGACATAAACCAATGTTGAACTTGTCTGACATTTTGTCTAGACAAACATTCTGACCAAGTTTCATGCATATCAGGCTGAAAATGTGGCCTCTAGAGTGCACACAAGCTTTTTCTAAGATTTGGCCCTATGACCTACTTTTTGACCCCATGTGACCCAATTTTGAAGTTGTCAAAGATTTTATACAGACAAATATTCTAAGTTTCATGAGTATCAGGCTAAAAATGTAGCCTCTAGAGTCCACAGAAGGTTTTTCTAAGATCTGGCCCTGTGACCTACTTTTTGACCCCATGTGACCTAATTTCGAACTTGTCCAAGATTTTATCCAGCCAAACATTCTGACCAAGTTTCATGAGAATCTGGTTGAAAATGTGGCCTCGAGTGCACACAAGGTAAATGTTGACGACCGATGATGGACGCCGAACACAGCACAATCACAAAAGCTCACCTTGAGCACTTTGTACTCAGGCGAGCTAATAAGTCAAATGATGTGATTTGCCTTTGAAAGGGTAGAAAACATTGTGGGAAAAGGAGAAAATGCTGGTTACCATGCAGAAATTGCTGGTCAATACTTTTTGCTATTCATCAATTTTCTGCATGTCAAAGGACCATTCTGCCTCATGACTCATTTGGTTGTTAGACAAAATGGACTTTATGGATCCATAATTATGAGACGACTTGCTTGGTGTCATGCATCACGGAGATACATTGGCTCAGTTCTTACAGCTTAAACATATCTGATGAACCCTTTACCAAACAAAAAAACTTTAGACTGGACCAAATTGAAAGCATTGGCTGAGGAAAAATTAAGTGTAGCTTAAATAGTGATTTATGTATTGGATAGGGTAAAAAACATGGTGGGAAAAGGAGAAAATGCTGGTTACCAGCATTTTCTCCTTTTCCCAAAATGTTTTCAAAAGGCTTCTTTCTCTGGGTTGTTAAAAATGGACAACTTTTGAAAACAATGTGGTAAAAGAATAGATTGCTTTTGCTAAGAGTGGTATCAAACATTTCAATTCTTAACCCTTTACCACACAATCCCTTGTGTTAATGACCCAGAGGAAGAAGGCTTCTGAAAACATTGTGGAAAAAGGAGAAAATGCTGGTGCCCAGGATTTGCTCCTTTTCCTACAATGTTTTCTACTCTTTCATTGAAAAATTTGATCACTTGAGTCACATTTACTTTATGATCTCCAAATGCTTCCAAACTAGAGTCTGAAACATTATTTTCGTACGGACTTTATTCATTTTGACTTAATTAATTTATTGATTCAACTGCCATGTGCAGTCTGTAGTGTACAGGACTTAAGTACAGAGGGTCACTAGATTCAAATCCCCAGCTTGGCCAATTTCTTTCCAGGGACTGATGATAAGTCACTGTGATAGGATAATTCCTCTATCGTCGCTGGCCATTGTTTGTGAATAGTTTTGTGGGACAGCAGAAACTCCAAGAATGCATGTATAGATGCAATGGCCACCAAGATATACATGTAACTGAAATAATGTTGAAATGGTGTTAAACACCAAGAACTCTTTATTAAATGACAAAATTTTAGACTCATCCAAATTAAAAGGTTTGCAGACAACATATTATATGCGGCTCAAGTTGTAGAAATTATCTCTGAAAATGGAGAAAACATTGTGGGAAAAGGAGAAAATGCTGGTTACCAGCATTTTCTCCTTTTCGCACAAAGTTTTCAAAAGGCTTTTTCCTTGGGGGTCGTTAAAACTCAGGACTGTGTGGTAAGGAGTTAAATCAATATTGATTTAACATGGGTTTTCTTGGAGTTACCTACTGCCAGTTTGTTACAGATGGTAATGACTAAATTCATTGGAACAGAGGTTGTACAATTTAGGCACTATAAAACTCTTACGGTCAAAATCAACAAAAAAAAAAAAAAATCATGATTTCAATATTTGGCGGCATTTTATTCAATTATTAACACCAAAACATAATGCATAAACCCAAGTAGACTATGAAATACATAATGATTGCTTTTAGAGAAGCTACATGTATCTGGTTGAAGGCAGCAGAGGAACTTTTCGTGCAGACTTATGGGTAAAGGACGTCAATCAACTTCAAACTTGACTCCCAGCAAATATCAACCAGTGCAGAGAATCAAACTTCATTTTCAATTAAAGGTTTTGATATTTTACATTACTTTTTGTTAACCATGAAGAAAACAGGAAGAAAAAAAAAAAAAGTCTCTAGGCACTAAAAATACGCCTTGAATCTCAAAGCTATTTAAAAAAAAAAAGTATAAAACAATCTAGTGTTTCAAAAAAATCATGCAACAAAGAAATAATGGCTTTTTAGAGAGAGAGAGAAAAACAAAGACCTTTTTGGTAACAGATATGATTATAACAAAGTAATTAAATCTCTGGATGTCTGAGTTGAGGTAAAACTAAAAATACTCTAGTCAGATCCTGCACTGCTTTCTTTGCAAATTATGTTTTACCACTTTACCAAATGATCCCATGTTCTAACAACTCTGGCAAAAGGGGACTTGTGCATCTCCGTAATGCATTATGCCAAGCATGTCATAGGAAAGCTTTAGAAAACAGTGTGGAAAAAGGAGAAAATGCTGGTAACCAGCATTTTCTCCTTTTTCCACAATGTTTTCCACCCTTTCAAGGACTTACCCTATTATTTGAGCAATATCTAACTTCTTGACCATAACTGCTTTCATTGTGGACAAGTCTAAAATTTGACCTTTGGTAAAGAGATAAACAAAGTAAAAATATAAGATAACAATAATAAGATGTCTGAGGTGAAATTTTGCATATCAAAAATCATGTGAGCATTATCTGATTTTTTTTCCCCAAATATATGAGGTGTATGCATACCAACTCTTTAAAACTCAACCAGCCAATCATAACTTAAGTTACTTTTACAGACAGCTTAGATCAAAATAGACTGCACAGAACATGTAGTCTGATCTCAGATCAGCACTGTCGAATACTTGGGGAATATTGCAACCAAAATACACTAAAACAGCAATAAATGAATACTGCCCAAAACTTACTTTTAGTTATTTATAATTCTATGGGTAAGAAGTTTTCTTTTCCCTACAGGTACAAACAAAGACACAATCCTAACTAGAAACTTATGAGAGTCGTAACTAAGCACAAAGAAAACAAAAACAACTTTGATGACAGTATTTTATGTCTAAATAAAGTATTAGCATACAATCAAACAGGCAAAGCCAGTAAAGCAGTAATGTTATTTTCTTTTCCTTTGATAACAATACTAACTTAAGCCCTTTCCCAAAGGACAATTTGCTGAAAGCATCCGTCTATGACAAATCTGCAAGTGGA